>WAAD01008778.1:86457-188363 GCA_013389945.1 Fregata magnificens
AGCCCGGGTGCCCTCAGTCCTCGGCAAAGCTTCGCTCGTGGAGGCAGAGCCCCGCTCTCCCACGGGCCGGAGCTCCAAGGAACACCGTTTGTCCCCAGGCATGCACACACTCGACTGGAAAGCAACACCGTGGGGCAGCGGTTCTTTTTTGATTTCTTTCTGGGCCACAGGTTTGCCTGTACTTCATGGGCATGAAAAGAGAGGTCCAGACAAAGACGGCAGTTTGCAGCATAGAGAACTCTATAGGAATCGTAAGTCGTGTGTTCCTCCATGGCATTTTGGCAGGGTAAAGAGCTGCTTACAAGTTTCAGGATATTCTTTCATTTTAAAAGTATAAGGAACGGCGGGTAGGATGCTTGATACATGTAGTGAAAATCATCACTGTTGCTTTTGAAGACGAGCTGTTTGTAAGTTCTTCTGACAAAGGAACAAGATTCTTTTCTTCTTCTAAGAGATTCGGCTGGTCTCAAGGGTCATTAACAGGAGCTAGAATAATATATCAGGTTTTTTTCCTTCTGTGTGCGTTGCCAGAACACATACACGCTGATGCTGAGGATGAAAGTCTGGTCTCCTCCCCACGTTAATTCCCAGACCAGCTGGTATGGAAAGTTAGTGCCTGTGCCACCTTTCTGAAAGGGGATTGTTGAAAAGCCTGATTCGAAGCCCAGCAAGCTCAATGGAGATCTTTGTGTTGACTTCTCTGGGCTCCGGATCAAGTCCTGGGGCAGGGACGGGCAGAGCTGCGGTGCCTGCAGCTGCCCAGCGAGGATGCGGCAACTGCCGAAGAGCAGAGTCCGCCGCAGCCGCTGTGCTGCAGGGCAAAACCAGGCTGGGTGGGCTGTGAATGCGCATCCTTGGCCGCCTTTACTAGTATGGACCATCTGTATGTGCAGAGACGCTGGCAATGTAATTTACTGAAAAAGAAAAAAACCAAACCCTCGCAAAACTCTCCAAGCCCGAATTTCTGAAATGAGACTCTTAGTGGATTATCACCACTGATGGATTGTTCTTAGATAAGTGTTTTTCCCACATCTGCGTTCCTCTTGACAGATGCTGACACAGAAATGTGAAAAAAAAGACAGTTTAGGTTTCAGACAAATATTTTAGATGACATTTTTAAACTAGATATGATCGTCTTTCTCGTTTTGCACGCTGTGTGTGTCCCTCACACCTTATTTAAAAAAAAAAAGAAAGAAGGTTTTGTTTTCTGCCCGCCTCCAGTCCCCTCTGCGATCTCCTGATCCTGCCTGTGGCTCCTTTCCCACTGTCCATTTCTCGCCTGGCACCACTATGGCCACGTCACACCAAGCTGAAGGCTGGCTCCCGGGCCATGTGTCATCGGCCAGGGGAGCAGCTACAGGATGGGAAGGCATGGGAGGGACATGGTGTAACCAAAATAATGGGGAACTAAACAATAATGAAATATAATATAATGTAGGCTTATGATAATCTGTGAAAAAGTAACTATAGAAACATGTTATGCACCAGCAATGCTGCTCAGGAGTCCACCCAACCCTTCCCACCTTGATTTAAATATTAAGGATTTAATCAATATGTAAAATGTGACTGCACCACATAGTATTAAGATCAGAGGTAGTATGTTTTGTTCTTTAAGGAGGAGCAGGTGGACAAGGAACAACTTG
This sequence comes from Fregata magnificens, assembly GCA_013389945.1. Lineage (NCBI taxonomy): Eukaryota > Metazoa > Chordata > Aves > Suliformes > Fregatidae > Fregata > Fregata magnificens. Next base: position 88,101 of record WAAD01008778.1, read on the forward strand.
GTCATTTCATCTAAACAATAATATGGCATAGTGAAATGTAATCTTTCTGTCTTAGAACAAAGACTTTGGAGTAAATAATTGCCTGATTGTGTTAACGGTCCGTGAAGGGCCATTTAGTGATGCCAAGTTTAAGTGAACTTAGAGGAGAGGTAATTCCGGCAGGGGGAGATCGCGACCACCGGCTCAAGGACCACCCACTCAAGAAACCCACCGACCCAAAAGACCAAGGAAGTAAAAGTCTCAGAAATCACAGTGGGCATGCGTAGTCATTTGCATGGTAGGCGAAGAGTCTTTAACCAATCATTTAGTAGAAGGATAATGAATATGTATTGGCTATGTATCTGTGCATGTATAAAAGATTGTTTCTTAAACTGATTGAACGAACACGATCTTGGGAGGAACTATCCCCCGTGTTCCCGGCGCCGTGAATAAAGAATGCCTGCTTTTTAACACTACATTGGTGTTACGAGGTTTATTCCCGATTTCGGTGACAATGGGACACAGAGAACATGCCTCCTGCTAGATTTGGAATTTTGTTTACGGGTAAAAAGGTCACACACTGATGCGCAGAGCCAGTAATTCGAATTTATTGCGAGTCTAAGGTTTTAACAGTCCAGTCCAATTCAACAAGCAGTTGTTGGTAGTCCTGTTTGTTACAATGATAATAACACTTTTATATTCCAAATTATCTAATTATTGCTAATTCCAATTAATAATGCATTTAAGATTGTTATACGCAAGCTTCCTAACACCTGTCCTGTTCTCTGGCGTTAAGTTTACCTTTTCTGTGTGCTGTTAGAGTGGGCAGTTGGTGTCCCCAGTTCTTCTCTGGGAGGATGGGCGAGTCTCCAGTAGCTGTTGCTACCAAGAATTAAAAAACAATAATCCAGAAGCATCCTCAAGCGCAGTTTCCCAATCCTGGGAAGCTGAGGCGGTGCTGGGAAGAGATAACTCAGCGTGTGCCCTTTCCCACGCTGCCCAAAGCCGGAGCTGCTGCTGGCCGTGGAAGCACGTGCGGGGCTGGAGCAATGGGTCCTTGTGCTCCTGGCCACTCCCTAAGCCTTGCTGGGATCGCTTGTCCTGGCTCCAGCACGCACCCTGGTCTCCAGCCACATTTGTAACCTCTGTCAAGGTGAGTAAACAGTGATGATAACTTAAAGANCCCAGCTTGCACCGCATCAGCCAGAGGCTTTTTGAGAAACCAGTGAAGATCTTCCTGGTAAACAGGAGAAAAAGAGAGCCTAGACAGAGACAGGAATTCCTTCTGCAGGAGGAAAGCTATGTACATTTGATGTGTGTGTTTCCAGGGAACCAGTTCTTTGCTCAGAATTTTGTATTTATTGCTTCCCAGGGTCTCAAAGCTGCTCCAGTTCAAGGCTGCAGCAAAACTCCAGTTGCTTTCAGCAGAAGCAGAATGAAGTCTTGTATTTACTATATGGAGTTTCTTGCCTGAGGGCTGTAGAAAGGACATGCTGTACATTTATTGTCATTACAACAGGATGATCTGGTAGGCTTCTGCCTTTTTTTTTTTTTTTTTTCCCCCTGAAGTCATTCTCCTCATGACTGTGAGATTCCCATGCATCTGAAGAGTCATTTCGTTATCCTCTCATGTTTTTCTTGCCTGGCACATATTATTACTGGCTTTATAACTGCAAGTACGTTCAAAGAGGAAAGCTATGAGTTTAATCTAATCAAATTTCCAGCAAAATCCCAGGCATGTTATCTTTCTCCGGGTGCAAATTATTTGATTACAGGTATGTGCTGGAACCTCTTGAAACACTCTAGCACTCACTGGTTGAAGAATTAAGACTGGATTCATTACAATTGCTGCATCTAGCCTTCCTTTGTACAACAGTAATCCTTATTAACCCTCCTGACTGGGGACAGAGACTCTTCCCTTTGCAATTGGTCCCGCTATTGCCCACTTAGGCCTTACCGCTTGCTTGCTTTCTGGATTGAGGATAGGCAAGAAGCTGGATGCCCGCTACTCCTCCTGGCTTTTCGTCTTGCCCCGGGCTACTGCCCCTCTGCTCGGTGAAGGGCGAAGAGGAAGGGATTTGACCAGGAGCTGCTCACCTTCTCCACCCCTCTCTCTCTGTATGCTTTTCTCGTGGCTAAAATTGACCTTCCATGCTCAGCCGGCTTGCACACAGCCTCCAGCAGGTCCCTGCTGGCAGTCACTGGTCGAGGTGATTCAGCAGAGCATCATCCACGGGTCCCAGTGCTGCAGCAGGTTTGGTCTTCTGCTGCAGTCAATGTACAGGCATGTGCCTCAACGTCTTGATGAACTGAACATCTCAGATAGTTTGCAACCTGAAATCCAAGCCAAGACTAAAATCATTGTCAGCCATGTTCCCAAAGGCACGGTTCAAAGCATTTGATTGAAATCAAGCTGTTTTAAAAGAATTCATAGCAATTAAGTGAGTCTTCCTTTGCTTTAAGGTTCCCGTGACATAATGCTTTGACTGACGTTGACACCGCACACTCTTACCTTTGCTCCACGCCAGCCACCTCCTGTCCCATGGAAGCTTGATGGAGCTGCCAGTCCTTTGCTTTCCATGTCATTAGACAAGCGCCTAATTGACGCTTGTCTGCTTTTTTGGCTACTGGAAAACATTTTAGGAGCAGGAATGGCTGTGTTGTGGAATAAAATTGCTTAGAGTTTTCTGCCTGTTTTTCTTGGGCAAAATTCAAGTTACCTGCCTGTCTCTGCAGAGACTTTGCCGGCTGGAGATATTAAAGGCATTCGGTATCTTTCCTTCCAGTGTCTTACTTTTAAATGTCAGAAGGTCTTTTTGCTTCCCGGAGGGCTAGATGCCCTCTAGACAGCTGAATTAATAATACCGCAGATACAGAGGCGCCAGAGGCATTGTAACTTATGAGCTGCAAGAACTCCTCCTTTTGCTCTCAAATATTGGTGTCTACTCTATTATCACCACCAGATTATAAGGCACAAAAGGTAGAGCCGAGTCCCTGAAACGTTTATTACCAAGCCTTATACCTGCATGCGCGGTTTAATGTGCACAGACGGGCAACGTGTAGGTCACTCACCCTTTCTCGCTCCCAAGACACACATTTAAAAAGCCAGCTCGGGTTTACCTGAGGTGGCGGCAGCACAGCCAGGGGTTGAATTAATAACTTCTGAACTGCAGGGCAAGATCTTCAGCACCAGACCGCTTCCCTTCGTCTTACTGTTTCATCTAAGCTCAGCTCACTAAGCGTGGACTACAAGCCTCCCTCCAGCTGGAGCCAGTCCGCAGCAGCCGTGCAGAGGCTTTCCTAACCTGGGATAAACATGCCAGATTTCTAAACAACTGACATTTCACATTTAAAACAGAATCTACAACCAAATTTTAAATTAATCTGCTATTTTAAGTCAAATTAAAATTCAGGTGGGAGGAACTGGGAAGTGCAAACTGATCTTCCAGTGATATTCAGGCACAATGTCCCCAGGGCCAGAGTATGATCTAGCATTAGCTGCCCATCTAAATGGGAACAGTGCTTTCAAACACATTATTTCAGATTAAAGTCTGCCATTAGCACATATTCTACATAGCACTTATATTCATCACAAGCTAGTGGGTGGAGGGGTTTTACAGAATGGGCTTCAATGGGAAAAATAAGAGCAACGATGCAACAGCAATTGCATTTGATTTTCTGTGGATAGTTGCAATTTAGACTTTATTATTCAAAATACAAATGGCAAGTACGTAATAGCTACTAATAATGGAACTTCAGAGCAGTTGGAAAAGAAAGGCTTAAAAATGGATTTGATAGTCCTTAAATTTTCAGCTGAAAGGCTTGGGTGACAGAACAAAGAAAACCAATATGACATTGTAAATCTGCCCTCTCCCTGAGCTGATGGGCATTGTCTAGTGACTCCACTGCAGTCTGGATCTTCAGCCTTGATTTTTTTTTTTTTTTTTTTTTTTTTTTTTTTTTTTTCCTTTTTCTCTCCTTGAAATCATACAGAATGCCACTGACAGCGTGTTCAGTTCCTGCCTGACAGCTGGCCACATGATTTCCATTGTGGTATGAAAAACCAGCAGATAACAGTGACAGGCAGCCAGTTCCTACCTGTGCCTCCGAGTGCTCCAGCCTGGCTCATTGCACGGGTCAGCAATCTTCTGTCCTTAGGATCGGAACAGCCCATACGTGTGGAAAGACCAACGCCTCCAACGTTCTCTGAAGAATGCATCTTCCTTTGCTGTGGCAGACTCTTGCGTCCAGAAGCCTCTGAGCCCTTAACACCCCTTAGCGCATGTTTTCTTCTTAGGAGGTTCTTCTTTAGTTCTTCACCCTCTGTGTAGGAGTACAGGACAGAAAAACCAACCAACCAACCAACCGTTTTCCTTAACAGAACACTCATTGCTAATGAAAGTGACTTGACAACGAGTAGAGAGGGTAAGTCATTTTTTGCGTGTGATGTACATACGACTGTTACTGTGCACATTTATTTTTTCATCTCTGACTGCGGCTTACTCTTGGGTGCACCAGCCAGTGCGCATCGCTTTTAGCCCGCTTGTGAAGATACAGAAACAGTAAACAGGGACACTCCCAAGTTCAGGTGAGACCATGCAAAAACTACATTTAAAACCACACTTCACTGAGTTCACAAGAAGCCCTGTTGCCTTTGATGACAGGTTCAAAACTCTTTCACTTTTCACAGTCTTAAAACTAAGCCTGTCTACGAGTGCATTGCTGATTTGAGGCCAGAGAGCTGAAACTCTGCAGGCAAGACTTCGCAACAGGAACGTTGTCGCTTTGAACCCTTTTGAAGGTGTCTGAGACCGGAGGCAAGAGTGCCGGCAGACACTGCAGAGACCTCTCATTTGCACCTCGCCCGTCATGAGCTAAGGAGGCGAAGCCCGAGATTTGGATGCATTTGACAAGGTGACGAATACTTAGGTAGCACCTTAGCGCTTGCTGTACATTTTCCTGACTTTTAAATAATGGCATCCTGTAATGGCTCATCATCTGTGTTCCCTTTAAAGGCCTGATTAATTTAAAGGCATGATAGGTTTGCTGGGATGACTCACAAACCAAAGGAAAGGAGGAATGAAGGAAGGTGAGACTCAAAGAGTAGTGGTAAAATGTACATTTACTTCAAAGCTCTGTCCCTTTGTGCAGCTCTGACCAAAGGAAGAGAGGTGACAAAGCCAAAAGTTGCATAAGCCAGCAAAGGACAGTCACGTAGAGAAGCTGACAGCAACTGCAGCGTCCTTCCCAGCTCTAACTGGGTCCAAGTCACCCACCAGGCCCGTGATTTGGGGACCTTAATGTGGTGGCAAATGTGTCTGTGGGCAGCTGTTAACACACGTGTCAGGTCAGAAAACCTCTCAGCTGTGGAGCTCTGGTGAAAGCTCACCAGGTCAGCTGGGGAGGATCTCTGTGCATTTTCCCCATCTTCTGGAAAAGGTGGCTCAGCAGCAGTGACGGATATCTTCCTGCATCACCCTTGCATTTTGCCTTGACCCTTTTCCCATACAGCGTGTGCAGAGGCTTGCCCTGGCCACGGGTGCAGCTCTGCCTGTGCAGCCCGGGGTGGCCGGGGCTGGGGCACCAGCAGAGGTGGAGGACGGAGGGTGCTGAGGCTCTGGCGGCTTTCTGAACAGCAAAAAAGCCAAGCACGTCAGCAGCATGCTCGCAGGGAGGACGGGGGGCAAAAGCCTTTGCAAAGCTGAGATTCAGCGGGTGACAGGAGGAGTTTGGGCAGTACATCGCTCCGTATTTGCAAACAAATGGCAGCAGAAGCAAAAACAATCAGGAAAGCAGGAGGGTTTTGACAGTCACTCGCTCTGAAGCATTTAATATTTAGTTTTCAGCTAATTCAGTCAAAAGAGGTTATGAAATTATAATAATGAAATCTGAAGAGCATACTCCAAATGGCACTTCCCCAGGAGGTCTAAAGAGCTCAAATACAAAATTACTGATTATCGTGCTTTTTAATTTCTAAGTTAAACCTGCCTTACCACCAAGGGAATGGAAAACGGCAAATATGGCATCCTTTCTAAAATGGGCTCCAGGGGCAATCCTGGTTATTTTACATCCAACTTCCCTTCCAAACAGCCTGAAAAATAGGATTAATACACATGTGGAGAGATGGGAATAACTGGAGGAAAACTCCAGACACCTTCGTTTCAGAGAAAAGATTGCCTTGCTTGAAGGAGGCAACGTGGATAAGGAGGACCCCCTACGTACAGCCAGTTTGGGTCCCCAGGAAGATTTCAGCTGAGTTTCTGAACAAAGGCTTTTGAAGAAACCGAGCTGCTGCAGGATCGTGGGCACGGGGCAGCCCCACCAGCCCCAGGAGTGGGCAAGCCTGGCAGAGAGCAATCGACTGCCTGCTTTGCCTGTCCCAGGGTAGCATCAGTCTGCATGCGTAGGACACGTGGGCAACCACAGCAGGGCTGTCGGCTCAGAGAAATTCTTCAGGGGAAACACTGCAGCAAAAGAGGAATAACTTAACTGATCTGAAATGAAGGGGAGCATTTTTCAATGTCAAGAAAAGCCTCGGGTTTGCTGAGCAGTGCTGGGACTTTCCTGAAGGGCTGGCCTTCAGGTGCTGGAAAAAATACCGCAGTTTAGACATGTAGTTACGCAGTTATACACTTGCACCTCTACACCTTTAAGCAAACAAACAGTTCAGGGGCTACAGTGTCTTATCAAAATGCAGCGCTTGAGAAAATCAGAGCCTCAAAATCTCAGGTCTAAGGAGCTAAATAAGAACCCTGGGGAGTGATCTCTGGACCTGGGACCAAGCAATACAGAAAGATTCCCAGAGCTGCTTGGAGACTTAGATTTCTGCAATAATTGTGGACAAGGTAGTAATTTTCCACTTCTTTCCTTACTGGTACAGAATCCTAAACAATCCAGGCAAGAAATAAACACACAAACCACCCAGCTAGCATACGGCTAGAGAATACAGCCAGCCAGCACCCTCTGTGAAGACTGTTCCTCGCTTCAATTATTGGGCAAAACATATTACATGTTCAAACTTTGGCTCTTTTATCTGCAATATTTTGTACAACTTAATCTAATGGAAACAGTCGCGCAGTGTGAAGTTAAGGCCCATCAGTATGCATTTCACTGCTGGGTAAATTTGGGGCAGGTTTTTTCCTCTTCACTACAATATTAGTATACTGCTTTCTAGGGGGGAAAAAAAAAAGCATAAATACAAATTTTTAAAAGGCAGTTTTTCCTATTGTAGGTTGTTTCTTAAAAGATCAGGTATCCAAAAGAAACCAGAGAGCTTAAACTGAGAATGAAGTCAGGCACTGGCCAGTCCCTTCCTCTTCGCCTCCCCGAGGAGCCAGCCAGAACTCCGCTCTCGGAGCGGTGTGGGCACGAGGCTCCTCTGCCATCTGCCGCCTTCCTCCGGCAGCGGCCATGGGCGGATTTTGCACCCTTGCTGCTCTGGATTTTAAACTTAAATATTCTGGAACTGGGATTGGGGAACAAGTGCAGGAGCCAGCAAAACCAGAAGGGAAATACATTACAGTGTACCACCTCTTGTCGGTTCATGGTCTTTTCATCTCAGACAAACTGCCAAGGCTTGAAACAGCTGCCGTCTCTGGCCTCTAACCACCAGCCTCGCTCTGCCTTTGGTCGCTGGAGCCTCCTCCCGCAGAGAGATCCAGACGTGCCATGATGGGTGTGCATCCGTGAGGGGCGAATCCAGCTCCGGGCACTCCCACCCAGCCGGATACCCTGGGTATTTACCTGCATGCACGCCCTTTGGGTTTGTTATCTCCAGGGAAATACCAGGCATTTGCCAGCTTCTGCTAAATTCCTGCTTAACTCAGCTTAAGGAAAAAAACACGCAACTTTATTACACCAGAACATTAGGTTCTCACAAAAAAGAGAAAAAAATACCTATTATTAGCGAGCACAGCTAGTGACGCTTCCCAAGCTGTCACACCGGCAGTGGGGGTCGCGTCTCAGCCACCACGGCTGGCGTGCGGCAGGAGCAGCATGCTGCGTCCCAGCTATTACCCTGCAGGTTGTGGGATTTCTGCAGGGGTTGGTCCCCCTCCCCAGCCAAGGTGGAAAATGTTCTCCTTGCCACTGGGTTCAAACAAAGCTTCAAAATATTTTTGAAACTCTCGGGTTTCCCTCGGGATTCAGGGGAGCTTTGTTCAGCTGTTCGGTACCTGTCAGAACAGATGAGAGGCTGTTAGCCCTCTCTGAAGCTGAGGTACCTCTGGTACAAGGAATCACAGTCCTGTGGGGTTCCTCCCTTTCCAGATGTGAGAGCAAAAACTACAAAACCCTTTCTTGCTTTTGTAATGTTTTGCTAAGGAGAGGAGACGCTAACCGCCCCACTGTTCTGCTGCTGCTTACCACACGTCCTGGCTTCTTCAAGAAACTGCTGGGGATACAGGTGACAGGAGCAGGGTTTGGCGAGAGGATGCTCACAGGGGACTGCCTGCTCCCTCCCTGCCTGCCCTCCCCGATGCACGCCGTGCTGCACCCAGCACGTGCCTGAAACGCGAGGCTGCAAAGCATTCGATGTCAAAGCGAAGGAGACCCGTGCATTGCAGGAGACTCCCAGTGGGCAAAAATACAGACGCCAAGTGAAACGCTGCTGATGAAGCCTTTTCCCAGGAGGAAATGCAGAGCAGGATTTCAAAGCCTTCGGTCGGCTTAACGCTGTCCTCCTTGGCGCCAAGGCCCGCGCCAGGACCCCTGGAAAGCCTTCCCGAATCGTCTGTTCATCAGCCTCCCTGGCAACGCGCTGCTCATGTCGGCGATGCTTAATTACTCTGGGTGATAGATTAATTTGTGTATTTGGGGCTTATCCAACCTGGAACTCAGGTCCTATCCGGTTTTCTTCCAGGTTTTTTCCTGTCCTAGCTGGTATCTCAGTCAGGAAACTTCAAATTGAAAAAGTCCCCTCTGCTTTTCTCTCCCTAGACTAAGGCACTTACCGTCGAGTGGCCATGGGGATCAGGTGGATATATCTTTCAAACATTTTATTCTTTTTTTTTGTGACTATACAGTGCCTGGGATTTCAGTGCACATTAATGTTCTGTGTTTTCTGTTTCACTGATTAGCTTGGCAAGCACAGAAGCCAAACCTTTTCCAGAGGCAAATGAATGGCTGCAGCAGAGGAATACCAGGAACCTCTCTTTGTTAGCTTAAGAATACGAACACTTAGAACTGAAGAGACAGGCATTTCCTTTTCATACAGAAAATTTATTGCCAAGTGCTGGGCCTGGGGAGCAATTTTCCTCTTTCTATTCAGTTCATTTGTGCTGATCAACAGGGTATAATCTAAGTGAAAAAAGACAGTGCAGGTCAGTGACCCTGGTCACTGATGTGGCTTGCTGGGATGGAGGGATTGGCTGGCTTAGACCAGCCCAAACTGATTTGTGGACCTGTACCCTAAAACCTTTCTATGATGAAACCAGTCATCTGTTGTCAATGTTGGAGACCTCATATGAGAGCAGAGGTACACCGCAGGGCTGGTGCCGTCTGCTTATTTTTGCAGTCTAAGCCCTCCCCTTCTGATTCAGGGAACAATATTTGTTTACCTCAGAAGCAGAGAAGGTACAGAAATGGCTGTTACAGTTGCACGGGAGCTGTGGACAAAGACAGGCCGATATTCTGCTTTGCTTGCAGTTCAAGTGATAATAAATTGACAGCTTCCCCATGTACAAGAAGCTCATTGCCAGAAAAGAGTTGCTAAAGCTAGGGACAGTTTTTGAGGCAGCTGTATCTCCACGTCTCCTAATCATGCCAGCCAGTGTTTTCTGCTCCAGTCAATCAGGACTGCAATGAAGCGACAGAAGCAACTTACAAAGCCACCCGAGTACCTTCATTGCCGCAGCGAGGAGGATGAAGACCTTAAGCAGTGAGATTCTTCTGCCAGACCACTCAGCAAGCGATTTTCTCTCTTGTCTCCTTAGTATATGATTGGGATCATCAATGCTGACAACAAAATTGAAAGGAAGATTTCAAGAAGAAAGAAAGTGTTGTATGTATGCGTGGGGAAATAGGAACAGCATTCTGTAACTCAAACCGTGCCACAGATCTTCTGGTGGCTTCTGCTCTGCAGAACCAGCTGTGCTCCAGCAGTGGCTGTTTGTCAGGAGCTGGGTTAGCAGCAGCCAGCAGCTTCCTGCAGCAAAGCAGCAAAGGACCACAGCTTCAGAGCACAGCATCCTCCCGAAGCTCAGAATTATTTCAGACTCATCTGGAATTACAGCCAAAGGAAACTGCCTTGGTAGAGCACTAGCTAAGGCTGCAAAGCCAAAGACGCGGCAATCAATAAATGCCAGAGTGAAGATTTCTTGTGCAACGTGAATCCTTGCTGCTTATATGTCTGTTTTATGATAGTCTTCATTTACGCAGTCCAGTACTATTTCTCCATGCGGACTTCTGTTTCTTCTCCACCAGGACTGGATCATGTTTATTTAATGAGTGCTTTATCAGTACGCAGTTGCTTTCTGGAGATGAGCTGCGAGGACATGACGGAGTCTTTCTGCTGGATGACATTCAAATTTCTTACACAAGCATTTTTATTCAAAAGTAACTAGCTTTCTAATAAAAGCTTTGAATCAATCTGTAGCTCTCACTACGGGATGCCATCCTGGAGATGCTGGAGGGGTCTCGAGATAAACAATGAATATTCAAAACTTCAAATCTAGGCTGAATGATGGTTTTTCTCCATGTTAGCTCATGCCTCCTTTCTAGAAGTCAATGCATTAAAATGAAAAGCTGTTAAGTGTAATAGTACTCCAAAGAACTTTAAAATCATTTCAAGAAACATCAACCCCGGTCCTTGGCAAGCGTTCGCCAATCGCCCCCGCACACAGTGCAGATGCTGGGCTGACCCAGCTCACGCTCCCTGACCCCGGTGTGGTCCCTCCCTGCGCTCTGTCCTGCCCATCGTGCTGCTGGAGCTGCTCATGCTTATCGACCGAGCTCGGGGGGGTGTGAACAACGTGGCTCTTGGAGCTCAGAAACGTTCACCACGTGGTTTTGTGTTCTCCTCCAGAAACATGACCTTCTTATGAAATCTGCTTCCTCTACCAAATGCGGTACGTTATAGCAGAGGAATATAAAGTTGGCTTTGATGCCGTTATCTGCGTTTCTTTGCCTGTTTCTGAAATGCTTTGAAATATGTGAGGTCTCCTTTTACAGACTGCATCAAAACACTCCCTTTTCTACGGGGCTCAGCAATTAATACTAATCTGAACTCTCTGACAAGTATCGAACATAAAAGGGAACCAGAAGACACAGGGCAGCTCTTCACAGGCTGTGAAAGTGCTTTTGGAGTTGCTGCAAGTAAAGTCTTCCTGGATGCTTAGGCAGCTTTGGTAGAAAACAGATTTCCTGGGAACGTCCCCAGACAGCCGGAGGATTTGTTTCATTAAGATGCCAGAAAAACTCCATCCCCATTCTTACACTCTTCTGCCTTCAGCTGTGTGGAAGGACTGTCCATTTCTTCCCAAACCAGGAAAGACAGAAACAAGTTTTCTTGAAAAAACTATAAAAACATATGAGAAGTTTGTGAGGATGACCAAAGGGGCATTGTCAGGGATGCTGACCTCCTGAACAGATGGGGCACAGGAAGGGAGAAGGAACCCTCGCTGGTGATGGGGTGCGCTGCTCCTTCAGTCCTTTCCTTCAAGCTCAGCCTCGTTTGCTTTGCGCCCTTTAACATAAGCCAGTCCCCAAGTTTTTATTTTTCCATATCTGAGCACATGCTTTGCTTGTAATGCTTTCTTAGCATTAAAAGCTACACGCAGACATTGATGACCGTGACCTCAAAAATCAAAAGCGAAGGTAACTGCAGATGAGCTGATCTGTGTATTCATGAAGATGCCTTTTGAGGTTGCAGACTGTATATCATTTCCCTTAAAGGGTGCCAGAAAGCAGGATGTTTTCTGAGAATTTAATTGTCTTTTAGGGCTGTAGGCAACAGATTGCAACAAATTATTAAATTTGTACCTCTATTTGCAGGCTATTTCACTACTGAAGTGAGATCATTGCAGAAACAAGAAAAGAAATACCAACATAGAATTATATTGAATTTTTTTTTTTTTTTTTTTTTAACACAGATCAACATCTTTAATGCTGGATTACTCAATTAGACAACAGATGTCTTTCATTTTGCTCTTTTGATGATGTCTAAATAATTCCTCTCCCTTCCAATAGTTCTCTGCTGCCCTGTGTTACCTCCCATCGTCTGACCAAGCCATGACGTTCTGCTATCCTCCGCTCAAAATAGTACGGTCCTGACGCCGGAGAAAACAGGAAACGGGTGATCTGAGTGCATCACCGTGCTCCCAGCCACGCGGCACCTCAGAGAAAGAATGAGGAGTACAGATAAAGGGGAAAAATCTATTTTGGAGCAGTTTAGAGTCTACTTAATTCTCAGAGAAAGCAAACTTGCTCTCTCTGTTTAGAGAATCTTTTGTCTTTTTCTCCTGAACCAAACAGGCTTATCTGAGCAGCTGCTGTCTGAAGCCTGAGGCTCCAGACACAAAGAGCAGGTCCCAGAAGCCGGGGTGCTTCCTCCCCAGCACGGGGAGCCGGGGGTAATACGTGAAGGGCTGAATTTTCACAAGTTCTGAATTGGCATTTCCAAGCATCACAAAATAGCATCTTTCTGGGCATTGCAGATCATTTATTTGGATAATTAGTGAGGCTAGCAGAGGCAAAAAGGGCAGTTTCAGCTGCCGCAAGATAATCTAATGCCATTGAATTCTCACAGTACTACAGCTATGCTCAGAGAAGCGAGAGTTGTGAAACAGCCTTACCAACAACAGAGGAGAGAGGTGTTACGGAAGGATTCACAGGAGGGAGAAACCACTTCGTGACTTTGAAAAGCAGGCAAGAATAGGCAGTTATACTTCTATGGGTAGCAAATAAGGCTTTTAGTTGCAAAGTGGAGTCTAAACTCTTGCTGAAACTCTCAAGTGCTTCAAGATGCAGGGACTGAAACTTTGGCTGCATCTCTGTGAAAAGCAGAGCCACTCGCAAGGTGTGGATACTGAACCGGAAGAATCCAGAAACACACGTCAAGCACAACCAGACCTCGCTCTGCCTCCCCACAGCCCACCAGCCCCAGCTCTCTGCAGCCGAGGAGGACTCAGTCTCGTGGTGTTTCTCCCGACTGCACACACGCCAGGCTCCACCGCCTGCGGAGCCAGGACGCAGCCTCAGCCCTGCCATAAAACCCCAGGTCTCAGGTGCCAAAAAAAGCCGCTTGGAAGCGTGATTCCCCTGGGAAATCTACCCCATTTGCCAGCAGGTGTGGGAGGCAGGGGCAGAAATCATCCCTGCAGGGAATGGTTATGAAATACCCAACAGCTCATGCGCAAACCCCAGCGTAGCCGATGCAGCAGGGAGAACCATGGGCATTTCCTTCCATTCAGGTCCCATTTTCCAGTGATGTAAAGTAGACTCCACTGAGCTCCAGGCAGCTTTATTTGAGCTCCTCCTGGTATTGAAGCTTACTAAAGATGAGGATGAATCTCTTTATTCTACACCATATTGTGCAGCATGAACCTACTCACAGATTTTAAGACTGTGAAGGAAATTTCAGACACCCAGGAAACGTTGGATAATCTGTAGCTATTCCCGTTTTCTATGCCCCTCTGGCAAATCGCCCTGCAGTTTCCTGCTGGTATGGTGCTAAAATAGAAGGAAAAGTTTTTCCTTATGAATCAGCACAAGCAGTATCTTTTGCTTGTTTTATCTGGCTGAGTAATTTGTTCTTGGAAGGGAGAAAATTGTGCCTGTAATCCCACGAAACATCCACGGTCAAACACCCCCAGACCCAAGGGAAGGCAAGTGGCTCTGGACTTGGGAGCCAAATATTGAGACAAATTTCTAATTATTCTTTCCGTCTACCAGCTTTTGAATAGACCCTGCAGGCTCAGCTGAGGTGCGCAGGCAGCATCTCCCGCAGTCTTAGGGGGAGCAATGCACGGAGGATCACCTGGATACCACCGTGTCGTTCCGTCACGCGCTGCTGTTCTGTACGCTCCCGCTCCTGGAACGGGGCCTGCTGGGTGCTGCTGTTACAAAGCCGGGACGGCAAGCAGAGTTAATTTATTGCAGAGACACCATTGCTGCTCTGCGTGTTTGGAAAGTTAAGAGTTGCCGCAGAGGCATAAAGAGCAGGATGTGACATGACAACTCCTCTGCCTGCAACTTTAAAAAAAGACTTATTTTTGTTAACAGAGAATGAATGCAGACAAATATTTCTTTCCTGCTGGCAGCCATCTGTATGGTTTTGCAGGTGTTGCATGCATAGGCCAGGGGTCTTTCTGCCCGGCTCCCTGGGGAGCAGGAAGGCAAGGTGACGGACAAACCTCTGCAGGGTTCACAGCTTCAGGCCCTGGGTACAAGGCACAAAAAACTCTCGCCCCCTTCACAAGCCAGGGCTGCCCGGAGGCTGGCAGAGCCACCGCAGGCAGGGAGCCCCGGGGGAGACGTCTCCTCCACAGGGCCTGGGTGCCAGGGCTGGGCGCTCTCCCGCGCACCCCGGGGAGCCCCACTGCAGCGGCTTCCCCAAAAGAGGCCTCGGGACAGCGTATGAAGAAGGATCCCACGGATCTCTGCGCGGGGCAAAGGTGGGGCTCTTCTTCTCTGCCCCTGCAGAGGATCTCACAGGGACTGGATGAGGGAGGCTGTGTCCGTTATATTTATGATGCAGTGAAAGCAAGTGTTTTCCTATAGCAGAAGGGGTAAGGTCAGCAACTCGGGTGATTAACAAGCCTGGGATCTCGTTCCCGGTCTGTCGCAGCCCCAGGAGCAGAGCCCACCGCATCGCTCTGAGCTGCGGGACCCGCTTCCCGCACGGTGCTGGCAGGGAAAGCACAGTAAAGCCCCCCAGCACACACCGCTCCTGTCTCCTGTGGCGCACTCGGGTGGCGACAACAGGCACGGAGCAAAACCAGGGGTAAAAGAGAGGTACAGGTTCGAGACAAATGCGGGCTGAGGGTTAAGCTTAGGTTACATCTTTGCTTGCTGAGGACCAGGTGATTCTGCTCTCCCTACAGCCTGAGCCATAAACCTGTCTAGTGTGTTCTGACTTTGGTGAAAGTCTGGATCCTGAGCCAAAATTAGGAAGAAACCCAGACTGACGTCAATAGTATTTTGTTCCTGTCAAGCGCGTCTCTTGCCTTGGCATGTTTCTGCTGCTTGTTCCTGGACACGGGGACAGCCCGCCTGGCCATGGCCACGTCACGACCATGGCACTGGGGAGGGACGTGCCGAGCAGCCGGCAAGGGGCAGACCCATCCCACCACCCGGACGAGCCTCGCCCCGCAGAGCTGGGGATGAGCGCTCCTAAGTCACAACTCAGCCGCACATCAGGGTTCCTGTCTTCTAGTGATTCCCTGCAGCAGGCTCCCCAGGCGCTCGGCCAGATCCTGCTCTCAGCATCCCCGGGCTTCACCTGCTGCCAGCACTCCCGAGGTGTGAATGGAGCGATGGCCGAGCCCCTCCACCTCTGGGGCAGCCGAGCCTCTAGGGCTAGCTTGTGCTGCTCCATGTATGGGGGTGTCAGGGGTGGCACAGGGCACCGGTGGCTCCCAACATATGGGGGTGTCAGGGGCAGCATGGGGCACCGGTGGCTCCCAAGCAGCACCCGAGCAGCCCGGGGGCGGCCGGCACCTGCCCCAGCTCGTCCCTGGAGTGCAGAAGCAGCTTGGCCTTTTAAAACCCACAAGACGGAGCCTTCCCCCCCAGCCCTGCAGGACGGTCTGCCTGCAGCTCTGTCGCTGCAGAGCCAGCTTTTGAGTTTTACAGCAAGCCTCACAACAGGCACTTTTTCTTTGAAATTCTGTCCCTTGCAGTCACATCATTTCACAAAGAATTGTGGCTTTCATAACAAGCAAGTTTATGATAGTCCTCTTCCCTGAGAAAGTGTGACTTGACAAAAGCTTAAAGGGCTTTTAAAATGCTAATCAAGAGGAAGCTGGAATCTATTACTGTTTATGATCACGTTAACCAGGGGATGCACGTTCTTTACAAGGAGCTCATCAGGAGTACCACTATGTAAAACCATGAAGCTCAACAGCATGGGGCAATCCTTTCCTTTGGGAAGACCACAGGAGTCAGACCCATCTGAAGGGCAGTGCTGCTGTCCCCAGTGCTGCTGTCCCCTGTCCCTTGTGCCCTTTAGATCCCAGTGTCCCTGTGGGACGCCCCCAGTTTCCCCCCCTCTACGAAAAGCCGGCCGTGCTGAGCTGTCCTGTTATTCTCACCTGGATCACTGGGATCCCATCCACATGAGCTCAGTCTCTCTGTGGTGCTTATTTGAAAGGTCAGGATCTGACTCATGACTCTAGTATGGCGATATTTTTGGCTCTGTTTTAATCATTTTCTCCTGTATGTCTCATGCGCTGCCTGCCAGAACTCCTTGTCCTCCCAGTTATGGTGAAAATAGATTATTAGTAGTAGACTAATTCAGGAACTACTTTGGAATTATTGACGAACACAGAATCTACTCCAACAATATGAACTCCTCATTTATCTTCCTCACTCCAGTGCTGGTATGGGGATAAATGTTGGACCAGGTTTTCCACATTAGCTGGAGGATAGAAAGCAAGGGAGATCACTTTTGTCTGCTGCTATGAACGTTTATCTTAAAATCCTGATGTTCAGTGTTAACTTGCCAACGCAAAAAGGAAGACAAAACCCCCCATCACTAGGATCCTTGCCATTAACTTGGGGTCTCCTTTCCATTTCCAGCGAAAGAATCAACACTTTTCTGTACTCTGCAGAAAACCAGTGCCCTGCTCCTTAAACCCCACGGTCTCACGGCACCAGCCACAGGCATTCCAGTCCACATCACATGAACTCCCAAATCTTTTTGACGTTAATTCGTATTCCTCAGTCTAGACCCATCATGCCCAGTTATTTCACCCCTGAGATCCCAACAATTTTAAAACTGCATTTCCTCTGCAGCAATTTTGTTCCACATTAATATCATGTCTTTTATGCCTCATATTATTTGGCAAATGTTAATTCATACCCAGCCCTCCTGTGAAGCAGAGAAATTGCTATCATTAACCTCATTTTATGGAAAGGAGAGAGTGGAGAAATTAAGTGATTTGCTGAGGGCGAAGAGGGAGAATCAGCATTAACGTGGGAGTAAGAGCTCAAAGGTCCTCTCTCTGAACCATCCCTCGCACCAGGCATCCTTTTTTGGGTAGCCAGCACAGAGACCTGCATCACACTTTGCTCACATCTTCTCCTCTGTTTGATTCCACATAACCTCTTTAATAAACACCAGGGTTGCCCAGGCATTAGAACAACAAGGAAAGTCTGCCTTCCCTTCCTTTTCCGTCCAGCAGCAACATGCCTTCAAAGTTTCTGCATTCAGTGCCCTTTTTCCTTCAGCCTGAAGACAACGCCATGCCCCTTCGCAGCGAGAGCGTGCTCCGTCCATCGCCTGCGGCCAGTCAGTCTTTGCGGTGGGACCGGCTGCCACTGCGGCAACACTGCACTGCCGCCACGCACCACGGGCACCGCACAGCTCTGCATTTGGCAAGGGTTTGCCACGTCCAGGGAGGCACACCAGTACAAACCCCACACATCACGCCAAGGTGAAACGATAATGTCGTTCCCTGACACAGTCACGGCTCTGACACGCGGAGACGGTATCTCTGGTTTCCCAGAAGGCAGGGCTTTCTCAGCCATTTTTATTTTTGCCGAGTGACACATTTGACACAGGAGCAGTTAGCTGGTTCACAGCTGTCACAGGGCTGAGCCACAGCAAACGTGCCAACAATACTTGACACTGGAACAAAACAAGTGCTCTCCTCGGCAATCGCTGGGCATCCTTTTTTAATGCTACATGTACTGGAAACTCGTATCGCAGCTGGCAGAAGCCTGGATTACCAAAAACTACGTCTCAGCCAGTGGAGGTGTCAGAAAAGATATTTTTTAAGTTCTGGACAAGCTCAGTCAGTGAAGTACAATGACAATGAAAAACTGTTTGTACAGAAGATGGATTTTGTTGCACACACAAACAGGATGCTGCACTCAAATATAGCCAAAAGACAAAGTAGAGCGTGCATGGCAGTTTAGGGGACACACTTTACTGTTACTAATGCCTCACAGATATTTATTGAGACTTGAGAGAAGGGAAAATTATCTGTACAACCAAGACACTTAATTTTCCTTTTCTGTTTCTCTCTCATTTTATTTTGGAGAGTATTTTATTCCTCTACTGCATTTTTCCTGGTCTTTGGGTATGTGTTTAGCTTTCCAAGAAATGTGTCCATTAAGAGTTTTCTTGTAGCCCAAGGTATGACTTCACCACCAAAAAAACCCCCTCTACCATAAAAATCCTGTTCATTGATTGATTGCTGAAGGCTGAGCACAATTAATGAGGCTTCTCCACTATTTAGGACTCATGGATGACTAGGGCCACAACTAGGGCAAGAGGAAGTACTTAGGACATGAAATGCTTTTTTCCCCATGAAGAGGTGAAAGTTAAAATAGCATTAGTAACAGCAGAACTTTTTAGCAGTTCTGTGCAATTAGCAGTAATTGCAGCAGGCTTCCATTCCCAGGTTATCAAGAAACCCAAACACATAATTCATAGCAGTTTCGGTGTCATTCAGATGCTTTAGTTTTTGTTAAGCAAGTTGCAGAAAACCGAGTAAGACTCCAAGAAAAAAAAAAAAAGGTTTTTCTGGTCATTCTTTGACTGCTTTAATACAATTTGTTTGTGTTTGAACAGCAACACTCACCTGGGTCACCAGCCCAGCCCATCCCGACTGCCAACCCCCCCAGCAGCTGCCAGCAGTGCCACGGCAGTCCCAGGGAGACGGCCAGTGCACCAGCATGGGGCTGTGCCAGCGGACAAGGGTCCTGCCCGGACACCCCATTCTTTCCATCCAGGCACAACCAACTGCAGGAAAGACAGATGAAGACGTAAAAGAGTGAAAGCTGGGTGCGTGGCAGAGTTCAGAGTCCCATTTTATCAAACAGGGATGCTTATCACTGCCGAACTTGCCAGGTCTCTCTCTTCCTGGATAAGTGCTCAGCCACCAAACTGGGACAATGAGAAGAGGGACTCTCGAACTGGGTTTAGAAAAGCAAGCAAGTTTTTATCCTTGCCAAGGTCCCAGGGATGTGGTACCATGCATGTTCCTGTGCAAAGTCCTGTATTTCTTACGGCTCCCCGTGTCCCTCAGGGAGCAGCAGCAATGCACTGCCTCCAGTGGGGATGCTCATGGGGCTGCGAACATCTGCTCAGCCCCACCAGCTTGGAGCTGACGCATCTCTTCCTGCTTAGGTGATCATGGTGAAAAATGAGTTGATTAGTTCTCTCTCAGACTGAAGATTAACTAATCGTTTTTTTTTTTTTAAGATTATTTTTCATTTCCACATGGATATGAAATAGAACAGCTTTCCAGAGGAAGGCCTGTGTTTCAAACACAGTCTTTCCATGTGGACGTCTGCTGGAGGCAAGGGCGTTCTCCAAAGAGGGAAGGTACGCAGGCCAAAGCCCCCTCCGGCTCAGGAGGGGATTTTCCCACCGAGGAGGAAGGCTTCCCAGTTGCTGGGCAAGTAGTTTAATTGTGCAGTTTCAGTACAAGCGTAGCTGTGAGGATCACTCCAGTTCTGCCTGTGTGTATCTGGCATGCCTTGTAAGAGCTTGCCTGACCAAGCCCCTCAGAAGACACTGGTGGGAAGAATCTCTTTTCCGTCCTGTCCAAATTACCAGCTTCCTAAGCATACTGCCTCTTTCCAAAGCATGTGGCTTTCATAGGAAAACAGAGGAAACTGGGGTTATTAGGAGCAACTGGAGAGGCACCTTCAATGGCTAGAGCTTTTTGAGGTTGCTCCTGCTGCTGCACTATTCCCTCAAGATGGATGGTGACACATGCATAAGGATGTCAGCCAGTTATGCTCCTGGCCCTTTAAGCCTTGACCTGAAATGTAATACTTCAGGAATACAATGTTTAGACAATTTTAGTCAGTGAGTCAGTTCCGGATTATCAGCCTACAGCAGGAGGGTAGTGACTCTCCCTCATAAATTAGCAACCAACAAGCTCTTCCCTTTGATGAATGTTATTTTAAAGACTCATCTCACTTATTAGCTCCAAGTACACTGCCCATTAATCACTGCAAAGGAACATTGCACCCTTCTCCCCCGATGGCTTTATTCCTGGGATGACTAGTTTAGCATCACCAGAAGGGAAAAGAAGAAAGAGGGAGAAGGAAACAGGAAAGATGAGGTCCCACTAGGCATGTGGGGAAAGTAGGTGCTATTTCAGGAAAGTCACCTCAAGTGATAGCAAGGATGGGGAGTAGCTTGCAAGGGTTCCAGACCTAAAAATATTAGAAAACAACTAAACCTATGGCAGTCAAAGTTTTGCCTGGCTTGGGAAAAAGGAGTGGGAAAGGTCCTGTGCCAAAACACGAGCGGTTCAGAGCCTGGATAGAGCGGGCTCTGGTTGCCTTATCTGACACCATCTTACCAACTGCCACGCACCCTCTAAGTTTTTATATGAGCTATGCTTATTTCCATTGACTGTTGCTGTCTCACCAGTATTAAACTCTTCCACTACTTAAATGAGCTCCTCAGTTTGGCCATGAGTCTGTACCTCTATTGTTCTCCACAAGCTGTGATTTACTGAGGAGGAATTGAACCGAGTTAGATTGTGACAGTAGATGAAGCTGCCGAGAAACAAGTTCCTTGCACGTGGCTTGGATTTCATATATCAGTTTCTAGAAACTGAGAGAATCTGTGATTATCCCTAAAGTAAACTTAGGGATACCAGTGAAGAGCCTCTGGGTATGACTGAGCAGAAAAGAAATCCCAGAAGTATCAGTTCAGTGAATATTTATTTTAACTCGCAAGGCATCATGGAAGGGTGGTGACTGCAACAACTGCCAAGATGTGATCCAGTCTCCTAAGATCTCAGACCAAATTTATTTGTAGCCTAATTCCACTAGTTTCTGTGAAGATAGAAAAGGTCTGCCACTTCACATTTAGTATCTATGAAGGGGATTACATTCCAAATGAGGCTTGTATATTTACGTACATATATATATATACACACACACATTTTCAAGGACAAAGAAGGGGGAACCACACTCTGACACTGTGGAACTAGAGACTGATGTTGCTTCATATTTGATTCAGAGCACGGGGAGGGGTTCACCCCTGGTTTAAAAGGGCTTACGAAGCAATGGGTTTTGCCCGGTCTGGCAGATGCTAGGCCTTTTCAAGAACGACACTGCCCAGATGCTCTGCTCCCATTATGATGCAGTAGCAGAGGAATGCTGATGGCTTGTAACTGATTGAGTGCTCACAGCATCATTTCTATTTATTCCTCACAGGCTTCATGCCACCCTAATGTTGGCTCAGCTCAGACAAGCTAAAGCACATGCTTATTTGGAACTGTGTTTTAAACCTCTTAACTGTTCCAGGTGAAATCCATCTTTCTGGAAACCCCTTTTTCTGCCTTCCCAGGAGTCTCTCCAAACTTCTTGAACCCATTCTCCTCTACTGAGACCCCTTCCTGTACTGGAGTCTTGTTTGAAGATTGGTCATTTGAGGAGCTAGGCACGATTTAAGAGAGTCACAGTCAGTGCTGGTCTTGTAGAGTTGCCCGTTTCCTCAGAAGTTTGAGGACCCCGTGGGCAACACCGCTCCTGGCACCGCTTATTGTTGGCTCAAACCATTAACTTCTTCATACTAGTGATTGGCAAATCAGTAAAATACATTGACAAGAGAAAGTAAATCTTCACTTGACTTATGTGCTGCCACTGACTATGAGCAGAGAAAGAATTTCAGTTATAAACCTTACACAATGGCAAGATACTGCTGCAGCATCCCTCCCTGAAAAGGGCCCAAAGCATGTTAACCAAGGGAATTACTCTAGCGTGCCTTGGTCAAAATGAAGCATCTGATGCCTGCTGACACTCATGGGAAGGTGAATCCTCTTCCCTGATCCCAGAGGCACAGGAAAAGTTTCATAAGGATTTTTAAAGCCCTGATCAGAGCTCACTGAAATTTATTTCAATAGGCTTTAAAATCAAGTAATAAAAGGCCACGGGGGTTCTCCCAGGAACTTCTCTGGGCCTAGCAAAACACCACCACTAGTTTTACAATTCTTTCTTCCCATTGTTTCTACATTTCACCTTCCAGATCTTTCTTTTTTCTGTGGCTTACATCGTATTACCAAGTGCTTCCTGAAGAAGGAAAACTGTTATTAGGTTGGCAGGCTCATTAGCAAAGGCATTAAACCCAAGTCTGAATGCTTTAAAACTAATAAAGCCAAATTGTGGTGTATCCAATGCCTTTAAAATTCTACAGGCTACAGGAGGAAAGTGGGGCAAGTGCCTGCCTGGTTGCACAGGCAGGCCCAGAGGAAGTGATTTTTCCAGGGAAAGAGAACTGCTGAGCAGGAACAAGGTCCATCTGAAGCAGAGGGAAGAGTTTCTTTCATCACAGACTTGCTAACTTAATGAGGAAACCTTTAAACTAAGATTGATGAGGTTGGTGACATGAGCCTACAGGTGGGTCCAAACCACAGAGACCTGGAAGGAAGCCTAAGCACAGGCAGTCAGAATAGGGACAAGAAGGAAAATAATGGCTCATTTTTGTTCACCCTCTTTGATGTCTGTGTCCTAATGAAAGAAATACACAAGTAAGCCCTTTGCCAAGAACAGCAGAAGATTCCTATACAAAAAATTTTCAAGCAGAAAGTCAGTTGTCTGCAATAGGAAAATGTTATAAAATAGGAATTTTTTCAAAGTTGCTGCTGGAAAATATTTTTCACCCAGACTTTTTTCAGTTTAAGATTGATAGTGCTAGTTTGTGTTTTAAGCTAAAAAAATAATCAATTTTTCCATAGCAATCGGCAACTCCTTTTGCTGGCTGGATCTCCTGTGAAACTAGTCTTTTTCATAAAACATTTTGAAAGTCTTGTGCGACTGACAGCTGTCATACTGGCTTCACTTTTATCCCCTTCATCTCCTTCCTTAGCTCACTGTGGCTCTGAAGTATCCCAGGGATTTCTGGGAAACTGGCAAAAAGCCTCCAGCAGAGGAACAGCAGAAACCCCTGGGATCCCTTCTTTTGCCCCGTGCAGTGGTTACAGATCATGATCCTCACCTCTTGCAAACGACGCTGAAGTCACCACAAGCAGCACAGATGAGTCCAGTTACCGCTTTGCAAAGGTACCAGCTGGTGGCAGGGTGCAGTGCCATGTCCAGCACATCAGTGAGGTGGATTCCACATCAAGTGCCAGGTCTTTGCTGCATCGAAAGCCCTGGTGAAGCTTTGCAAGCCCGCCAGGACACAGCCGGGGACCCCCCCCAAGTGCCCCTTGCCCCGACCGCTCTCTGCCGTCCCACCCTGGCAGGTTATTACACATCCAATGGCCTCTCATCTGACCCAAAATCTGAAAGTAATAGTCTCCTAAAGGGGACACATAGAAGGCTTTTCTTTAAAAAGAGCACTTTTGTGGGCTTTTTTCTGTTGTTGTGTGTTTGCTTGGTTTTAACGCAGGTAAAGAATTCACAAAAAAGTTTATAGTTAGAATTTTCCTTTACCCAGAGGCAGAAGTTTATTTTTTTTCGCTTAATATTTCTAGAAATAGCAGAAACAGTTGCTTGAGAAAACCGTGCACGTTTTCAGGAAAAAAAAAAAGGAAAGCCTTCATGGTTCAGATTTGAAGTGATTTATGCTTTCTTTAAGCATACATGCCAAAGTTTAACTTTTCTTTCTTTTCAACTTTAAAAAAGTTTCATACAGGGAACAAAACCAGAGCTTTTTGCATTTTAAATGCCAGATTTTCAAGTGTCTGGCACTCCAGGGTGAAACATGCCAGCTGGAGATTAGTAGCAGGAGGATGATGGCATCCACATCAGCAGAGGCACAAGGCAAGGGATCAGGACAAGCTCCTCCTGCCACCTGACATACAGCAAAGCGCCGAGGTCAGGATCGCACCCCCCACTCCCCAGACCTGCCCGGAGCCCTGGGCAGGTAAAGCTCTCAGTTTATGTAGCTGCACAACACCGATAACAGCACCCCAGCAAGCACAACGGTTTGAGGATCTCAGGCAAGCAGTGTGTATGAAGAGCCTAACACAAGCGTGGTGGGGCTTTACGGGGAACCAGGAATCTCCTGCTATGCAGAACCTGAGTGGGAAGGCCAAACGGACACCAGGGGTGTTTGTCTCTTCAGGTAGACACAAAGGCATCGTGGTAATGAGGACAAAAAGTGTTTTAATAGACAGGCAGACATTTGTTATCATAGGAAAGAACAAGATGATTTAGTTCACCTAAAAGTCTCAGACCACAAAGAAAATTGAACCAACATTTATACACACGCTAATTACCAGGGACATTAGCACATCATATGAGTTTCCTAGACTGAAAATACCATGAACCACATGTTGCTAGGTACCTTGCTTTGGGAACTGCTGCCTGAAAGCCCAGCCAGCTTCAGCAAATTAGAGAAAGGCAAAATCATATTTAATCACAACAGTGACTGAGTTCATGGTCAGGATCCAAAACAGCAAAGGCTAAAACATAGTCTGAAGAAAATCTTCCAGGAGAGAACACAGACACTCTGGGGCAAGATTTGAGGGATTTTTTTTTTTTTTCTGTTCAAAAGAGGAACCACAACTAAAGCAAAATTATCACATCAACTGCCAGCCCTAGCAGTGAGCCCCAAGGTGGAAGCCAGCTCCCCTCAGCAGAGAGAGCAAGAGACAGAAGCACACCCCTAATCCCAAGAAGAGGTCTCCCAGAACACATCTGAAACCTGTTCTTGGAGACATGGGGGAAAGCAAATGGTCCTTGAATTTCTGTTATGCAGTTGTACCTGGACTTACACTTCACAGTGCCTGGCTTTCTCTAAATCAAGGATGTTTCCCCAAAATACCTTTTGGTACATACCGTGACAAGACAACACAGAGGAATCTGGCTTAATATCTTAATATCTATTCTCTTAAGTTTCTTAAGGCAAGCTCATGATTATCTGTCCTGCAGGGCAGGAGACCAACTCAGGAAATTGGGGAAGAGGCACGGAAAAAACCCCAAAGAAACACCAGAATAAGTCACTTTGTGGCAATGAGCTCACCCTTCTCTGGGAGCTGGATGCAACAGATCCAGCCATCTGCTGGGAGCTGTGGGAGGAGAGCAGGATGCCAAGCCAAAGGAATTGTGGGGAGCAGCCTCCTAGAAATAAGCCCTGGGTGATAAGGTGATGAGCTACAGCTTGCTCAGGGGGCACACATAGCCAACACCTGAAAGGGGTTGCCACCATCGTACCTGGAAGGGTCATTGACTTCAATAAGCTTTGATTCCTTTTCTCACATTACTCAACAGCATCCACAATCTCCCGTGGCATCCTAGTCAGCTGCCAGCATTTTGTAACCTAAAAGCATGTATATACGTTGGGAAAAAAAGGCCTGGTTTTTTAAAGCAGTGAGCCCTAATTACCCATCTCATCCATTGTCATCCATCCTGACAGTAATGATACTGTGCTTTCCCCAGACTATATGCATGGCTAAGCCTGCTAAACCCCCAGAAGGGTTTCTATGCATTTGGGCAACATATAGGGCACTCTCATCAGCTTCATCTCACACAGGATAAAAAACTTTGGGGATGACCTCTCACCAGAAGTCCCCTTTAACTCTGGAGTGTGTTGGAGAGAGGAAAAGAGGAACAATTCTGGGATTTGGGCAAAGTCGTTCCTTCCTGCAAAGCCCTGGCTTTAGCCTCCGAGCCCTGAAGCATCTCTCCAAACACAAGGAGTGCAGCCTGGGTAAGTGGCTGTGAGTAATCTTGTTTGGCTGGTATGTTTCTGAATTTATCAACTTTTAACTTTTTGATGACCTTCCTGAGTAAGTACAAACATTGTAAATTATATAACTCTTGAAAGCAGGAGCTGGCAATGTGCGATAAAGCAGCTGTCAGGAGTGTCATTCCAACTCGCGATGATGGCAGGTTCAAAGCATTTTTAATAATGCTTCTGATTGTTATTTCTATCTGAAAGGAAAAATGAGGAAAAAAGAAGAAATACACAATGAGAACTGTGTGTTTTGCTTTTACAACACACTTTAGTTGAAAGCTTTATAGCTTTTCATACAAAATGAAATGATGAAACCTTTTTCCCACTTGCCTTCATGTAACAAGAAGGAAACACTCTCCCAAAAGGTTAACAGAAAGACCTCATCCCAAAAAATACCCTGGAGGCAGATAAAATAGGGTAATGCGCTGTAGGTATTAACGCAGCCAACAACCTCTAGTCCAGGACCATTGGTATTCAATACATGATGCTCTGTGGGACTGGGCTAAAAGATTACCCCCTGTCTGTCTCCCATTCTCAGGCAGCGAGAGGCAGAGGTGACACCCTGTGAACGGCGGGCTACAGCAGCAGCTGACAGGCAGGCCGGCTGGGCGCTTGGGTGCCCCGTCCCATCAGGCTGGTCTGCTGCACGGCAGGCTCGGGTGCATCTCTGGAAAACCTCCCTGTGACCTGTGCTTAGCTGTGGCACAACAGGCTACAGCAAAGACTCTATTAATTCAGCTACGCAGCCAAGGAAATGTTTTGTTCCTTTCCTGAAAGCTGTGGAAACAAGTGATTTATATATGGGCTGATTCTGCCACCTTTCCGTACACACCGAGCCATGCCTTGTTCCCCATACAGGGCTTTTGTGTTGAGGTACTAACTCCCTGGGAATGAGTGGTTGAATCTGACCCTTGTCGCTATTAGATAGAAGAAAGAGGAGAAAGAAAAGTTAACGGCAAGTAATAGCAGTGTTCATCACTTAAAGCATTCACAGAACTTTTGCAAATATTAAGTAATCACTCACAATATTGAAAGTGAGTAGGTGTTAGTAAGGTGCGGGTTTGAGCTCTACCCTCCTCCTTCAGAAAAGGTTTACCAAGACATTAATTCGAAAGAGCTCACTGAAGTTTATGTCTTCAGCTTTCATATGCTAAAACAGGGGTGAGAAAATGGGATTTTGATCGATGTGATAAGGGAAAGGAGTGAGGCGAGGAAGCGAGCGAAGTTTTAGTGTGGCTGTGGATGGTGACAGCTCTGCCGACCCAGGGAAGGAGGGGAGATGACCTGGTGGTCCTTCGCAGCCTGCCAGCACCACCCAGCACCAGCCCGGGAGCCAGGCGCGAGCGGCACTCTCCTGAAAGGCGTCTGCCCGCCTGCTGCTGTGCGGCTGGGGCGAGGGAAAGAGGCAGGGCTTCTGTCACAGGTCCCAGGGACCACAGCGTGGTCTGATTCCCCTTGGGGGCACCTTCAGCTTTTGCTCGAGCCGGCCTTGGCCTCACAGCACCATTGTTTAATTTTCCTCCATTACCAACAGAAGCTCTTACCTGGTGTCTTCTCTCCACGAAGCACTGTGAAAACAAGCACCACCGCCATCATTTCAAGCGTGGGAAAAGAGCTCCCCCGGACAGAAAGTGCCAGCGCATTTTGCAGTGGGGTCATGGCCGTCAGGTGTCCGTGTCCCCCCTCCCGTGCCTGTCAGCATGCTGGCTGGGGGTGGAAGAGCAGCTTTACAGCCCTGACGCCCGCTGCACGGGAGGGTGTTGTGCCCCTGGCCCAGGCTGCGGCTGGGGGGGCTCGCTGCCGCGCGGGTCCGGCTGGGCACCCGGAGGGAGCCTCCCCGGCGGCAGCCCAGCACGGCGGCAGACCTGCGGCGAAGGCACTTACGGCTCCTGCAAGGACAGGGAGATGGACAGTAAATCCAGGGAGCTGGCATGGCCTGGGCCGTAGAAGTGTAGGAAAGAAAGCGTTTTCCTAAGAGATGGTGTGACGTTAGCTGCAGCCAGACAGAAGATTGCTGGACTGCAGTCCTGGACCAGGCATGGGACCATAGGCAGAAAGGATCCGTGACCACTTTTATTTCTGTTACATCTCTTTTGGAGTTGACTCTCTTTTAAAAAGGTCCTTGGTCTGGTTCTTCATTAAACAGAGCTTTGCCCAGGGCTGTGCAGGGCCCTGATACTGTTTTTGAGGTGCTCCCTAAAAAGGTGATCCTAAAAAGGATCTCAAAGCTCGGGAGGATTCAGGACCTTGTCAAGATTTTTTTCAGCTGCGAGATTAGATGGCTGCACTAGTTGCACCTCACCGCTCACCCTGGGGGGGAACAGTTTTCCAGAAACATGCAGGGCAATGAGCTTCGGGAAGAGCAATTTCAGCCTAGATATGTGAGGCTGTCCCCCCTACACGTTCAGGTTTAGCATCACTGAGCCACATCCCTCCGTTCTCGAGGCAGCGTTAAGGTAAACGGCCCCCGTGCCGGGAGAGTGCAGAACAGCAGAGACGTGCACGCGAGCGCCTGTGAAAGTCACAGAAGAGCGAGTCTGTCGGAGGCGCTGAAAATCCCACCGTGGACCCCCGGCTGGTTTTCTGTCGGATTTGTTGCACGAACAGGAGAAGTTGTCTTTGTTTTTCTCAAGACGTTTTTGAAGAGAAGCAGCCTCTGTGGGGTGCCTGGCTGAAGCTGCTGTGGGCCCCTGGGGCCAGAGCAGGCTGACCCCGCTGCGACAGTGGTCTCACTGCCAGCTGCCTTTGTGCCACAGCGGGCAAGTCTCGCTGCCTTCATTTTTCCACCTCTTCACAGACGTTAACGGCGTGACTCAGCCACCTCGAGTGCTGGGAGAAAAGCTGGAACGAGGCACACGAGCCTTTTTCTCCTGTGGTCCCATACAGCCACATGCCCTTTCTCTTCATTCTGGTCCTCCTGAATTAGTCCGTCCTCCGTATCTCAGCATCGTTCATTCACTCCTATGACAAAGAGGGACATTATTTTTTTATTCCTCCATGCACTTTTTAAAGTTGTCACTTTTTACATTATTCTCACAAGACTAAGCCAGCACCTCCTTTTCTGATACTTTTTGCATAGCACTATGATCACAGGATCCTCTCTTCTGTCAGCTGATGTAAACAAACCTCGCATCCATTGCGCTTTCCGTATAAAAAGTACCTAGTCTTGTGATTTTGAGACTAATGTAGAGGACTTAGGAGAAGAGTAGACAAAAGACAGGATGCCCACTCATGAGAAGAAATGGAGGAAAAAGATGGCACGTTGTTCAAAACAGCCTTCAGAGCGGCAGTGAAACTCTGGAGGACACGTTAAGGACAGGGAAAAATATCTGTGGGATTCATCTGTTTGTTTTAACTTCCCCAGGGCAAGTGTTTTCCACTCGTGGGCTTTTGTGTATATTTAGGTCCAATGTTATTACTAACAAGTCATAAGCTGGAAAGGAGAGACGTTATGTCAGAGGACAAAAACTGATACCGTCAACATTTGGTTCAACTTCACCGGAAATTTGTCACCTACCTTGTCTTTTTTGGAAGAGTCCAAAGTTTTAAGTTCAGTGTATCAGTGGTATTTGGCTACTCTCTGCTTTGCCTGACCATCGCAATTTAGCTGTCAAGACCTATTTTTAGTCACATGAATAATGAAGAACTTTTGGAGTGGATCCTGAAATGTCCTGAGACTCAAGAAGAATGTGATAGTGGCACTCAGCGGAGCTTACTCGCAAGTGCTTTGTTTGTTCATTTGCACAGGGCCTTTTTATCCCAGTGTTTGTGGTGAGTCACATTTCCTCTGCCCACGGCTTCCTTGCAAAAAGTAGCATAATAATGAGGTACTCTTTTGCTAACTTAGTATGCAGCATAGGTCCAGGAAGTTAAGCTTTTCTATTGATTGTTTTCTATGGTGGTGAGTATACAAGCCTCTGCCAAAGTCCTCTCTGCCAGGCTGGCTGGTTAAGATCTGTCAGTGAAGTGTTTTGAATGTAATTGCTCCACTTCCTTTGCCGATCTGTGCTATCACTTCTGGGAACTCAGGACTCAGTGTTGTTATCCAGCTGGGCTGCATTAGGAGCTCGAGGTCAGGCTACCTTATCTTATTTATTTTAATGTGCTCTTTTAACTTAGATACCGAACTCCTCAGATGTATATTATATCTGAGGCCCAAGAGATGTCTGCCAAGGCAGTAGGCAAAGCTCCAGACTTACAGCACTGGCATTAGCAACGAGTGACTTAAACTGAGGCGCATCCCTGAAAAAGGATGGTTTTCGGGTTTATCAGGACCTTGGGTTTCTTGAATTGCAGGTGAACTTCTAGGGACGTGCAAGCACAGGCACAAATGATCTCTTATCATATATCGATAATCTCATCTCCTATCGTAGATGACTAAAATGCTCCAAATAGGTTCCCAAGCTTGTAATGTATTTCTTAAGTCTCGAATTACATTTTGATATGATTTTTCAAATTCTCTGAGAAATCGCTCTTCACTCGTACCGCTATAGCACTACTGAAAACCAGAATTTTTATAAGAGGGCTGCGTGTATGATAGCCTTCATCCTACTTTCCATTGCCCAAGCAGCTTGGAAATTAATCAAGTTGCCCGTCTTGGGTCACGATTTGGAGGACAGGCTTGTTTCCAGTGTATGACATCCCTTGCTGGCTATTTCTGCTCTCGTACCAGACACCTCGGAGGACGGCAGCGAGGGGACGACTTCTCCTAGGTGGGGGTAGCACCAGGTCAACTACTCAGGGGGCACCGAGGCCGGGGGTCCCTCTCGGCGGTGCCCCGGCCCGCCGGCGGCTGTCGCGGGAGGCGGCCNTCTCGCTCTTTCCTCGCTTGACGACCGAGAGGAAAGGCGGCCGCCAGCGCGCAGGGCTGAACGAAAACACGGTCACGGTGCAACTCCTGCGACGGCACGCCTTTGACAGCAGCACACTGGCACAGAGAGCAGGCGGCCCATGGTTTAATTTTATCCTGTGGTGGGATCGGAGCTAATTCTAAACTTGTTGATAAAATTACCAGAAATCTGCCCCTCCTACTGTGGAAATCCAGGCAAGCCGTTTTCCCCTGATGTATTTATTCTTTACTCTCCTCTTCCGACCTCCTCGTTTCTTCCTGCCAGCCATCCCAGCGCCCCCGGGCTCTGCCAGCCGTGGGCTGCACTTGCACGACTCCGAAGTCCCTCCAGCCGCCGGCGGCGGCAGGCGAGGCAGGGCTCAGGGCCTTCAGGTTATTGCAGTGCTCACACCAACGCCACGCGCGTTGTGAACCCCCCAGACCTAGGGCGATGCTGGAGCCAGCCGCCCACCCTCTCGACAGCTGTGGGGAGGGAGCAGAGGAAAGCGAGTGCCGGTGGTTGAGGCCTCACCTCCCGGTCACTGAGAGCGCTTCCAGCGGCTGCAGCAAAGCTGGAGGTGCCAATGTTATTCCAGGCCTTGCTCTTCTGTCTAAAACAACCCCATCTTTCACCCGAGCCCGTAGTTGTGGCTCAGTGTCCGCAGGTGCTGGAAGGTGGGAGAGGTGCAGGTTGTGAAATGCCCCCCCCAGCCAGGTGAAGACCAGCCAGGCCCTCCCCGACGCAGGGAGCGCAGGGGGGGACCGCAACGCCCCGTCCTGCAGGCAGCCGCTCGCACTCGCACCGTGAAGACCTCCGAGGCTGGACACCCATTCCCTTTGCTTCCGGAAGAGCAGCGAATGGCAGCTACTACAAAAGGCTTGAACCCCAGCAGGAAGCTGCAGGAATAACAAGAATCTTGGATGCTTTTTCATTAACAGCGGGTTCTCAAAGCCACTGTGTTCTCATCCTTGGAGCATTTTTCCTCCCCTTTGGACTCTATGCACTTTAAACACAAATACGATTTCACGGAACGACATTTGTGTTACCTTCTTGCCTCTGACGCTTTTTGCTTTGTCTCCCTGCCACGCTGCTCTGACACGCTCCGCACAACCGTGGGCGGGCACCACGCGCGAAGCTGGACGCCGAGAGGGACCCACACTCTTCCCTCCTGAGTCATTCACAGCCCCCGGACACTCCAGGGATTTTTCTCCGCCCTAAAAACAAACAGAACGTTTGGACCAAGCTGAAAAGTTAAAGTGTAACACAAACATTTGTCTGAAGTAGGGATAATGGAGAAGGAAAAAAGCAGCTCCTTTCTCTCTCAACATGCTACAAGAAAACTTTATTAATATGGTCCTTTAGTAGGAGTACCCCAGAAAACGTACAGGAGTATTACCGGGAACATCCTGAAACTCGCTATTCTGTTTGAAGACGCTGGCTGTTGTGCTTCTCGGTGGCTCTGATTCAGAACCAGTCCTTACAGCTCTGGGTTTCATGAAAGCTCTCATGTAGATGAGACCTGCTATATTTTCACGCTTATTTAATGTAAAACTTCCTTTGGGAAATAAGGTGCTAAGTGAGCTTTGAATCAGCAAGGCAAAACCTACGGAAGTTACCTCCAAGTTACTGCAGGCCAGTCAGTAATGTTTGAACTGGCAGTGATGGGGGCAATCAGTTTTTCTCACTCGAAAAGTCTGTTCCACACCTCACTGAAATATTCTGGAATAAAGCAAAGCAAACCACAAGAGAAACCGCTGCATTTTAGCAAACGGACAGAGGCGAAACAGCTGAACCAGTGAAGTGCAGTTGCAGAAGTAAAATAAATGAGCAGCGTTGGTAATGCTAGTCTTATAAAGAATTACAAGACCTTCAATAATGTCAGGGCCTCAGTGTGACACATTCCAGCTGAAAAATAGACTCCGATCTTCCAGGCCTTTGGATTTACAGTGGGGGGGGAGGTGAGACATAACATAGCATGTGTTGTGTGCCACCCTCTGGGTCCTTGGACCTTCCGTGAGTTGCCAGCAGCTCAGGCCCCTCCTGGCTGTCCATCGTGCCTCTCCTCGCAGTGCCTCCGTTTTTGAAGACATGCTTTCACGTCTGGCTTTGTGGTGGCACACCCGGGAACGGTACCTTGCCGATAAACAGCCTGTGGGATTTTAAGCCATCAGTGGGACAGCTTTACACCAGATTTCTATGGGGTGAATGTCAGTACAAATCCCATTTATTCTTGTCCACTTCTCATCAGGAGAATATTAAAAATGAAAATGAATTAGGGACAGTTTAAGGGTCAGCACAGATGGCACAGGTGAGGATTTTCCACTGGATAAAGCTGAGAATTTTGTTCTCCTAGGAAAAAAAGAATGACTTTCATTTTGTTGTGTAAAATACCCAGTCCACTCTTCCTCACCTTACCAGACACCAGCCTCTGTGCAAATAATGGCATCGTGAGAGTTAACGCCTTGCTTGTAAAGAAAAAATCATCAACAAGGAGCAATTCTTGAATCTGAGTCAGTGATCAAAAATTCAAAAAATGGACAAAGCCACAGTAGAAGTAAAGTTGCTATTAGTTTTACCAGCTTAATAATTACACAATTTAGCTAATAATTACTCCACTGGCAAGCTTATCTCCCGCACAATGAGCACGGGATTATTTAGTAATAGCAATAATCCTAAACTGAGTCTAAATTTAGGTTACCAGTCTGACATGTTTATAGTAATGTGTTTGGGGTTAGAGAGCCTCACAAGTGAATCTTCAGATTTCTTCTTATCACAGTTAAAGACAAAATGAGAGTGACCTTCTATGGATGGATACATTTCCCCATTCCTCTCGCTTACATATACCTCTCTCTACATCTCCCTGTTTTTCAAAATAAAGGCATCTGGGCCTGATTAGGAGGGAGCCACAATGCTTTGCGCTTTAACGGTGCTGTGAAGTGAATCCAATTAACTGGTGCAGTTCTAATGGCTCAGGATGTGACTAATTTCCCACAGCCTGTGTCATTGCATCCTGCACCAGGAGAATGTGAGGACACCTACTCCGCCTCTCCCTCCGATGCTGGGGGCCAGTCACAGAGCAAACACATTGTCTTCTATGCCAGACGCTTGATGCAGACCTGCCTGAAATCAGTGAGGGCTTTTCCATTGAATTTAAGGACCTTTGAGTCAGGTTATGGAGGAAGGAAAAGAAACAGCTTTTGTTGCTTTTAGCTTTTGCTAGAGGAGGAAAA
Organism: Fregata magnificens; assembly: GCA_013389945.1. Classification (NCBI taxonomy): domain Eukaryota; kingdom Metazoa; phylum Chordata; class Aves; order Suliformes; family Fregatidae; genus Fregata; species Fregata magnificens. Next base: position 121,955 of record WAAD01008778.1, read on the forward strand.
AACATCCATGTAAAGCAATGTCATTTTTAGACCTCTGGTTTTTTTTTTTTCCAAGCATTATATAGAAAAGAAATGATGTTGTTTCGGCAGCATTATGTGGTATGGCACAGACTATTTGCGCATAAAAAAGACAGTTCCATATTAAAAGAAGTTATTTAGTGCCAAACTTTCTTTACCTATGTTACTCAGAATGACGGGTGTTTCTGTTGTGCCACATGACAATATCAGTCTTCACTGAACTTTTGTAAGAGCATATCTTTTATTTCCAAGTGAGGAAAAAAAAACATTTTCATGGAACCTCTTTTACAGAGGTCTTGCTCTGGGTTCACAGCACATTTCACACCATCATATGCTATTAAACCTCTGTCAGATGCCGTAAAACACTGAGCCACAACCCAGGCACGCAGGTCAGCATCCAGGATGGCAGCCATTGCTTTCGGCTTAAAACAAAGACATTTGCTTCTTTCCCTGCTGCACCAGCTTAGTCTGAGTCGAGTAGAGGGGGGCGTTGGAAGGCTGGTTTCCTTGTTCTCTACCCAGCCCTGGCTGAAGGTGTGGGCAGCCTGGGCTGCAGGACACTGGCGCTGGGTGCTCTCACCACTCTCGTGCTCAGCTCCTTGGATGTCCGGCATCCTCTGTGCTGGGTGGCATGGGGTGGAGAGGGGAGGCGAGCTGTGCTGCTCGCTGTCTCCTGGGCACCCTCCTACGTTTGTATTGCATTAACTCTTTCTGAAAGGGTTTTTCACCGAGGTCATACGGAAAGGGACTGATCTTTATTCTGCCTGAGCCACCTCCTAGTACAAACAACCGGACAAAATGCCTTGGCTGTGATACTGTGTGGTACTTAGCCTCATCGTCTGGTGTCTATATTCACATCACTGTATTCAGTCACTTCTTAAAACATTTACACAAACATCAGACCCCTCTCAAGAAAGGGAGTCTTCTGACCCTTCTGGAGCTGCATGAAGCTGATCAGAGCCAGTTAAAAGATTTGCAGCTCCAAGTTTATTATTCTGGTTGCAAGGTTTCTTCAACAGGAGAGATATCAGAAACAGCTCTCCAGAGATGACAATAAAATGTTCTTTTCTTTTGGTATAGTCACCTAATTTTAACACTTTGAATACTAAAGGGTTATTTTAATGTAGATGTAGGGCTTTCTATATTTGGCACATTGCTTTTTTTCAGTAGGTGTGGAGCTGGGAATTGGTGTAGCAACTTCAGTAACCAGGCTACCTGTCTGAGACTTTGGTATCGTACTTCCAGCTTTGCTCAAAGAGACCAGGTCTTGCACAATCACACTGCAGTGTTGTTACCAAGCAGTTACTCCCAAATAAGTATGACTTCATTAACCAGTTTCAAAGAGGCATGACAGAGACGTAGCAGCCTCAGCGGTGCACATTTCCTACCCTCTTTGCTTGGTGGCAGGTGAGGGAGAGAGCGAGGTCCCCAGCAAGGGGAAGGGGACCTATGAGATGGCCGAGGATCCCGACAGGAGCACTTGGGAGCAATGCACAAGAAATCGGGCTCTGCTTCCACTCGTGGAAGTGTTTATTGGAGAATAACAGTTAAATTCAAGTTAGCTGCGCCCATGCTCCTGTCCGGATTGAGGCACGCCGGTGAAGAGAAGTGCTGCCGAGACCAACTATTTCCTGCATGGAGCGGCAATGAAATGCATGGGAATCAAAGGGCGTTTATAGTCGGCACACGTCCACGGCTGACTTCTCATCTGGGTAATCATAGCTCTGCTTTTTACAAAGGGCTTTTCACGCTGAAAGATGTCAAAACACAGGCAGACATAAGTTTTGGTTGCGGTTTTGACACTGTCAGGAGCAGCGGTCTATGCTTTCCTGTTAATCCTCGTGCACATAATCGAGAGGGGGTATCTCCCTTCCAAAACTTTAAAGTTCATTATGTTTTTTCCAATAAAACCCACAGGAGAGAGAGGGTCCTAAACCAGATATTTTATTTGGCTGTTATTGGCCCCGAAAAAATGTTGGCGAATCTAATCTTGTTGTATTATAACCATACGGAAATTTTAACAGAGCTCATATTAAAGCAAGAGCATCCAGCGGAAGGTTGCATATAATGATGGCGAAGTTTGCCAGACTTTTACACAAACGTAAGCTTTTGACAATCACCTCAAGGAAATAATATTTTTTTAAGGCAGCTCAGCATTGCCAGACTGCAGCTTCTTACTGAAGAAAGCGCTGCTTGTGTAAGGATGAGCATAGGATGCGTTAGGAAACCAACGTCAGCTTTCCATCTGGGAGCAAGCTGTTCCTTAGGGAAACCTTGCCAGGTGAGGGACGTCTCCGCACGCCCGCCGCTGTCACACAGGCAGACTGTGGATTTGACCTTGGTGTACACCGTGCATCCCTCGGTGCAAAGGCTAAAGGAAGCTGGACCCAGCTTGCTGTCCTGCTAAAAAGATGAGTAGCAAGAACAGAGTCTGTTTGTTTTATTTGTTCCAGAGTAATGAGTTCTAGCAGTTCTCTGGGAGTGCACTGAGATATACGTGCAAACTGCGTTATTTAATGTCATTGAATTTTTCCAATGTAAAAAGAACATTCGAATGAGAAGACGTTTCATTAAATTACTCACCTTAACAATGTTGTATTTGGGTTTGTGGTTTGTTTGTTTGTTTTAACAAGAGACATTTTGTTTATAGAAACCCTCCAGACAGTTACTTTATGGAAATGCCATTTGCAGTGGTATGAATTCCAAGTTTTCCAGACAGTAAAAAACCCAGCTTAGCAGTAATATCAAATTTATGCTGTTATTTACTTGTAACATAAAATGAAAGACTCAGATGTCTGTCTCCACTGTGCCAGCTCCACTCAGATCTCCACTTACGCTTCCTTATTAGTGTAAACAAAATAAAGGCTTACATGATAAAGCCCACAGCAGAAAGCCTGTTAAACACATTTCTTGCAGGCGAATCAGAGAAGACGTCCGAGTCTTGGGTGCTTGTTCTCTGAAGAGATTTTTCTAATTCAGTTTCCTCCCCTAAGCGCATCCTTCTGCAGAGTAATTCCTGCAGACGTGCGGTAGGGATGAGTGATCACCGTTTGTAAGAGGGGAGCATTTACTTGAAGCGCTAGCTTTGGAAACGCCGGTGTGTTTTGCAGCATCTCAAGCCATGTGAGGTCTCTGTTCCTTGTCTGGTGTGCTTCTGTCCTCTCCCCTTCCCACAATTATCTTAGGAAGAAGCAAGATTTGTCTTACGCTTCTCTCTCCTCAGCTTCACAGTTTCTTTTTTAGGTGCAAATACATTCTCAGGTCACACGTCGACATTTTTGAACCTATCAAAGCATCTTGATTTCCAAATTTAAATAGCCTTTCACTCAAATCTGCAACTGTAGCAAACTGCCAGTGGAAATGCCAAGCTGCAGAAGTGTAATTAGTATTATTTTGCCTAGGAAGGATGAAACTCATTTTCCTTTCACTGCCTTTTGAGGCTAAATCCTTCGCAATCACGAAGGCTGAGCCAGCACTGAATGGACACAAATAAGGAAACTGGTTATTCTTTCCGAGGAAGAGAAAAATGCAACTTTGGTGAATTTTCTCAGCCACTAGTTTGAAGCTGGCCACATGTTCCTACTTGATATTTCTCACTGCTGATCCAAATCCAGCTCTGAAATGCCGGGGCTGGCTCCCACCGTGACCCGTCAGACCAGCAGCTGCCTGCACCGGCTGTCCAGGCACCGCAGGCCCGCTTGCCCACGTGCCGAGGAATCTCAGCTATTCCATTACGTATGGAGAGCCACTGCTCAAAACAGGATGAACGCTGCTGAAAGCACTCGATCACCACCAAGAGCAGCAGGAATGCAAGTATCAGTATTTCAGGCAATTGCTGTGGCACATTATCAGATGCTCAGTTTTATTGAGCGGGGGAGTGTATAAAGGTTTACAAATGAACTCTTTTATCTAGTGCCAACTTGCCCTGTCTCCTACCTTTTGGTTTTAAAAACTGCAGGTCTGTTCCCAACACTAGAGTTACGGTGCAGGTTCCACCTCGGGCAAAGCAGGGTGCCCTGTTCAGCAGCCGCCAAGCAGTTATTGCTGCTGCCCCGTGGGTTAACTCCAGGACAGAGACAGGCTGACACGGCGGGAGGGGCTGCCAGTCTGACAATGAAGCCACGAAGGACACAGTTCTTGAGGGCTGGTAAAAAATAAAATATTATTGAAACCGAAAATAATTTAGACTTTACTCTAAAGAAACGCCAATTAACAATGTTAAAACATGGCAATATACAGTTATCTTAGGAAATATAATGATGTGAGACATTCTTGAGGGAAAGCCTAGAGACTCTAACAAAGCCCTGCGTGTATCGGCAGAACAGGTACCTGCTGGCCAACATCCTTCTTGTCTCCGTATACAGCCTGGCCAGGCAACTCAGACTTCACCACCTCTGAGTGCTCGCATACTGTTTTTATTCTTAACAATGAAGTTTTTCATGGAATAGGTAAAGAGCTGTATTTGTGCAGCATATTTGTGTGGACCTTACGGCGCTTACACAAGTCTGCCGCCCACTCTCCCTCGCACACGGAGCAATACCCCCAGTTTGCTTCCCTACAGGGAGCCTGCGCTCCCAGCGCTAGAGGAACTGGTCACAGCCCAGTTCCCATCCCTGGCCTGCCAGCTGACCGCCCCTGATTCGGAAGGTGAGGAAGCGAGGGAGGTTGGTCTCTGAAGTCCACAGTCCCTGAGGGCCTCCTCCGAATGTACCCAACAGGCCGTTGTCACCCAGCCTGGGGAGCTGCCCTGAAGTCAACCAGCTTATCTTGCTGGGACCAGTGGACATGACCGTCACGCTATTAGACTCAAACTGGTGTCTCCACTGGTATAGGCCCCATAAAATGATTTTGACTGTCAACATTTGACTTCCAGTTTCGTATCTCCTATGTAGATAATAGAACTACATCAAAAAAGAAACATGGTAGAAAGTGCAAAAATGAAAAATTCCTCTGGAGCCATTTCTATTTATTGGGTGGCTGGTGGTGTTTGGTGAGCAGGCATTAGTTTAGTCCTTAGCAAAATGACAGGTGGTATATGTTTTAAGAAAGGGTTGGTTCCTCAGCTAGCTAGTGCCTGAGAATAAGCTTACTTGCATCGCTTCTTTCTTGACCGCAGATTAGCAGTATAAGCGGTGTTTTAAGGTGACCACTAGTAACACTTACAGAACAGAACAAGCCACTGAAAGAAGAACACCTGCAAAAGTGGAGTGAGTTTTTGCTCTCCTCCTTCTAAGCCGTGTTCCCGTTGTGATTTTTGAGACATTTCCCCCTCCACCGGCAGGCACGGCCATCTGCAGTGCCGCAAGGAACACTCCTGCGTCGCAGTGAGGCGGATGGGCAGAGCTGCGGCGTTTCTATAACAGCAGGGTAAGTGGCTGAGATGTGCTGGGTATAAATGTGAGAATAGCTATAAATGTTATTCATCTTGAACAAATTACAAATAAATAAAAAGAAGGAATCAATACAGTGTTTCTATATGCACAAACAGCCATCTACTTTAAAAGAGTGTGCATCAGTTGGTGTGTGTATCATCAATGTAGGTTCCCTTATTTGCTTAGGCTATGAAAGACTTTGTGTGCCGTTAAAGAATTCTCTTCATTTTTGCTGACTGTTCCGACGAAAAATTCACTCAACACCCCTCAAACTGGAGCCCACATGTGGGCAGTCCATCCCCGAAGATTTTTGAAAACCTGACTGGACAAGGTCCTGAAGAACCCAATCAAACGTTGAAGTTAGCTTGCTTTGGGCAGAAGGTTGGACTAGATGGTCTCCAGCAGTCCTTTCCCACTCAATTTTTCCCCTGATTCTGTAATGACAACATGATGCTGCCTGGCCAAGGGTTTAGCTTTCTGCCACAATTGGCTGAACACTGGATATGTCTGTCTTTGCAGAGTTCCTCTGGGAGGGTGCCCCTGCCTTCTGGCAGGCGCTGCCTCTTTTATAGTGGCAGTTCTCAACCCAGGCATGCCTGAAAGGGGGGGAGATGGACTGCAGGGCATGGCTCTGGGCTGCACTCCTTCGCCGGCACACACACAGCAAGGACTTCAACTCAGATCTGAAGCTCTCATTCAGCCAGCAGTAAATGAAGGGGTTGTAGCAAGTGCTGCTCATGGCAAACCAATGAAAAGCAAAGTACAGAGCATTGCTACTGTGGATGGCCCTACAGGAGATCAACACCACGTAGCAGTTCAGGGGGAACCAGCATACTGCAAACACGATCACCACCACCATCAGCATCTTCAGCGTCATCTTCTTTTTCCGTTGATGGGCATAGTATTGCTCCATGGTGAGGTCCCCGATGGCATTTCTCAGCCAGAGCTTCTTGGCCACCATGGCATATGTGATGGAGATCACAAGCAAGGGCAGGACATACAAGAGAACAAAAGTAGTCAAGTCCAAATACTTCCAGAAAAGATCAGCAGGAGGAGGGAAGCTGGGGAGGCAGACCATTCGTATTGTTCTGTTCCTGAAGGCCAAAGAGAGAAAGAACTGTCAAATCCACTACCAGATGCACACGACACCTGGAGGGCAAACATCACAGACGTTCATACAAGTTTCAGTAAAGGTACAGATAGCAGAAGTCATTCGGTAACACGGGCAAGTGCCACTTTCAATGGAAAATTTTGCTTGAAGTTTGACCTTTGGCCCCAGTGAAGGTATTTCAAACATATCCCCAGGAAAAGAAAAAAATAATCCATATTGGCATCTGTGCCTTCTAATGACGAAGAGCACCTCTCTTCTGTGCCTGCCTCAAATTACAGGGCTGAATCTCTGAGCCAAAATGAACTAACAAACAAGCCTGAAAGCAATTCCATTGATTTTCATTGTCCTTTTGTGAGAAACACACCGCCTAGTCAAAGAGATGGAAGACTTCTCTGTTTCACCATACTTTCTTTTTTAATAACACAGATGGAGAGATATGTGCCTTAGAATCTGTGGGACTTCAATTAAGCTGCATATGTCATATAAAAAAAGCACTGTGTAAACGTCTTACCCGATATAAAATCTTGTCAAAGTCTGATAAATGGCATGAGGCAGTGAGAAGCAGCTGGCCATAACCCAGATGATAATGATGCAAATCCCTCCTTTCACCATGGACATGCGCGGCTTGAGAGGGTGCATGATAACCTGCAGAGAACAACCAAAGCTGCAAGCTTTAGAAAAAAAAAGAATGCATCTTTGCTTTATCCATGTCCAGGAGCAGGCATTTCACGCTGGTCACTGAGTAAGAAGCAAACAGCATGTGTGCTTTCCAGGACAGCAAGGAATACTCAGCATGGGCGCTAAGTGTGGCACCAGTTGAAAGCCAAGAGGCTGTTCTGGCTTGTACTACAGGGAGTGCAAAAAGTCTCCTCATTGTTACAGACAAGGTCTCCAATACAGATGGCAGCCATGGTGCTCACAACATTTGGCATTTGGTGGACTTGCAAGACAGAGTGACAAGACGCTTGAGAACCACGGTTGAATGTAATCTTTGGCCAGCATAGCACTAAGAAACTTGAAGGCTGGTCTCTTTTATATTCACAGTTTACCCCGTGCAGTGCTGGCTACAGCATGGTGTAGTCCAGGTGTGTTTGCTGCTAAGGAGGGCTACTTTATCTGACAACGTCTTGGTCACTCTTTCAGCCTCACATTGCAGTTTGAAGCACCGCAGCAGCTCTGCATCCCTCCATTGTTAAAAGGCAGAAAGAAGAAACTCATTTTACAGGACTTCGGAGAGTATAAGGGCTGGAAAATGCAAAGAGTTGTGCCAGTATTAAGCATTACTGCTGGCCCGGTGCCCTGAGCAGAGAAACACGCTGTGTCACCCATCAGCTTGGCTTCAGAGATCATGATGGTTAGATACCTATGAAACAATAATTAAAAATAGACCTATCATGTCATCCAAATTGTCTCTTGGCTGATGAAGCCTTTGGCATTTTATGCATGTCTTTTCTAGTCTCATTATAAATATCTGCTTAATCGAGCTTCTACAACTCCCCTGGAGCATCTGTCTGCTCTGGTACCTCCCAGGACTAGCAATATTTTTAGAGGCAAGTGTTGATTTCTCTTTGCTCAGTGACATCTCCTTATTTCTATTTTTATCTCCTTGGGCCATACTAGCTAATTCCAGTTCTGAGGAACTTACTCCACTGAATTTAAAGGCAGGTATTGTGTTTGCCCTTAATTAAACAAACACTTCTTGATACCTAGCCATGCTTTGCAATCAACCCAGAATCTACTGATTAAACTGAATCATTAGCAAAATGCTTTGCTTTCAGGAGCTGCAATGTTGCACATAGAATGGGCAGACTACCAAACTTTTTGTGGTAAAAAAGACAGAAATGAATGATATATACTCTGGCAGTCACTGTAATTTTCTGACACCAGATGGAGCACATCCCAGACGATGGGAGTGGAATCCGTTATTGTTTTGAACTTCATCTAGCCATGTCATTTATCATGTGAAATTGCTTTTCAGTAACAACTGTTTCTGTGACTCCAGCACTGCAAGTGAGATACACAGTCTGCCCAAGAGCGCACCTTGTAGGATCTGCTCTGCCAGTGCACAGCATTTATCAGCTTAAGCAAAATTACAAACTGTATTATACTTCAAGGAAACCCTTCAGTTTGCACTCATTGCTCGACCTGTAAGGTTTTCCTGGTCGATATTCACCAAAAAAGTATCGGGGCGGGGGGAGGAGAGGAGAATTTCTCACCTTGAACTGCAAGTGCTAACACAGGTCTCACTACTTCCCCTCTTAGGCATCCCAAAATAATGGGGCAAGCCTAAAAACTGTGAGACTCTTCATAAATGAATGCTGAGAAAATGCATTGGCTTGCTGGTGTTTGAACTTCAGAGTGTATTCCCGCCACGCTTTCAGGGCTGAACTCCACAGAGTGGCTGAGGTGGGCAGGGACCCCTGGAGATCATCTAGTCCAGCTCCCCGTGCAAAGCAGGGCCAGCTAGAGCAGGCTGCCCAGGACTGTTTCTGGTTGGGTTTCGAATATCTCCAAGGACAGAGACTCCACAACCTCTCTGGGCAGCCTGTTCCAGTGTTTGATCACCATCACTGTAAAAAAAAAGTGGGTTTTTTTGTCCACTGCCATGAAAGCTAGAGTTCTCCCTTCCATTCCTTGATTCCCAAGACAATTCAGGTTTCCAGGTACTGCGATTTGAAGGGGAAAAAACTGTGTATTAGCACCTTATCTTCTAGCAAACATAGGGCTGGTGTATATCACATACCTGATGCCGATCCAGAGCGATGGCAGCAAGGGTCAGCACAGACACATGAACAGAGCAGTACTGAACAAACCGGCTTATGTGACACATCAGCTTTCCAAAAACCCAGGTACTGCTTACAAACCTCACCTGAAGAACAGACAAAATTGGATTAAAACAGTGTGCATTATCTGAAGAGTAGCAAATAGGCCTCCCCAGAGTATGGTAAGGAAGAAATGCTTTAATATAGTTTCCTTATGCTTTGTAGATGGATAATACTCAGTTTTTCTGGGGAAACAGTGACTATGCAAGAGGCTTTGAAACAGAGGTGAGATTTATTACACTGCGCAAACAAATCCGCCTGAGTAGTGCTCTGTGTATGTGTGTTTGGGTGTGCATGTGTACATCTAGCATGGTCCTTCTGGAAAATGTAAAGAAATCTTAGCTCAACTCCTTGATGAGGCTCTGTAGGGAAAAACAGAAGCTTGCCCCCTTGAAAACTGTCGCACATCTGTCATTGTGAAAATGTTTGAATTTGTGGATGCTGAAAGTTGCATGGGCTCAAAACTTAGTGAGAGAAATTCATGGAAGAGAAAATCATTGAGGGCACCGAAATAGCGAGGTAACGCCTCTGAGTTAGGGACTGCCTGGCTGTGGAGCATCCCTGCCTACCGGCCCTGCCGGGTCTGCAGCTACCAGCCACGCTCAGCAACAGGACATGGAGCTGGGTGGCAGGGACGCTGATCTCCAAGCCCGACTCTCCTCTCCTCACGTTGCGTGAGATACGTCAACTGCAATTTCAGAGGTGTCCATTAAGTTACACAAACAGAGAGGAAAATTTTACCCTCCAGTTGAAAAAGCACCTCACGCTTCTCGAGCTGGGTTGCCTTCCTCAATGACCTGACCTCTGCAGGTACGGGAGCCGTCTCCACCTGGGCATGAAATCCAGCCGCCGGCGGGGAGGGGAGGGAGGCAGGGGGAGTTTAAAGCCTCCCTGAGACTGCAGTGGCAAGGGCAGCATGGCATTTCTTATGAGTTCCCAGAGAGGTGTTACTTGTTGTGGCTTTTCTGCAGAGATTATTCCAAATAACGGTTGTTGTCTCACTCCCTTGTTATTCCTGACTGCACAATATTTATTCCAAATTAATGTAACTCACTCTGGAAGAAGATTAACCTAATTTGAAAGAAAGCACATTTACTCCAAAACATCTATCCACACAGAAAATTAGTCAAGACTAGCTAATCTGTTTTCAATTAATTTAATAATTCCCCCACAGAGACAACTCTAGCAGTAATGACTGTCACTGAAACTGTAGCAATTTGCTGTTTCTTTGAAGTTGATGTAAAGCTGTTTCCTAAGAGAGATTACAGTTATTTAATTATTTGTGCCTAATGTGTGACTGTTGTTGTGCAAACACACAAGAGGGCACTATCCTTTCCCTGAACAGGTTAAGGGATGCAAATCCCATCAGAGCGAGGCAGAGAAATCCCACCAAAGAAACAGGATCAGCTTAAGAAAAGGTGAATTCAAACCAATAATTGGGGAACTGCTTTTGGAAGGCAGAAGAACACTATGGACAGTGCACGACTGCAGCTCGTCCAGGAGGCAAAAGGAGAGGGGAGAGAGCCAAAAAGAAACTCTGCATATTAGCCTGTTACTGGCCCATTCAATACATGTATACACAGCTCTGACCGGCACACAGACACCAGCAAAACACAGACAAGCCGGATGCTCACCAGCGTGAAGGGGGTGTTCAGAATGGTGATCATCACATCAGCAACCGCCAGGTTGACGATGAAGAGGCTGGTGGCGGAATGCATCCTTTTGTTCTTGATGACCACGTGGCACACCAGGATGTTGCCGAAGAGCGAGATGCAGATGATCACGGAGTAGGCTACTATCAGCAGCACCTTCACCGTCCGGCTCTGGGACTCACCCTCATACTTGGTCCCACTGTCAAAGTCCCCCAGGTCCTCCAGGTCCAAATCGCTGTGGAAGAAGGATTGGTTAGGGAAGCCGTACAGTGCAGAGAAGAAGTTGGTCGTGTTGTGATTCTCCACTCTCCAGAAGGGCTTGGAGATGTACTGCAAAGGGAACCACGTGTGCCTGCTCATGGCTAGGGAAGCAAAGCTCCAGCGCTGCCCGTGTCCCCGGGCAGGCTGCGCGTTCCTCTTCGCCCTCCTTCCTGGCAGCTCAAGTGCTAAAGTCAGGGGTTGCAGGAGGAAACACACATGCTTGCATTTTAAAAACCTGCCCTGTGGTTGCAAACTGCATAAGAGTTGATAAATGGGTCCTTCTTCCTGTGCTGATCACACGTGAGCTTTGCTTCAGGGACTCTCCAGCTGCTGTTCTTTTTCAGTCCCATATGTCCTATATACAGAAGCTGATTCAGATGCTGAAATATCAGAGATCCCCAAACACTTTCTCTCTCTGTACCTAGGAAGAAATCCTAGGGAATATTTCCTTTGGGCCACCGTTCTGCTTCTCTCCCACAGCTTCTCCCTGCAAATCGGCTTTATTGGTTTTCCACATAGTCCTCCATCCGTCAGGTCTCTGTTTCCCAAGAGTTTTCAGAGCTTGTCAGCATCAAAAAAGCAAGGGCAGCCTTTCCCTTTTCTTTCCATCCTCAGAGTATCTCTGAGCTGTACCCTGAAGCAGCTTTGCTCAGAGACTGAGTGGTCCCTGCATTCCCTGTGATATATACAGCCTGCCAGATGACACACCGCATATGAAATAGCCAATAGTGTATCTGTTCCTAGTTTATCCTGAGGTGTATTGCAACCCCTCACATAGACGATCAGAGAGTCTGACGTGCAGATCTAGCAGAGCAGCAAAATACAGAAGGAGTGGATGTGCCCTGATCTTCCCTGTCTCCTCTCTCCTCCTCCTCCTTTCTGGGTACCCAGCACAAACAGCTACATGGGGTGAAGCATCTTTACTCATTTGCAGCATCTTTCTTTCTCTCCGTTCCAGAGTTTTAGCAGACAAAGAACATCTGAGGATTTCTGCCTCCAGAGAGCTCCCAGCTTTGTGCCTGGTGCTATCCCCTTCTCACTCTCCCATGGCGCAGAGGACGGTGTAAAAAGTGAAATGCAACCTGAAAATGAGAACAGAAGTTTCAGGGTGCTGCTGGGTGTCCCTGGAGACTCCTGCCGCAGCTCAGCCCTCTGTGCACTGAGCTAGGAGGTGGGGGAGAGCAGGAGCAAACAGCAGCAACATGGGTGGAAGTCCCTTCTCTTCTCCTTCCCTTCCTTTGCAGACAGAGTCATTTGCAGAGCAGCCTCAGGCTCCAGGCTCAGAAGCACAGATGCAAAGAGGTTTTCTGTGCTGCCTTCCTGCAGTGAGCCCCCGCGCCCCGGGGTGGGGGCAGACTGGCAGCACGGGGCTGCTGGGCCGGCAGAAGGGGCTGAGCGGGGAACAGGTAGGTTTTCATATGGGATTGGAGACAAAAGTCAACTTCTCATTTTTGACTGTCTTGGCATTCCAGCATTCATTTGGTAACACAGAATGTCTTTTGCCATAAGTGTTTTTGTCATGTATCTTCAGAGATGTCACCAGGCTTCTCCGCCCTTCCTCAGCATCCCTAGACCCCTTTTTTCTCCTGGCCCACAGCCAGCCCGTACCTGCACCCTGCCCCGGGGCTGAGCCAGGCACACGGCTGGGTCAGGGCACGAACCGGCAAGCGGGCGGTTTCATCTTTTTCTTCATAGTTTCTGTTGTGTAAGGATACTAATCAACTCACTCAGGATTTTATCTGAAGGATGGTAAATCATGAACACATCACTTACAGCCGTAAAGGTGGAGGGCTGTGGCACACAAGAGATCAGAAGCGGGGCTCTTGCTACCAGAGGAGAAATGGCAACCCTTTCCCTGTACGCGTCTGCTGGAGATGCAGGCTGTCAGAGACGGCTGCTGATGGCTTGCTGGTGAATGCCACCACGTGTATCTAAGTTTGTATATACCTACTCATACCCTGTCTGACACGCGTGGCGAGCAGGTGCCTGTGCCACAGATGGAGCAGGGGCGGCCGGCTGGACACGCTGCAGCCCCAGCGTGGCTGGGAGCCTGCGCTGACCGGCTCCGGGGTGGGCGAGCACTCGTGGGCATCGCCACGGTGGCATTACAGAGGCTGTGGAAACACGCAGGGCTTCATCCTCGAGCTCCTTCGCTGTGCGGTTACAACGTGCTCGTTTGCCAGTGTTCCCTTTCATTTCTTTGTCATGCATTAGAAGGACGACTTGGCAGAACAGCATTTAGACACACATGCATAAACCTGATGGTTGTGAAATGTCCCCTGTGCCAAAGGCACGCTATTCTCATGCTACAGTATTCTTTGCAGAACTGATTTAGTCTGTCAAAGGTTCAAACACTTCAGCAAGCACATGCTGTTTTGCTGCAGTTATTATCCACTTACAAACACGCTGAGCTGCTTCAGCAGACTTCACTGTTCGTCATGCATCGTAACTTAACATTTGTGCTTGCTCCTCTAAGTCAATCAGAGAAAGCAAGGGAGAAATACACTTTTTCAAACACATCCATTTGAGTTGCACAGAGTCAACCTTTGTTTCTATAGAAGATTTGTGGCTTTCTCACTTTGACACTGAGTCGCAAATTTTTGGAACTTTTCATTTTCATGACGTTATTTAGCATTTTCATTTTTGGTGCTTTTTTGTGCCAGAAAAAAAAAAAGTCAAATTGCTGAAATTTCAATTGAGGTGAAGGTTCATTTTCTGAATAGATCTAATGTAGACTAAGTGTTGATGAGGGCCAAAGAAATCAGAGCTGTACTACAAAAATTCAGATCCTCGTTTGGTCAGTAGTCTACCAAATCTAAATACCAAAGAATCAAAGCACTTGCCTTAAAAAAATAAAATACAAACATTTGATTGGAGTTTGACAGGTAAAACAAGGGAAGGTCTGAATTTCTCAGTTAAAATTTTCGAACACTACCACCGGATGCTAGTCACACGACTGATGTTGTCAGCACACGGAATCTGACTGAATTCCTGTCCCTGATGTTGTAAGCTACCTGGGAGCTGATGTGTGCATTTTTTAAATATAAACTTGCATCTCACCAGTGCAGCTAACCGGTCTGGTAGGAGAGGAGCTGGGTCTGGATCTGTAAGCTCTGAGGGGTTTCATCCCACTTGGGAACATTAAACCACCAGATTATGAACATTTTCACAGGTCATTGCTACGGTTCATTTTTAGAGGGTGTTTCGCTTGCTCTTCACCTTTCTCGCTCGGTGAAGTCTCTGATGACCAGTAACACCGGACAGCGCGATCTTTCAGACAAAAGCACGGGCTGCATTGCCTTTGCTCAGGGAGGCCAAGTCGGCTGTTAGGGATGAGTCATTGGACTTCGTGGGTTCATGGTATCTTCCCCGTACTTGCCTGCAGGGACTTTTTCCTGTCTGACAGAGATAAGTCAGATAATTCAGCAGTCAGTTTCACTGTACAGTATGTAAAAGTGTCCAGGGTCAAGGCTGCTCACTCTTGCACCTTATTTTAAGCTAATTTTAAAGAAATGGCTTCTAAAGACATGCTTCATCTTCCTTACTGCACAGTACTTAACGATGAGCCAAATCACGATAGTAATGGAGTCCGTCTCCCCAGGCTGTGTTACCGCAGTCTTAGTAGGTATACGTATTAAAATGCTTGTCCCTGTCTGCTCCCATGAGGATGTAAAGAAAATGCTTTCATTACTGGAGTATTGAGCTTGCAAAGCCGAATAAAATTGTCCCTACGGGTCCCTGCAGATTATTATATTTCATATTTATGAGGTATGTAAAGACCTCATAAGAGGGCATAAGAGAAATAATGAGAATACAAGGCCATTACATTGAACATTTTCCTAATGCAGAAGTTCCCACCACGGTCCAAAGATGCATTTTTCAGCTTCTTGTCTGCATCTCTGTCCATCCTTCTCCGAGCTCCATTGCTGGTGCTGAGCACAGGCCTCCCATGCCGGTGGGGAAAGGTTGTGAGAGCAGCTCGAGAAAAAGCTGCTGCTTGAAGCTGCTCCCACTTTTGAGCCATTTCTGCTTCAGAACACAGAATGAAGATCCACAGAGCAACCCGCAGAGAAACTGGCCGTGCCTCCAAGAGCATCCTTGGTCCTCCCAGGCAAGGGTCCCCAGGGGACTGCGCCGCAGGGAGGGGGGAGCGCACAAATTACAGCAAAACCTAAAACAAGGTCTTCTGGTGCAATAATGAAATTTCTGGCTTGAAAAAGAAAATGTCTCTGCTTTGCCATTCAGAGTTGAAAGCAGCTAGAGTAGACAGGAAGCTTCAGTGCTTGAGCTTGTCCAGAGGGAGAAAATTCAACGGCTAAAATTCCCAAGTCTAAACGAGGAAAAATTCATTCAATGTGCCTGTTGCATCAGTCAGCTTTTTGAAAGATCCCTGTTCCCTAGAGAAGCTGATAGTTTACTTTTCTGTTTTAAATACAGGTTTGATAAATAACAGAAACAATGAGAGCTATATATTAACCCCTAGAATTTTTTCTTTCACTCAAAAGGTGTGTTATAAATAAGTGTTTGGACAGTCTTTGAAAACCATGATCTGGGAACTTTTTTTTTTTATATATTTGCTTTAATGCACTGAGGACACTGTATTCCTCTTCATCTGCAATGACTAGTACTGCTTTTGTGACTCAGAAAATGTGGGATGAACAGGCACAGAAATCTTGCAGGACGTTTCATGGACTTGATAATAAGACTCAATAAACAAACCATGTTTAGCAGTAATGGAGTGAATACCCCAGTAATGTATTAAATAAAGCAGTTCTGTAATTCAGACAGATGCTAACAATTCAAAATCACAAATATATTTCACTTGGGGGCTGTTTACTGTGCAGAACAGCTTTCTGTCATGGCAATAGTAAAGCCTACAGTAGACTGTGTCGAAAGACAGGGAAAGGCAGGTCAGCTTTGGCATGTCCAGACCCACCAAGCACCGGCGTCCCACTGTGGTGCCCGGTGCGAGGAGGGCCGGGAGGGACCGCAGCCCGCCGAGCGCCAGCACCATGCCTCGCCTGCGCCAGCGCCCGCCCAGACCAGCCCCACTGGCATTGCTGCAACTGCAACCACAGGTGGAAGCAATACTCTCAACCACATTTACTCTAAAAGTAAAGGGGTTCAGAGGTCTTTTACACCATGAGGGCGTTCTGGGGCGTAAGGACACCGAGGGCTTCTGGGGAGGAAAAGATCTGCTCAGCCCGCAGCACTTGGCAATACCAGCTTTATCTGTGTGTTCCTTCATCCCCACTAACATTAGTCACAATGGGCTTTCTCTTGCATTCCCCTCTCGATACGTGAGAGCCATTGCAGATATAATCCAGCTTTTACAAAATGTTTTAATTTGCTGAGAGCAGACTTTTAGGCAAAATCATAAAATCTGCCACTCTGAAATAATAACAGCTGCTAACATTTAAATTAGAAACATTCCCTGACAAGTAGTTCCTTCTATATCTGCTTGATGGCAATAAAATTGATGTGTGTGTTTGGTGCCGATAAGGTTTATTTAGGGAGTCTAGTAAGTCCACAGTTTGATCTTCGCATTGTGAACACTTAAACGATTCAGTGCAGCCCAGAAATGGGAGCCCTTTCTGCTAAGTGCAGCACCCCATCTCTCTTGTCAAAGTGATTAAATTCAGACCCAAACAGGATCCCTGCAGGTGTGACCTGCAAATGATTACACATCCTACCTGACGTCTGCTGGTCTGTCTCAGCGTCCAATTAATGCCACATTTAATGATGTGGACATTGAACTAAAGCTCTTCGATCATTTAGCATCGGCCAGGGGAGCTGCTGGCAGTGTCTCTGGCTTTCAGGACTACAGACAGGCAGTTTGGAGCTGGTGGCTGTGGAGAAGATGTGCTCTGACCCACAGAGCCGCATCCTCTCCAGGCAGAGGAACACTGCTCCGGAGAAGGGCAGCCTCACAAGCAATGTCTGAAAACCTGGTGGAGAGGTGCTCTCCAGAAGGGAGAGGGTGCTAACTGCGGAGGAGAATGGAGAGCGTTGAGCTTCAGGGCTGCTGTTTCCTGTGGTAACACACCGTTACCCCCTGCCAGTGTTACACCCAGCACCGTCAAGGACCTGCTAAGACTCAAATAAGTGTCGCAGGTGAGCAACTTTGTTCTCCAACATCAGCAATCTGCAGTAAAGATTAGTGGCTTTTGGTAGGCAACCCCTTACAGTATTTCTTCTTTGTTTCAGGTTCTCTCAGCCCCCACTCTGAGGGTGAAAGGTATGCTTTAGTCATTGTTTTTACTAATTCTCCCTTAAATATGCTGAAATAAACGGCTACAGTTCTGTCCTCCCACTTCCCTTTTCAGGCTCCTGGGCTCAGGGTCACTCCGCTGCCTTCAGCGTGACCCGGGCACGACACGAGAGAAGTTCACATGCAGGGACAGTCCATCGGTATTGGCCTATGACTCAAAGTTTGGATGTCTGCAAAGTCAAAGAAAATTATTTAAGACAGTTGAGCCCTTTGGGCCTTCACTTCTGAGGGAGCTAGTAGGAGGTAAACCCCTGTATCTCTCCCAGTAACCTGCTCGCCCTACGATGGGACTCTTCAACATGAGAAGCCAAATCCTAGCTCAGCATGTGAGTGCACAAACTCCTTTCCCAAAATCCTCATGCCTGTTTACTCCCTCCGGGAGACCCAGCAGACCACTTGGGACAAAGACCCTCCAAGGTGGGGACTCAGGGCAGAACACCCTTATCCAGGAGGACCGAGGCCGAGGCACTGCAAATCTGCTGCAAAACTTTCTTCCCAGCTAATAGGGCTGACGGGGAGATGGATGAATTTCTTTGCACTACCTTTAAATGCATGTGAAATTGCCAGTTCCTTCTATTGCCAGGCTTGTCGATAGTTTTAGAGGGGGAAGAGTCCATTATCAAGAGAACACATTATACGGAACAAGCTCCGAAGGAAAGGCAAACCCTGTTCCAGCCAATTATTTTGAACTGAAATGGGATCCTGCTTCTGCAAACAGCGAGCCGAGCAGAGCTGGGCGTTACGTCCTTGCTCGCACCCAGCTCAACCTGCTCAGGCTGAGCTCCCAGAAACGATGAAGCGCTCCTTTCGTATTCATTCGCATCTGCTCTCCCACCAGGTTTTGCCTCCACGTTGCTGAGAATTACAACGCGTAATGCTCCGAATGCTCGTAATTGTGCCCAAGGGCCAATTTCAGCCTACAAATTCTGCGTGTTTCTTGGAAGGATCATCATTTTCCCTTTGGTCCAAATCGGAGACGTGATGCAGGCTGCCAGCGCTGCTGGGAGCACAGATGGTGGCTTCAGCACGGGCAGTTTGCCTGGCATTTGGGGTGGGCTGGGGGCAGGCGGCCGCCCTCGCTCAGCCGGCACCGCAGCGATGCTGCCGCAGCACCTGCAGCCCTTCTGCCAGAGCAAGGCTGCAAGGCAGGGCTTCGGTAACAGCAGTTTATACCTGCTTACTTCTGTGGAGAAGAGGCAACAGTAAACAAAGAATGAATCGTGTAATGAGAAGATGCTCAGCCGAAAAGAGAGCGGGTGGAGCACCGTTTATTTAGTCATGCCAAAGTAAACATCACTAATTACTTTCAGGTCCTCCTTGAAGTACCATGATTTCTTTTCAGTAGAATGGATTGCCTTGAGGTAAACAGACACTGTAAAGTTTTAGTGTCTTTTTTTCACAGAGAAAAAAATTATTCTTTGTGGGGAAAAATGTGAAAGAAAGGTGCTGGGTACAGACTGTCTATCTGCCAAGGCACTTAATTAAATCTCCCTGAAATAGTACTTGAGCTTTTATTCTCACAGCTTTCCTGGGAGGTAGTAAAATACGATTCCCATTTTGCAGACAGATGACAGGGACAAATGATCAGACGACCTGTGTGGGATTACCCAGGACGCAGATGCTTGAGTTAGGAGCTGAAAGTGACTTCTTTGGATATGCTGGACCAGCCTTTCCATAGTGAAGACTGACATATAAGCATCCTGTAAAAATACCCACAGTGACCTGACGGTGTGCTGAGGAACTACATGACCTTGTGATCCAAATGCTGTATTATCATGGACCAGATTTTGCAAACGTAACTAAAAGGAGCCATGCACAGCACCCCATATATTTATCCTGAAACACCTGAAATACCCAGTTCCACAGCCTGGAACCAGTGCAAATCTTTCTAATATTTTGTGCTAAGAGACATTTGAGTACGTCTGCCACTTTCTTTTTGCAACAGCAATTTAATTCAGCACAGCCCTTTGTCATTTAAGAGGAGCGTGACACTTTGCCACCCAGAGCCTCTCTGTGAGCAGATTGCCTGCGGGCTGTTGGAGCTGGACCACGGCCACTCTCCATCCTCAGAGCAGCCGAGGGAGGCTGAACCCATCAGCCACCGTTCATCTCAGTTGCTTGCAGCCTTCCTCATCTCAGCAGGACTATTTGTGAAAGCAAAAGTCTCTCCATTGAATTTCTTCTCAGAGGAGTTTACAGTTTTTTGTACCAGGGGTCTTTGGAGAAGGGCATGTGTCTAAGTTAACACGTTTTATTGCCAAATAAACACTTTTGCGCTAGATATGCAGCACCATTTCTGAGAGGGGACTCAGCTCCAAGGGATCCCCTTTTGCTTCTTTCTTGGTTAGATGCGTGTCCCTCGCCAGGAGAGGGAGAACTTCCCAAATCAAGTGTGGGAGTCAGCTCTGGCCAACCGCCTTTATAAAGCTTGATACAAATGCACCTGACAGGTTTTCCATGACTTCTCTAATGTATCTGCAATTATTTCTAATACAGTGTGCCAGACACACAGCAGAGATCAGCTGCAGTACATATAGGTCATCCACAGCAAAATGCTCAAGCGGATTATAGGCACATAATTCTAAGCAGTGAGAAAGTACAAAATTGTATTCTAAAATCTCATGTTATTTCCTATTTCCTGTGACTATCAAATGGCTGTAAAGTAAAAACAAGGTAAAGTAACCAAGGGACACGCTGTCAGTTCAGGACATGAAATTTGACATATGCTACTGCTGATCATAGTCCGTCAGGAGGTGGAAACGAGCACTGCCAGGTTCAGGTAATGTTGTGGTTTCTTCCCTTTGCAGAGGATTCAATACCCAGGAGAAAAAGCCAGACAGGATGTTCTGGAGCCAAGTCCCACTGACAGAGGTAGGCGAGTTGCTGTGGAAGCTTCTGTGATGCCTTTTTTTCCTTGGTTTGAAGAAAACCCCTCTGGAAGGATGGGAAGATGCACTAGACTAAAAACTGCTCTGAAGTTTCTGAAAAATAACCAAAAGAACCCCTAGTCTGATTTTACTAGCAGCTACAAATGTGCAAATGGGAACCGAGAGCCCTGTTCCTTTAATAAGTGATGCAGAAGATAAAATATTATTTGAAAGGAAAGGTGAAATAAGAAGCCTTGAAATGCTTCTGAAGACTCCCTGGAGGCAAGAATAACATGGGCCTTGAAATACACAGTTGAAAAGCCTCTCGTTGAACAACAGCTTTCTTTTTCAGAAGGTGACCAGAGAGTAGGTAGTGTTCTGCAGGTTACGTTTGTGTTCTGAAAATGCTGGGTTTTCACTGAAAATCTGAATAAAAGCCAGGACATAAACGTAATCAGTGCCAATCTGAAATTTTAGCTATGGACAATAAGTTTTACCCCATTCAATTAAAAAAATAATTTAAAAAAAAAAATTTCCTTAGGAAGCCAATATTTCTCTACAAAACCCAAAATTTTCAACTTCAGTCTCTCAAGTCAGACTACGGTTACAGAGCGTGGCTGCTGCCAACTCACGAGGGTCTTGCTACGGAGCTGGAGGAGGGAAATGACTTTGGAGGACACAGCCCTGTGCAGGGAGCACGTCTTTCAGTGAGGAAAGTCACGGTAGAATAACAGTGAGAAGTGGAAAACTGCCTCATCTCAGGTACGCGGAAGTTAGCTCTGGGAGAAGCTCACCCTGAGATGAGGATAAGCATTCCTTACCTTCACCTGACCAGTGCTCATCTACTCTACAGCATCCTTTTACATCTCTTCTAGCCCAGGCGTCTCCCACTGGGATTCTTTTGTCCTTATAATACTCAGAGTCTCTTTCAATGGCTCTTACTCATTCTGGGATTTTTTTTTTTTTTTTTTTCTTCAAATATCTCAGTCTTTCAGGGGCTAAGCTTTTGAAACACTGATGACTGTTCCAGCTTGGATTAGTTTGCATTCATATTATGAAAAACATTTCTTGGATTCAGTCCCTTCTCTCTTTTCAACTGCACTTCATTCAACTCTGCTCCAAGAAGGGCAGAATTAGCCAATGCTTTATTTTCTCTCCTTAACATTATTGCCACATCCCCAGCTGCATTCACTAAAATTCCTGGCTTTCAAGAAAAAACAAAAATCTACATCTACTATTTCCTTTAAAGGCTAGATGCTGCATTCACATTCCTGAATGACCTATGAACCCCCACATCTCTTTTCAACATCCAAAAATTCAGAGGTAGAGACCCCACGCACTCCAGAAGGCAAACCTCACTCTTTTGCAAGCTGACATAGGGAGATGAGGGCGTCGTCGGCAGGAAGAGCCCTTTCCCGAGACCCGTCTCCAACTCCCCGTGCTCCAAACGTCTCGTTGGCAAGCTGCAACCTTTATGGCAGTGTTTTTTACTTTGGCGCTCAAAAACTGAGCGCCAAAAAAGGGCTTGTTAGCTGGAGAAAAATTTGGCAGAACATTTTCATAAGCGCCCTTCTGCCTGCCCCTGCAGCGGGGAGAACAGGGGCTGCCGGGGGGCAGCTGGTTTTAAGGGGTTGTTGACCATCTCCCAGCTAAATTTTACCACCTGCTACCCTGTGCCTAGGCATCTCTTTATGGAGATGTTTTGATTCCTGCAACTGGTTTACAAGACCCACAGCTTCACTTCTGCACCTGATCAAAGGTTTATGTTTTTTTAACAACCCATTTCTCACACCGATCCATTTCAGAGTGCAGCTCAACCGTAGCTGCATTAGCTGCACAAAAAAAGATGTTACTGTTGTACAAGAATGAGCTGAAACCTCCCAAAATTGCTTTGTTATGTAAAATTAGACAGCTGCTACCTTCTCTCTGGAATATCCTAGCTTCCTCCTCTTTGCCTCTGGGATCCTGCTGCCTCTTTTTCCTCATTCTGGGGGGGAAGCCAGGTGGATCGCATTAGCGGTTCACTCAGAGAAACTGAGAGAGTTAGGAAAAGCTCAAATGCAGAGCCTAAAACACATTCACTTGGTTTTGGCTTTCAGTAGTATGGCAGGATGTGTTTTCAGAGCAGTTCTCTCTGGGTGAGAGCAGGGAGGAGGTGTTTCCCACACATCTCGGGGTCAGGAGCCCGCAGCCCGCTGCCCCATGGCTCATCCCACAGCTCCCACCAGGCAGTTCCCATCCCAAACCATGTGGGCTTCCCTGGAGCAATACCCCTGCCCGGGAGCCACTGTGGGCTCCTTGCGCTGTGCAGCAAAGTGCAGGTGGCAGTAAGCGTTTAAGAGACTCCAGGTGAAACTTGGATTTGAAAGAAGATTGGGGAAAAAGGAAGCAGAGTGTGTGCCCAGGAAAAGATGTTTGATTTAGCTAGTCCTAAAGATCAAAAGACATTAGGAAAACCACAAAACCCTCTCAAAGTGTTATTTTTTCCTTTTCAGTCTCAGCTTCCTTTTCTCGGTCTGTCCCTGCCGTAGAGTTCTGGTGCGTGGCACCAGGGCACGGGGCTGTGGCACTGTCCCCTGACCTGGGGCAGCCCTGGTAGCACCCCCCCAGCCCTGCCTGCAGGGGAAAGGGAAGGCCAAAGCCAGAGTTAGCTCAAAACTGATAGAGTCGATCTGCAAGAGTAGTGACTGAGCTAAGGCAGTTCTTAAAAATAGGAATATTTTCAAAGCATGCAGAAAGCAGTGAAGCCTTTCACCTGGGAGTCCCGAGCTTTGGTTCCCCGGACCAAATTGGTTTCACATAAGTGACCTCCGGGAGCTTCTCTTCAGACAGGCATTTTCTCAGCTGCAGTCCCTGCTCTTCAGCGGGCGAGTTATTCCAGCAGCCCTCCTCGCTCCCTCATCCTCAGAGCCAGCTCACGGAGGTGGGACAAACCAAACCCCGCGCTGCCGGCATCTTCCCCCCAGAGGAGGGGGCAGCCTGTGCCAAGGGGGGGGCCGGGGTCCAGGAGCCCCCAACAGCAGCTCTGTCCCCCGGGGAGCAGCAGGAGGGAGGAGACTCACAGCTCATTAGCAGTGTCAATTCCAATTAACCAGGCTGTGATGACTTCATTACTGTTTTCAATAATCTTGATTAAATACTAAGTGATAACTTATTAAGTACATTGGGATAAATTAGCCTCTCTTTCTTTGTCACTAATTACTTTAAGGTGGAGCCTGAAGTTCTGAACACAGCAGTCCCATCCTTCCCACCAAAGGCAGGAGATGCTTTGGTGCTGCCCTGGATAGGGGAGCTCACGCAGGAGGGCTGGTTAAGCAGGGACTCGTGCTGTAGGAGGAACTTCAGAGGCAGGCCAACATGCACAGCCAGCCTTCAATCCATTTTTCCTGCCCCAGATGAGAGCCAGACACCGAGCAGGGGGAGCAATGCACAGATCTGGAAGTGCCAGCTGTGGCAGCTCCTCCACCTTCACCCCTGAGGAGCAGCCATGCCCTGGCCTGTGCAGTCGGTGGCTCTGCTCCTACCAGCACGCCTTTCCTGCAGACGTGGGGCCCGACAGCCAAACCGAACAGCGGCTGCAGGCAGCGCTGCTGCAGGAGACGCAAGGCTGGAGCGTTGACATCCAGACGTGTCTGTCCCTGCTAGCTGAAATGAAGGAACAGCTCTATTTTCAGAGTACCACCAGTAATTTGATGTAGTGACTAGGCACAGGCATGATTACAGGGTGAACACACGGTGTGTTTATAAGAATTACTGCATAGAAGTATTTTTGAGACAAGTGTGAGCGGTTGGGCCTGAGCCAGCTCTCTGTTGTGCCGGTTCCACATTTGTGGAAGCCTTCCCTCAGTTTCCCCTCATAGGGTATTTCTGCCAGCCCACCACTTACTTGGAAAATTATCCCTTTACCGAAGAGTTACGTGGATGTTTTCTTCTAGATAACAGGCTGGTGTGTTGCCAACAGCTCTAAGCTAGATAGCACCTTCATGAAAACAAATTCTACCTCTTGTGATTGTCTCTGCCCACAGGTGAGTTCATTTTTCCCGATACAGTGATGCTGGGTTTAACGGCACGGATCCCTGAGCACTTAGACTCACGGCTGCAATCTGCTGGACCCCACGGCACGCCTGCACCGCAGGAGGAGGATCCAGGCAGGGCTGCTGCAGCAGCCTGGAGCCAGGCAGCCTGTTAAGCACAGGAGATGTCAGCACACAGACGAGCCCTCTCCCCCACAGCATGGCCCCAGTCTGCTCGCCAGGCATGCTGCCCCCAGAAAGCAGAAGCAGTATTACCTTCACAGCACAACTGAGCCACGCTGGGGGTCTTGATTTGGGGCCCGCAGCCCACAAGGACACAAGGAGGAGCCTGAAATGTGTGCGGGAGGAGGAGCAGGGACTCCGGAACAAGCTGGTGCCAGGGGGGTTGGCTGTGCCTGCTGTAATGCACGGTGCCTTGTGCCCACCGCCTGCCCCAGGCCAGCTCTGAGCATCCAGGGGAGCTCGGGACACCCCTGGCTGAATTCTCCACCCACCACCCACTGCATTCAATGGGCTGTAGGCACCAAAATGCTTTCAAGGAACAGGGCTTACCTGACCCATCCTGTAGCACAGGGGAAGCCTGACCACAAAATCAGTGCCCTGCCTCCATGCTGCTCTTCCCAAGCATCACCCCCACCTCCAGCACTGCTCTGCCTTTGGGTCAGTGGCAGCACTAGGTGGGTCTGTATCCACCAGTCACTTCTGCAGTCCCTCCATCTATCTCAAACTTTTCCCCAGTAAATCACTTTCCTCTTTAAAACCTCTCTTGAAACTCTTTTTCAATTCCAAGTAACTTGTATTTTAAAGTTCCTGGTGATACTGTAAATTACTTGTGATCAGCAGAGTAGAAATTATTTGGTCATCATCTTCTCCCCAGCATGCAAGTATTTGGGAAGAGTTACTTGGAAGTGAGTGAAAGAATAACAGGTAAGCATCTGTGCTTATCTGCCTCTCTGCAATGTGACCTACAGGAGTGAGTGCAAGAAGAAAATAAAAATTCAGAGGCTCCCTTGTACCTCATCCAGCTAAAATAAGTAAGGGATGAGAAGAACATCTTCATGTTGTGTTCCCTGTGAATCAGAAGGAAGGCAGCTCAGCAAGATCCATTAACTAGCTCTGAACTACTCATTGTCCTTGAAGTAACTAATGTATCGATAAAGGCAAAAATGTTCTGAAAGATAGATAAAGCCATTCTTTCTCTTTATTGGGCTGTTTTAAAAGACTAAGGGTTGAGTCACTGAAAACAAGAGTCCATTGGTGCAGGGAAGCACGTGTTAGGGAAAGAAAAAAAGTGACTGAGTCAAACTATCCTAAAGGTTTTGCTTTACGATGCAGTCTGACAAGACCACATACGCCTCCAGAAAACATTTTTTAAGATAGCGTCATTCATTTCTTTAGTACCGGTGAATTTCAAACAGGAACGCTGCCACTGGGGCTGCAGCCATCATCGTAATTAATTTCCTACAAAGACTACAATTGTGTCTAGGAATTTAGGAGGCGCTCAGCTTGGAAGGAATGTTTGAAAGGAGGGAACTGCAGAAGAGAAAGAAAGTAAGTTTGAGATTGTATTACCTCTTTCCTAACAGTCAGAATTTGAAAAGAAACACAAAAATCTGTGGGAGAGTTCCTCTGTGGGACATTTCCAATACAGCCTACAACTTCCTACATTTATTTCTTTTCTGCTGCTAGTTACTTAAATTAAGGAACTTCTCTTCAGGTTGGACAGACTCAGGCACTAAACAAATGCAGGCACTTTCTCTGAGGGTTTGTATTTCCTTTGTTCATCAATCGATCATACAGCAATTGCAGCTGTCCTGAAATCAGGACGAGGAGCAATCTGGGGGAGTCAAATAATTTAAGTCAGAAATGTTTCTCCCCATTCACTTTTTAGTTATTTGGTTTGACTCATTAAAACTTTACTTCACAGGTCCGTGGTACACAAGGGGAATAAGGGAGGAACAAGAGCAGAGCTGGCCAAAGTCACAAGCCACTCACCTTCCAGAGAAGCTCCCAGAAGAGAGAACAACTTGCTTTCTAACAAACAGAAACCATGTGATCTTTGTTCTGAAAGAGCTCTCCTGTAGCTTGGACACTTGAAGAATGGTTTGCTGTCAAGTAAGGCTTCTCTTTTAAATATCCAGTTAATTATTCATCTCCACAAAACGAGCACCTGGGACTCTCTTTAATGTGTTAGACCAAGAACAGCTGTGACTATATTAACAACAGCATAAGTGGCAGTCCTAGCAACAAAAAGGTGGGTTTTGAAAAGCACAATACTCTGCCCTCAGCCTTGGAGCTGCTCATCTAACTGGCCGTGGGTCTGCCTCGCCGGGCACTGTCAGGATGCTACTGCAGAGTTGGGCATCTGGGCTTTCGGGTGTGCCGCTTTAATGCTTTGCTGCTGCTGGCACTGAGGAGATGGTGAATAGCAGAAGGAAGATCACCTGGAGGAAGGTGATTTATGTACTTGCCGTCCTGTATTGCTTTCCTTTAGCTCAGCTGAGTTGAAGACTGTTTGGAAGTACTAGTCTAGTTTAAGTGATATCCCAGCAGCTCAAAGATGAAGCTGAAATAACAGGGAGATGCACCTAATTTCACAAAAGTAGCTTAGAGGTGAAAACTGTTATTCCTGTCTAGCTCTAATCCTGATCCCTTTGAAATGCATGGTGTTCTTACTGTCTGTGTTTTCCTAAAATTTACCAGAATTTAGCCCCATGAAAGCTCAAAAATAATAATCTGGTTGGGAACAGGATGTCTCGTTTCATACGCTCAAAACCACAGCACCTCTAATGCTGGCCAAAAAAGGTTTTATGTGGCTGGCCACCAGGGTTTATCTGACTTGCACATAAATCTTGCCTCCAGAAGGTATTATGAATTTTTAATTATAGACAATCTGAAGCAAAGTAGCCCTGGGTTACATCCAAACTTCTCCCAAGCTGGGCAGAGGGTTCTGCGCCTGCCAGTTTTTTAAACCCCTTCAGCCAAGGTAACAGGATAATACTCAAACAACCTTGAGAGTCTTGAATGGAAGTGGCTATTAGTGCAAAGTTATTATTATCAGCAACAGCATCTTAAGTTGCTGAACCTCAGATGCTAGTACAGAATGTCTCCATAATTAAATATTGGCTCTTTCTGAGTCATATTGGAACATTTGTTGTGAGTCAACCTGAAGCAAAACAAGTCCTGCAAAAAAAAGGATGCCTTTTTATCCCATGATCTGGGGTTGTGCCTTGACATGTGTTGGGCAGTACACTTCTGGAGCAAATGCTGAGCAGCTAGAATTGCTGGAAGGTAAAGCAGTAATAATCGTAAGCATCCGGCCAAGTTTTCAAGAATGTTGAAAAGATCCCTATGCGTGTGGAAAAAAAAAAATCAAAGAAAGTACTTCTGCATAAACATTTGGCTTAGGGTTTTTATTTGTTTTACTGCCTTTTTGCTACAGAAAAAGCAGGCCAAGCGAAGACAAAACCAGCCCTGAATTTCTAGTTTCCACCTTGGTCAGTCTGTTACTAATTAGCATCTCGGACAATAATGATTTTTTTTTCTCTGTTTTCTGTGCAGCCAACTTCTCAGAGATGAAACACAGGACTCTGAAGGTGTGCTGATGTCTGTGCTAAATGCTTTGACAGCAATGAAAAGCGTGTCTCGGAGTGTTTGTGAGGAATATCACTGCAAACCAACATGTTTTGATAGCGTATTGGAAAGGTCTGGAGAGGGGTTACCCAGGACTGGAACCCGTAGCACCAGATGGAGGTGATCTGCCACAAACTTCAGACAAACAGAGAGGAGGTTAATGCTTCCAGGCCAGCAGACGTTGGCTCTGGGTGCAGACAGTCAGGAGTGAGGGGCCTTGGAGGAGCTTTTGTGGACGGGGCTGTGCCAGAGAGTGGTGGCTCCTCCTGGTCAGGGTGGGCTCTACCTGGCAGAGCTGTGACATGGACCAGAGTCATCTATTACAAATGACTTTCCCTAAGTGTTATTTGGAGGGTTAGCAATGACTTTAAACATTACGCTATCTGGCTGAACGTCTGGGGTGAACTGCAATCTGCTTTTCCCTTCCGGCTGCTTGAGTAAAATAATGGGTATGATGTTTATATGCTTATGAGACAAAACCTGCATTAAAAGAAAACTGCTTGGTCTAGAATGTCAGGGCTTTTATTTGACGGTGCTCAGAGAATGGTGCTAATGCTATTCCAGCTCTGAAGTTATCAGCCTTGTAGGCTTTTCTGGGCCATTTGTCACTGTGTACAAAGCGCAGCACTCGTCGTCTCAGGCTGTAGCTGTAAGCGCTGAGCACACCTGGGGAACAGCCCCAGCACCAGACACTTGTGGAGAAGGCAGGGCTGATGACAACCCGTGGGGAGACAGAAAGCCCTGGCAGGAGCGGGGTTGAGTCCAGCTCCCCAGGCAGCAGTGGGGACCTGCTCCGTCAGGCAGCTGCAGCTTCAGCTGAGACCTCAGCCCTGTCCCTGCCTCCCCCGGCATCAGGCTAGTCTCAGCACAGGTACCCAGAAGGGAGCTGCCACCTCCAGCACTGGTCAGGGGTCAGTGGGGAGCTGCGTCTACGCTGGGAACACGAGTGGAGGGAATGCTGCAGAAACCAAGAGTTGACATGGACGTTGCCAGTTCTTCTGTTTTTTAAAGCACACTAGAAACGACAAACACTTCATTACAAACAACAAATTAATACTATCCAGGTTCATTTGGCATGGGGATCTTTCCCTTCCAAACCTGCCTTCCTGCAGGTGACCTACACCCTCACCAATACACAGTTGTGCCTAGTAACACACACTTGCCAGCAAATACCTTGCGCTTGCCCATACGAGACATCTTATCTCTGCCTGCCTTGATTTTTATTTAAATATTAGAAAAGATAGAAAATACATGTAGGAAGGAGATAAAACAGCAGTCTGTAAGACTGTGGGATATATCATAAGGTTTACACCTTATCTATGGTTTTGCTTCTTGAGTGATCTTTGTCAAGACACTGCCACCCATCATGACATGGGGAATCAGTGCTTGGGTTTCACTCCGTGCCGCAAGAAACACAAGTCTGGGAGTTCAGCAATCTCCAGTATCTCTGCTCTGACACAGCTGCCTGGAGCCCAGAAAAGGGATAAAACAGTTTTTCTAGAGCACATTCCTCAATATTTTAGTTAATATGATGCTAAATTGTATTCTGTTCCTTGACAACTAGAAACAAAACATATATTTGTAAACTGATGGCGTGTTTTGACTAGCTGCAAAACTCTGTAAATGCTTCTCTCTTAAAACATGATCTTCCTTAAGTAGCAGCAATCTACTCTTATTAAGTGCAAGGAATCATTTGTTCCCTCGCCTCCGCCAGACCTGGAAGACTCCTCAGGAGTAGGTCAAACACCAAGCCATGATGGTAGATGAGGAACCTGGCTTTCCCAAGTCATTCCCTAGTGTCTGATCACTTTTCTAGGAGTCTTTATGTTTTGAAGGGGAATCCTTGGCTTTCTCCACACGTGGCTTGTTAGAAGTTTTGGGTACTCGCATCTGGTAGCTCGTGACATCTTGCCAGCAGACAATGGAGCCGGTCATCACATAGGTCTCTCATGGAGGCATGAGATAAATTAAAATCACTCCTTAAGAGAAGTCTACTCAGAAGCCATGCGGACAAACTGCAATTCACATTTCTGACTAAGGCTCCTCCGGGAGCCTCCTTCCCTTCCAAAGCCCCTGCAGACTCTCCCTCAATTAATTCTCTACATTCTGCACCTCTGAACTGTGCTCTGCAGACTTTGCTAATCACATTTTGCCACAGCCAACTGACTATTGCTGTAATACGTAACTAGGGAATGCCAGGGAGGATCTTACTCAGCAGTAATGAAATAAATTATTTCTGTATCTTCATAGTGTTTTAGCATCAAAATGCCAAATACAACAGGTAGATGACCTACTGAAAAGATTCTTTTTTATCACACAGAGCAAACAAGAATCTCACAGAAGCCCAGCTGAGCGCTGACACTTGCTGGATCGTGCCCTGCAGCAGGGAGTTTGTTGTGCTGGGCAGCCCAGTGCAACGAACCCAGTTAATGTTTGTTGCCTTTCCGTTCCACAGGGTGAAATTTATTTTCCGTTACCTTAAGACAAAGCATACAGGAATCCGCTGACTCTCCTCCATTCAGTAGTGTACTTAATTTAAATATCTTTAGCCTACAGAAAGCTGGGCAATCGCCTTCAACTTGCAATCTAAGGACAGACCCCAGAAAGGTGCAGATGAACGTATGTAAACCCTCAGGTGGGGTTCATCAGACTTTAAAATGCCTTATTTCCATCTTCCCTGAACTGTTCACCCAGCCATATCTCAAAGCTTAACCTCCTGAGTGAGCTTTCAATCATTATTTTGGGTAGAGCTTTCAGGTCCATAGCTGGTTTCCTAGGGGGTGCGTACAGGCTGGTTTGTGCAAGTAAGACGTGTCCGGGTAGGCTTTAGCATTAGGATTGTTTTTCATGTAATGGAACAGAAAATTCCAACTCCATGGTTACCTTTTTGGTAGCAAAGATTTTGTACACTTACAGTCCTACTGTCAAGCAGCATGGAATCTCAGCCGCCGCCAGAGCCTGGAAGTCTGTGTAGTGCTTGTTAGAACATGTGCTTTGCAATCACAGCCCAATTACACAGCAACACTGCGGCAGCGCCTGGAAATGGCATGGGCTGAGCAGACAGGAGAGAGCCTCAGAAGCCATTGCTTTTTGAACTTTTAAAAGCCTTCTAAACAGCAAAGAAAGCTCATAGCTTGTCACATAGCTCTTAGCAAAAAGAATTATTTTTGACGTGCTCATTTGCAGAGTCACCCATGGGCTGAAATGGCTGAGAGCAAACTGCAGGTTCCCAGGCTTCTCTGAACGTTTATAAATGACACTGGTTTCTGCATGAAGTGAAAGTAATCTAAAGGCAAGTGCCAGAATAAATATGTATGGCTTCCAGGTGAGCCGACGAACTCCCACTGTGTTTGCAAAGCAGTGAGGAACATGTGAGAAAAATGCTTGATTATCCACACTGTACTGTGGGATAGAGATAAAAAAAATGGGTGAGTGAACCTGGGGCTTCATCAAGCCAATCTAGATTTAAAACTTCCAATTTAAGTGACAGCTAGATAAGGTCTGAGAGCTTAACCAGCAAGAGGCAAGAAATCGTCTCCTTTTCAGGCATGGGAGAGAGAATCCGTATCAGCAATTGTTTCAGGGCTATTAGAGGAGTTAGTCCTGTAGGCAGAAAACGGTTCTTTTTTACAGAATTTACTTGGTTCCTCAAGAGCTGGGCAATATTCATGGTATAAATCACCAACCTTGGTTTCTCTGAACATGTGCTTTAATAACTTACTGGACACCACAAGAGCACACGTGCATGCCCTGTTCCACCAAAATCATCATCCACCCTCCTGACTCCAGACTTTCTCAGTTATATGGAGGTGTCCAGTTACAAATAGGCACCTAATGCATAACTGAGGTGAGTCTCATTTTCCCCTGATTAACAATACACACTTCCCAAATATTTACAAGATCCAGATGTGGCACTATCATGGCAACACACTTTTAAAACAAAGATGCTAAGATTCACAATTTAGAGAGAAGAGGCAGTAAAGCTTGACATTACAAATGACCCAAAGAACCAGTTCAACAGCGGTGTGTAGAGCATCAGGAGACCCTGGGAGAGGTAGTCAGTGAGACAGATCCTGGAGGGTATGCAGGGATGGAACCCATAAAGCAGCTGACGTCACGAAGCAATACTGAGGCAGTGAGGTTATAGAAGGTCGGTTAAATAAAGCAGTAGAAAGCAGCCTAAGAGAAAAGGATTAATAGGAAAGTCATAATGGACCATGCTTGCATAACTAAAGAGCTGACAGAGACCACAGACCAACTGCAGGGGTCATATGGCTCAGGACACAGGTATTTGACGATTACTGAATGATTGCTTGCAAGACTGATTGAATATAGGCAGAATCTGAGAAGGTGTTTGGTTTGATCAGGTTTTATTTGGGCAAAATGAAATGAGAAGAATTTTAAGTCTTGGTTCCATTTCACCTGACTATTCAAAATCCACCAAATTATGAGATGGTTTTTGTATCAGCAATATTGATGTTCCCCTGGGTAAGAATGAAATTGCTGTCTGTTACGCAGCATGAAATGCCAACATTACCTATTTCTATTTAAAGTCTTAAAAAATAAAGAAGCTAGTACCAATTTATTCCTGAAGCCTCATGTAAGCTCTCAAGATGCCAGCTGCTTCCTTATAGTCCCTTAGGTTATAGCATGTAGGCATTAACCGTTACTTTAACTAAACTGGTGCCCCTGGACATTTCCACCCATTGCACTACCGTGGCTGAGCTGGATCATGCCAGACTCCTTTCCCCACAACCCCTCCACTTCTGTTGCGAGCCTTGTAACCAGTCTTCAGGCTTTTAACACGACTGAACACGATGACTTACCTTGGCAGTGATTTATCCGAGTTTCTCAAAGAGGTAAAAGATGTGGCCTTGTCTCACATCCTGAATCATTCCTGACAGTGATTGGATGCTATGATGGATGATCAGCCTTTCGGGAATTTGCTGGCTAATGAAACACCGCAATCAGTTTTATCAAACCTTTGTACAGCTCCGCCCAAGGGAAATCACATAACTCAGCCATGACACCAGCAGCAGATTTCCCAGAAGGTTCCTTATAAAGCAACAGTAAAACCTGCTATTTATTACATCTACAATTTGCAATTTCACAGTGAACCCCCCAGCCTGCAGGTCCCATTCATTCTAGGAAGAGAACAGCACCCACGAGGAAGCTGTTTGTGAGCTATGCATCTGGAATATTAACAAAGGCGTAAGTCATGACTACAATACCCAGAGGTGGTTCATCACACACTGGGCTTCTCAGGCTGGCAATTAGCAACGCCAAGGGATCCTGGCTGGTTCTTCCAGCCTAATTCATGAAACACCTCCAAGCTGAGGATCTCTAAAGGCTGCAGAGAGAAAACCAAGAGCCACAAGCTAGTCTGACACAAGACTTGCAGGCAAATCTCTAGGCAGAGTGTAGATGGAGAGGGAGGTGGTGGGAGGAGGGTGGGCTCACAAGGAAGGGGCAGCCGTTGTGCTCAGATGACAGCTTTGCTTCAGGACGTCCCCTGGCACTTCCCAGAAGGCTGCCCTGGTTTGTGCCAATGGCTGCAGAAAGGGGCAAACTCAAAATCAAGTCGCTGTAGGCTCTAGTCCTAGCCTAACCAGTTTACTACCTCTTTGACCTTGAGCAAGTCAGGTATTTGTTCCTTAAGTAATTTTCAGGTATGAAAACAGACAACTGTATTTCTCCTGCCTTACAGTTTATTTAGATGGCTAGCATTTTTAATAAGAGACATGCTTACTCTCTAAGTTTCAGATGACAGGAGAGATTGGGTAAATCTCCTGAAACGCAAAAAGGTAAGAGACAGTGGGAAGAGCTTGTGTCAAGACTTTAGTGATATCTGGTTTTTTTAATAGTTTCAGTCATACCTTGTAAAAATCAAATGAAACATTCCAGTCGCATCAAAACATCTTTGTAAACTGAAGGGATAATTTCCATTTTCCATTGTGAACACCTTTTGAAAGAGACTTCATAGTTTTGACGTAAATCTCCCTCAAGTTTTTAGAAATCAGAGCTGGAATACCCGTTTCAGTTTTACTGAAGCAAAACCTCTCAGTCAGGAAATGCGCGTTGGCTTTTTTTGTGAAACAAAAAGAGATTACAACTTCAAAGCATGACACACCTTGAGAAATGGCAAACGGTCACGCCTGTTCAGCTTTACACAGAGCTGTACGTGTAAGAGCATGGCAAGACCTTCAGGCAGGACAGGAGATTCCCCACGGGGCTGGCAGAGGACGACGAGGACCCTCCTGTGTGGCCAGACAGCCATTTTAATAAGATGTTGTGCATTGGGCCAGTGTAAAAACGTGCGCATGTCCGTAAGTATCTATGCACAGATTTATAGACACGATGTTGAACATCTAGGCCAAAGTGCAGATTAAATGAAACAACAGCTCTCTTCCCAAGAAGAATGATTTCTTTTGCACTGAAAAAAGGAAGCAGAAAGGAAGTTTTCTGTGGTCACACGCCAGTTATAACTTACTGAATTGTATATTCACAAAGTATTGATGGAAGAAGGTTGAAGAATATTTCAGCTCAATGCACCACTAACGAGTTCCTCTAGACAAGCTGTAGCACTGCAGTGCTTTCAGTTAAATGTAATCCAGCTAACAAGCCACCTGTTTTAAAACCCACGTTGCTGTTAGACTTTGGGGTTTTTTGATGTTTAACAAATTGAGAGTCTGTAAATTGGACTAGTCGCAATCCTTATGCTCAGTCTTGTTCAACAGGTTAGGTTTTGAAAAGCCCACCCAAATCTAACGGTAAATCACTCAGCCCACTATCTCCCAACTGTGGCGACAGCAGAGATGCGTAAAATGACTGATGGGTAAGCACCAAACCTGGAGTGACTGAAGCTACAAGAGGGGGCCCACACCAGTGGTCTCTTCCGCATGTTATGTTTGGCTCAGGACCTTTCCATATTTTGCACTGACAAGTGGAGAAGGAACCTCCTCACTGATGACCTGAACCTCCTTCCCGCGGCACCGCAACTGCCGTTTTGGACACAGCCTCCAGCAAAAGGAGCCCCTGGGCAGGCAGGGACGCACCGTGCTCTCTTGGCATCCCGAGCTTTGTTTTCTGCTTGTTTGTTTCTCACAAAGCAAGTCAGCCTGACTGAAAGCAGATGGCTGTTCTTTGCTTAACTCTCATGTGAAAGCTTTCATTTGAAGAAAGTAACCCCTAAATATGAAAAATAAGGATCCGATAGCAAGGTTCTACAGGCAGGGTTTTCCGGAAGCTCCTTACAGTGACAGACTCCAAAACTTCCCACTACATCGACATCCTTCTCTACACAAAGATAAGACGTAATATCTTTGTTATTCTTGATGACACTGAATAACAGAGAGACCTTTTCTCTCCTGGGCCCAGACACGCTGCCAGCAGCAGCATTGCACCTATTTAACTGTCCCTTGCACAGCAGGATTTTTGCCCGTACCTTCTCCCAATAGACTGAATTACTCCCTTACCCTTCCTCTAGGGCTCATTGGGGATACGTGGCTGTTTTATCTCTCCTGTCCTTCCTGCAGTTTAAGAATGCAGAATTGAAACCTGTCTCTCAAGAACACCAAAGGATATGAGGTTTATAAAGAACACCCGCTAAGTAATAGATTTACCTTCCCCAAAATAGGAGCAAATTAACAAATAAATTGATTTCCAAGACAGGCAGTCTTTGAATTTTAACACCATAAATGCTAATTTCCAGTAACAGCTATTTCATCAATCACATGCCCAGTCCTGCTGTTCTCACATCGCCAGAATAGTCTGTGACTAAATTCATCAATTGTTTCTGAGACTCATGCTTTGGCAAGTTGGGTACCTTGTGGATGCATATTGCCTTATTCCTGTATTCCATACAGGAATAAGCTGGAGGCCAGCTTTTACTTCTACTCAGATCCATCCTCTGATTGTGATCTTGCAGATCACCTTGTTTTGGCAGCTATTGTGCTTGAATTCCTTTCCCCAGGCAGTGCATATGCACATAGCTCTGGACTTACAACCACTCCAATAATTTGCTGTACCAACAAAATTATAACCACTGTAAACAGTCCACATTGCGATTATATATTACAAAGCAAGCTGCATGTTAAGCCACACATTTAATTCAGAACTAAAGACTGCGTTGCACTTGAAAGACATTCAAATCCTTCCACTGACAATTACCAGCGTTAGCCTTTTTTATGGTGTTCCTCAGGTTAATTTGACATTAACTTTTGTGTTTTGAGGAAAAAAAAAAAAAAATCAAGACAGCATTTTATACTTCCAAGTGCACATGCAAAAGGCACCCTGCTTTTGGCTCGTGTATCTCTCACATCAATAGCATGAGTGGGAGTATAAAGGAATGTCAGCTGAACGCTGGCCCGGCCCTGACACGGAGCAAGGACACGATCGTCCGCCTGCTAACCGTAGTGGTGATGGTGCCCATTACTGAGCAAGACGACAGCACTAATAAAGGGATTTTCATCTCAGCCCTGCTGCAAACATCCAGCTGCTGCCATGCAAATGCGTAACTCAGCCTTGCAGTCACCTAAGACAGGCTGGAAATGTGTGGGTAACTTCAAATAGGTGAGCGATCATCTGGGTAAACTTCTGAAAAGTTTATCACACCTAATTGGGGCCTAGGAAGGGTAACATTAGAACTGCAGACAAAAACTACTACCTAAAGTGAATACAATAGAAAACATTAGCTGCTTCTTATGTTTAACCCATATAAAACCTGAGACACCAGTTCTTCCATGAAGATAAACCTGTTCTGGGCTCATTCTGGCAGAGCGTATTGAAGTGGGGTGGGTTTTTTGCGGAGGTTTTTTTACGTTTCCTATAGCAAACTATCTAAAAGCACATATACGTGTATTTCTATCCTTCTGTCCCTATGAGCTGAGCCATGCTAATGAATTACCTGAGTACTTCTAATCCCTTTCAGTGTGTATTATTGCTAACCATTTATCTTGAACCACTACAGAACAGAGTTTTACCTTAGCTAGTTTATTTTGCACTCAGATGATCTGCTGCCTCAGCTCGGCGCGGGAGCTATTGCCACCCCAGCGTCTCCCTGTGGAGCAGCAGCGCTGAGACCCTGATCCTGCCCACCTTGCTGTCTTCTCGAGAAGGTGACTCCTTGGTAGCCATACACGCATCAGGGATAAGCACAAAAAGACACTGTATGATGCTCAGACAGAAGGCTTGCTGCCAAAGCAAGCACACATTTGTTCGCAGGCTCCAGCTCGGAGTCACCAGAACTGTGAAACATCTCTCCTCCAGCCCGCCAGCTGGGAGAGCCAGCTTCTGATTAGAGGCAGTTGTAGAGTTGCTGATAAACTGTTCTTCGTCACAGTTTGTTGCAACAGAAAGTTTTAGCAAAATTACTGTTTTGTCCAAAGCTTTCCCTTGAGTTTTCTCAGTCTGGGGTGGAATTGCTTAGCAGAGGACAGAGTCCTCTCCAAACCAGCCACTCAGCTGGGGCCTCCTCCAGGGTGTGGGCTCAAGAGTGTACTAACTACCAACACTGGAGAATGGACCTCCACCACTGATGCTCCACTTGGCCCAAAAAACATTACATTAGAGGAATTTTGGCAGCCTGCTCTTTAAGGAATGCATGCAAATCTGGAGACCCAGCTCCAGTCCCTGTGCTGCCGTGCTTCGGAGCCAGCACTGAAACCCAAGTCCGCTGTCGTCCAACTGGCTGAACAACTGAAGAAGGGGCGACTTCCCTCTTTCTGCTTGCTTGAAGTAAATACATTTATAACAACTCCTTTGTCTCAGTGTGGGCTGAGAACATTTTTTGATCTATTTTTTAACAAGCCAAGAGCGGGGGGCGGGGGGGAGGTTTCCTGCTTGGTTACTTCTGATGACATAGCTTCTAAAATTCACCCAAGACTGGTGGGCTTGTAAACCTCTGGTTTGCAACAGCAGCTGAACCAGGGTTGACAATGAGCAAAGAGTACCCATGTTCAGAGCATTCAACAGCCCTCCAGCTCCTCACCAGGCTTAATGAAGTGTAACAAAAGGAAATTAATGAGCTTTGTCCCCATTGCCAAAGGAAAGGGCAGCTGGAAATATGCAGGGACCCAATATGAATTGAGCATGATTAAGTACGTTATAACTATTGTTCTGAATAAAATGGTGCTGTTATACCTAAATAGCCTACAGCAATCCCTTGTCATTACAGCCATTTTAGCTGGCTCTGCTTTAATTGCCTCTGAAAGCCACCTAGCAAGGACTTCTTTTACGCCCTTTCCAATTTAAAACCAGGGACAGAAATATGTAAGAACTAACCTGCATCCATTTAGATAATAGGGATTCAGTGGGTGAGCCAGGAAGATAGATATTTTATAGGAAACTGCTTGGTACTTGACGTGCAGGGCAATGCAACTGTGACGTGTGTGGGCACGGCTGCCACTGGAGGACGGCTGCCACAGCCTGCGGGGTGGGCTACAGAGCTCTGGGGTTAGTCATGGGCTACACCACCCACCCCCACAGTTTGGGTCCTGGCAGGCAGCTATAGCAGAGAGAGCAGGCACCAGGAGGTGCCCGACGCCAACCCAAAGGCACCCCCAGGGCCAGAGGGGAGGCACCATGTCCCCATCCCCTCCTGGCTCCAAGCAGACTCCCCCCAGCACCCAGCTCCTCTCCCCATGGGGACTGTCATTAGCCACAGAGGGTTCAGTAGACAGCAATGCCCCATGACCATTTATTTATCAGGACAGGCCTCTCCATCTCTAACACCTGCGATTCTGTGCTATCTAAAAGGCAAGGGTCCCCTTAGTACAACCCCACGTTACGGCGGGCACTCACTCATCTCAGGCCACACTACCTCACGCTCCACGGACTGCGGCTTATTTGCTCCACACTGCTAAATTCCACCAGCACTTTAGCTTTCTCCTCCTTCACTGTTGCCACATTTGCCTGGACAAAACTGCCATTGCACCATGATGGGGGAAGCACTCCCTGACTACTTCTGTCCCAAGCATAAACTCCAGCTCACACAGGACTGAGTCTTTGGCTTGGCTCACAGCAGTAACACAGCAACAGCTCAACTCTGGAGATAACTTCAGTAAAATGTATTTGAAAGAAAGAGAGCAAACCACATCACAGAACATCACAGCATCCTTGACCCTGTTGCACAAGGAGCCGCACAGGTGCGGAGGTACAGCCCTTCACGTGCAGACCAACAGAACTGCAATGCAGGGAAGTCACCAGGACACTCTACAGCACTTGGGAAAGCCTGGAAAAGCTGCTTCTTCTCCCAGCACAAGACACAGGATGCCTGACCCTGCTCAAGCAGGGGGGTTGGACAAGATGATCTCCAGAGGTCCCTTCCAACCCCAACCATTCTGTGATTGTGATATCAAAGCACATTGCCTGGGGTGCCAAGAGCAGAAGGATGTGTTGCAGCAAGGCCGATGGTGAGGCACAGCTGTTGTCATGGTCCTTGATGGAGCTCTCTCAACGCCGTGACATGTACTGCCCTGAATTTGCATCTGTCCAATTACTCAAAAAACAGCAATCCAAATCTAAATTAACATTTTCTCTTCTGTATTCTTAATTGATTCACAAAAATGAAAAGATTATCTTCCCCCTTCAGATTAATTACTTTAAAGGCTCATAGTTTCTTGGGAGACAATTCCCAACGCAGCTCTGGCAATGGAGCAAGACTGGAATCTGGCCTAAGCTAGACTGCTGAGAAAGACCAAGTGGCGTTGTTCTGGAGAGAAGAAAATAGGGGAAATGTCTGTCTCTTTCTCGGGGAAGAGGAGTATTTTAGAAGGACCTTTTTACTCTTGTTACTTGTCTTCAGTCAGTTCAAAGGGTCCTCAGATCTCTCCTGGACAGACTTCTTCTTTACAGAGTGCTGAGGAAGATATATGAAGAGCTCAGGGCTCCAGCTTTCCCTCCTTAGCTTCTAGAAGTACAGTGTACGATTGAAATGATGCCCCAAAAATCTTTGCTGTGGACAATGACCCAGCCTCTGCTCCAAGCACACAGCCCAAAGTTTGTTAATGGCTTTTATAGTCCCGAATTCTTTTTAGACATGAGCTTGAATCCGTCATCCAGGATGGACCTCCGATTGCGTCTTAACTTCTTTTGTCTCTCAAGATAGATGACCTTTC
This sequence comes from Fregata magnificens, assembly GCA_013389945.1. Lineage (NCBI taxonomy): Eukaryota > Metazoa > Chordata > Aves > Suliformes > Fregatidae > Fregata > Fregata magnificens. The sequence goes on from WAAD01008778.1 coordinate 162,112, forward strand.
CCAGGAGGAAGCAGGCGACCAGGAAGAGCACCATTCCTGCAATGGCTAGAGCGATGACTGTGGCCTCTATCTGCCCTTGAGCCAACTTAGCTCCAAAAAGCATGATCTTCTGGGACTCATCCTTATCCTCAGGTGGCAACTCTGAGAGACAAACAAAAAGATAGTTCCAATGAGAGCCAGAAATACCCCAACTGAAAGGTTCCGAGAAATATAAAAAAGGAGCAAAAGAAAGACCCAACGCAATCAAAGCAAATCAAAGGAGACCCAGTCGCCATCCAGCAGACCCTCCTCCCTGAGGTCACAAAAAATTTGCAAATGAATGGTTCTTTCCCTAATCCACTCCATCCCAGGACCTCACCATGTCTCACAGCTATTCAGCCTCATCAGCTAACCATTGCTGTCCCCACTCACAAGGGAGGTGATCTGAGGTTGTGTGGGGAGTCAGTGGCTCGGCTAGGAACAGAAGAATGGAGATGAGAACATGCATCCAGACCAGGGCTGCTGCGAGCTCCCCACCCTGCTCCAAGCTCCCCATGCACGTGGCTGTTGTCCTAACCACCACTTTTCAGAGTGTACTTGCTCAGTCACGCTGGTGGTGAGTCACTTAAGATCCTGAGCTCTCTTATGCTTCCACGCAGAGGCAGCAGCAACTTTTTGAGAAAAGTGGCTATTTGCACAGGTAACAACTGTTGATCAAGGTTTTTGCCTGATGAGCATACACAGGCTGATACCCGAGTACGGTATAAAACCGAATTATTTAATATTGTCGCTACTGCTCTGACACATTTCCTACTCTTCTTTACACCCATTTTGAGTGAGGAAAACATTGTTGGGAAGGAAATGACTGAAATATCAGTAGAGAAAGACTGAAGAGTTGTAGGTAGATGGCTGTATTTTGAGCTGGCCCTGAAATCAGCTCAGCTGGATTTATTCACAGCAGCTGAAAAATGAAGTTGTGGAGAAAGATGAAAAAAATCAGGGAAATAAATCACCACCATAAAGTACTCAGACTTTTACCCCAGAAAATTTTAAAGGGATCTTATCTACTACTCCCCTTCTCCCTGGTGCTGCTCAACCAAATGCCTTCTCACATCTGTTCTTTAAAATACCTGAAAGACCCAGGGCACATCCTTAGGCTCTTTTCTTGGGGGAAGAACAGACCAGAAGGCAGATGTGCTTGTTTGCGTGCTGACCCAGTCCCTTCAGCTAATAATGGTGAATGTGAAAATTCCCTAAACCACACAGTTGTTGAGAATCCAAGAAGGGAGGACAATGAATCTAAGGCGCCCCTTGGGTTTTGACTGAAAGGGATAAGAAAAATCATCTCCTTGGCAACACCCTCCTTTAAAACCCTTTGAATCTCTGCCAGTTTCTAAGCTTGCACTCTCCTCTGAAGATGAATCCGTACATCGCAAGTATGACACGATGCAAGGCGGCTAAACTTTTTCACCTAACATGGTCAAACAAGCCCAACTTACTTGTTTTTATCGTCAGAGCACAGACATTTGGAAGACAGACAAACTAACCTGGAACCCTCCCTGTTATCCATTGGCAGCCAGGCATCAGACTGACATGCTGGCCAGCCTGACAGAGGGGAGGCTGTAAGTGGTGTTCGTGCTCCTCCCTTCTCCTTGTACAGATCTAAATCTCTGTACTGAACAGAGATCTCCCTTCCTCCTCCGCCTCACACACACAGAGACAGTATTCAGCAGTGCAACATACACCGTACCTGCACTGTAGTTTAAGACTTCAAGCTCTGGCTCTGAAAGGAAACAAAAAGAGGGTGAGAAAGTGTTGGGCTGAATAGGTAGAGAGTCCAGAACACAGCATGTTTGGCAAGGATCAGATCCAGAGGCAGCATGGTTTTCCAGGGCTTGCAGGTTTTCTTTTCTCCTGTCAATGTTTTCCCTCTCCGCATCACACCAAGAGTGTTTTTGTATTACCCACGTCAAGAGCAGACCCGCTCCTGCTGCACAAGCCTTTACGGCCTTGGAAAGAAAAGCACAGTCAAAGTCTCTGAGTGTGTGGTGGGCTGACCCCGGCAGGCAGGGTCGCTCACTCACCCCCACAGCGGGATGGGGGAGGGAATTGGAAGGGCGAAAGCAAGAAAAAAAAGAAAAAAAACAAACCTGGTGGGTTGAGATAAAGGCAATTTAATAAGTGAAGGGGAAAAAAAACCAAAGACAAACCCCCAAAACCCAAGTGATGCAAAAGTAATCACTTGCCACCAGCAGACCAATGCTCAGCCAGTCCCTGAGCAATGGCTACTTTGGAAAAACTCCCCCCCATTTTTATTGCCGAGCATGAAGTTATATGGCATGGAATATCCCTTGGTCCCTCGGGGTCAGCTGTCCCAGCTGCGTCCCCTCCCTGCCTCTTGCCCACCCCAACCTACTGGGTGAGAAAGAGAAGACCTTGATGCTGTGCAAGGACTGTTCAGCAACAGCTAAAACATTGGTGTGTTATCAACTCTGTTTTGGTAACAAATCTAAAAACACAGCACTGTATGTGCTTCTACGAAGAAAATTAACTCCATGGCAGCCAAACTCAGTACAGAGTGTCACTCACCTCTGAGCACCTTCCAGTGTTTACTGGTAAAATGAGAAGCCTTAGGATGTGCATTTAGATTACAGGTAATATTCTGAGTAAGAAAAATTACTAGCTGATGGCTGAACATTGCTTCTCAGACACAAGCTAAAATAGAACTTGTAATAACAACGTAGGCAACATGAACCCCAAAAACTAATTTGTTATTAATTCCAGCTGCAGGTATTACCATATTCAAAGGGAAAATCTTAAATTAATAGTACTTAAGTAATTATCTGCTCAATTAACTGGCTGTTTATCATAGAATCATTAAGGTTGGAAAAGACCTCTAAGATCATCAAGTCCAACCGTCAACTAACACCACCATGACTCCTAAACCAGGCCCTGGAGTGCCACGTCTACACCTTTTTTGAACGCCTCCAGGGTTGACGACTCCACCACCTCTCTGGGCAGCCTGTTCCAATGCCTGACCACTCTTTCGGTAAAGAAATTCTTCCTGATGTCCAGTATAAACCTCCCCTGACGCAACTTGAGGCCATTTCCTCTCGTCCTATCGCTAGTTTCTTGGGAGAAGAGTCCAAGGCCTGCTTCACTACAACCTCCTTTCAGGTAGTGGTAGAGAGCGATTATATACAGGTTTATGGTATTTAAGAGTTGTAAGTGTGATGCAAACACTCAGAATTTAGCAGCAGTAGTAGAAAGTGCTGTTAGATGTTTTACAGTAGCAATCAGTGACGGCTCCCTACCTGGTCTGGGCAAGACTGTGAAGACTATCTCCATACCAGCATGGATATGATCAGACACGTGACAGTGAAGCAGCCACGTCCCAGGGTTCCCAACCAACATCTCCACCATTTCGAAGGTCCCAGGGAACAGATCCACAACATCTGCCCTGTAGCTTTTGCCATTCTGTCAAAGGGAAGGGAGGCTGTTAGCATGCAGCGCTATGTGCATCTTTTCAGACAAAAAATTTTGTCAGTGTCACTGGAGATCACTTCAGTGCTATGACAGTTTTTACAAGCTCAAAAAAAAAGATTTCAAAGAGCAGCTCCAGGGCTGTAGCTGGGAAAGCAAACACAATCTGGTAATGCCTAATCCTAAGAAGGGTTAAGCTAGACGTATCAGCACAATACAGAGGCTCAGTGAGTCAGATCTGGATGTGTAAAGTCACAACCCTTTCCTAGCTGGGTGAAGTCGCTGTGAAGTCATTCAAGAAGTTCAAGTCCATCAGAGCCAAGCAAAAGTGATGATATCGGTGGTCAGTTTCTGCTTTATCATCAGCACAATATTCTTACCTTGTATATGAAGGTCTCAGCATGAAAATGGACCGTGTGGACATCAATGTCCTGACCCATTCCCAGCAGGTACCAGTCCACCCACTCTCCCTGGAACATGATCAGCCCAGGCAAGTTCGCATAGAGCCTCCCATTGATCGCTGTGCAGTAAATAACATAAAGAGAGAGTAGCAAAGGCTGTTATTGAAATGGTAAAGATGCTGAACCATCTCAGAGGAAGAACATGCAGGGCAAGTTAGATGCTACAAAGCTCATACAGCAACCAGTGCATCAGCAGTTAGTGTCTTCCTTATGACAGTCCCCCAAAAGTTTGGCAGTCTCTCTCCAGCTCAACTACTTATCCACTCTGTTAACAGACAGGAAGAGTAAAGTGACTTGCATCCAAGGCCATGCTGTAGCTCAGCTCAAATAAATCTCAAAAACTACCTCTTGCTGAAAACCTGCAGTCAGCCAGCAGAGATGGTTGTTTCTAGAAGTCAAGATGTGTAAAAATGGCCTTCTTAGCCCAATGGTAGAGAAACATGTATATATCTATATACAGATAAATCTCTGAACAATTTACTTCCTGAACAATGAAAACAGGTAAATCCTCCCAACAGGCAACCCTGTCATTCTAAGAGTCTCATACTGGCTGTATGTATCACATGCTGATCACTTGTAAAACCACTACCTGGCAGGACTTTATTTCATAATTAGCACAGCAAGAAGGAATACTGCTTTGACTGCAAATGCAGGAAAGGGACCAAAACAGTGAGTGAGCTGAATGTGATGGCACACACATGGACACTTTCATGCTCAGATGACAATGGAGGGAATTAGACAGAAAGAGACATGATCTGAGGGCAGGAACACTGGTGTTTTACTCCCAGATCTGCCATAGGCACTTTCTGTAGCCCAAAATAAGAATCCAACTTCAGTGTGTTGGTTTTGCTAGCTATAATATTGGGTTAACAATTACAGTCATGGACATGTATATCTGGAGATTCTTTATATCACCCATACAAAACCAGTAGCAATGATAGTACACATAACGCAACTCTTCACTGTTCTTATCTCCACAACTGCCAAGGGACTTGTTTTACTGAGAATACTTTGAATAGATCCAGATATAATATGGAGAAAAACTATCATAAATAACATGTTAATTCAGAAAAATGCGTTCATCCTACTATGGTAGAAATAGCTTTTTGATAATCAGCCAAAACAAGTGAGCCATGTATTGCAGCCACATAGCTCGGTCAATTAATTTGAAATCTAACATATTCTAACAGTCCTGAGATGAACAGAATGAAATTAGTCTGACATGTTAATTTCACATTTGATTTTACTTCCTGTCCCAAGTCACTTGGACACATCAGAGATTAACCTCTCTGGCCCATATCTTGCTATTCCTCCTGACAGGGACAGCCATAACCGTTAGCCTTCATTGTAGATCAAAAGTTTGTGACGTATATGTGCTGCGATATTGAGAACAACAGACAGTTTAATTCTGTTCGTGCCACTAACAACGGAAAAGGATGAGGGCATTCACTAGGAGTCAGGCTCTTGGTTTTTGGGTGGCTGACTACTTAGAGGTCACAGAATCAACATCAACTTTGCATAGATAGTAATGGGTGCTCAGGTGCCTAACAGGCATTACCATGCATTTTGTTGCTTTCCACAAATTTGTCATCCAGCAGGTTGATCTCCTTGTGATTTTCCTTACTGTAACGTTCCACATTCTCCTCCAAGTACCAGGACTGATTTTCATCAAAAACCAGGAACAGTAGAGCAAACTCCCTCTTTACATCCTTCCTGATCCCACCAGACTGCAGTGCCCCTCTCCGGCAGATCTTCAGGGGTCCAATCAGACCGCTGTACATATCCTAATCAGAATGAAGCAGAAAAACTTCTGAGGCAAGGATCTTCTCACCCTCTCTTTTGTATGCAGTTCTTTGCCTTTCAGCAACCACATTTTCTGTTCCCTGCATCACCCACTTAAAACAAATGGTGCTACTGTGTAAGTACTCTCATTGGCGAAAATCAGTTACCAAGGCACAAGAACAGATACTATACATGCTCGTATGAGTGCAAATCTAAAAGTCATAAATATGAATGGTATCAAAATATTCTCCACTCTGGCCGCAAAACCATCTGCAACTTGAGATAGAAGGGCAATGATCTCTGGGTTGAATGTGATCGTTTATTGCAGGATCCTCCAGGTTGTTTCCCTGTGAAATCAGTGCTTTTGACAATTGATCCTAGCAATGCTCAAATCTTCCTGCTTTATCCATGGGACCTAATTTTGGACAATTTCTGTCTTTCTTGATTAGCCCTATGGCTCTCACTAATAGAAACCATGACTTACAGGGAGATGTTCTCATATCCTGCAAATAACTGAAGGAAGGTTAGTGTCAAGGAGACAGTGGAATTGTTTTATTAAGGTTTGTGTTAGGAGAAAAATAAGGACAAATATCAGGACAAATTTGGAGGATTTCCTCTCCCAGGAGAATGCTGGACATATCACCAAGTGGTTCTTCTACCTCTCAGCTGGGCCAATCTCTAAATTGTATCCAGCTCACGTTGTTTTCTAAAAGGGGTGAAAAATTGGTTTAACTGGGCTTTTCTGGTGCTAACTTCTATTTTACCTTTACTGGGTCCACCATGGAGTAGTAGATCCAGGGAACACAGGCTGAATCATTTGGCCCTGGACCAGATCTCTCGGGAACTTCCCACTGGTATGTCACAATGTTGCCTGAGTGACAGAGAAGCACCATTAACACCAGTGTGATACACTCACTCGCCAGTGTGCTGAGCAGCATGCAAAGCAAAACAAATAAAGAAGATCCTGCCTCCAAAGTGCAAATTTAATTCTGATTTTGTTGGACATTGCATCTTCCTTCCCCAAACACTGAGAAGCAGGATGGAAGCTCCCCTCTCACAAGCAAAGCAGAGGGCTCACAGGATGCACACGCTATCTCGTATCAGCACAACTCTGATTTATCTGCCGCCTTTGAGACTGAACCTGACCAAGGGAGTTCCACCTCTCTTCAGTACAGATGGAGCTTGATATGATCTTTCATCTCTTTGAAGTATATTTATGATGCCTACTCAAATTCATTTTTAAAATTACTATTTTGTGTATTAGCAACACATTTCAGAGGGACGGGGCCTGACTGAAAAGCTGTTTGTTGCTTAGACAGCCTGCGCAAGTTGAAGGGGACCAAAAATTATACAAAATGGCATCCGGACCATGAAACAAATTGGTGATTTCAGTCAGCATCCTGGCAAGCTATTGTGCATTTCTCCTATTTCATACTATCGTGCACATCACAAAAAATATAGGTCCCAAAGAAGAGGGGCAGGCTTCCCTCACCATGGGCCGTCAGCCCAGGGCTACCAAGGACTGGCTGAGCTGTGAACTGCCATCATCTTTCTCCTTCCTACAGACAGACCACACTCAGTGCAGGGGGGATAAGGCTGCGCACAGAAAAGTTTGTGCTATGCTTAACCCAGAAGTCAGAGCCGAATGAACTCCCAGGGCTGCCATTCCCACACAAGTGCTATCACTCAAACCGCGGTGAACCTGAAAGACCAGTTATTGTTCAGTTCCAGTTCTCGACCGTAAGAAAACGAGTACAGCTAAGCCTACTTAAGGAAACCAGTTCTAGCTATAGGCTAAAATCAGCTTCGTAAGCCCATACAGGAATACGGCTGGAGGCCACAGTGACTTACCAGGGTTTGCTACTTGCGGCTGTCCCGTCTCCCTTTCCAGCACCCCATGTGCATGAACGGAGTAGGGTCGTGTGGCGTTGTTCTTAAACACAATGTTGAGAATATCTCCCACTTCCGCCCACAGAAAAGGACCTTGAGATAGGAAGAATGTACTCTGAGACTAGCAAAAACTGTCAACATATCTCCTGAGGATATTCCCACCTCTCTCTCTCATCATCTTCTCTCCAGACATATTTATGATGTTCCCCTCCCTCTTCTCTACCTCCCAAAGAGAGAATTGGAGGTCAGTCCCAATTCAAGTAAGTCTTAGAAAACCAGACTGAGTTTCACAACGAGGGAAATGAAGGTTGTTATGCATTTTAACTGCGCCCAGTACAACTAAGGCTTGATTTCTGAATACTACTATGCTAAATTTCACAGCACCTTAATCATGCCTTGCTGCTGGTTTCAAAAAATGTGGTAATATTCAATTTGGCCTGACAGCATCACAAATCAGAGCTGCAGCCTATTTTGAACGGCATATACTGCCTCAGCCTTGCTGCTCTGGCACCACTTATAGTCCTGGGTTCATAACACAGAGCTGTGTCTCCACGGACTTCCATTGGACACTGTAGTGTGTTCCTCCACTTCCTAAGGCCTGCCTCCTTCTGCCCCAAAAGCACTTCTCTCACAGCTACAGATTTTCACCTACATCTCTCAGACTACTCTCCAGAAGTCAGCAGTTATTTCTATTCTGCAGTCAGAGAAATGCAGGTGTGAAAAATACTTTGCCTGAGACATGAAAGAAAGTTGGCGCAAAGGCAGGCGTAAGAACCCAGTCTTCTCTACTAGAAGCTGTGTTCAGGACCCTCTTTCTCCAAAGCTGGACAGGAGACAGCCTGAATTTCTCCTCACTTGCACACACAGCAGATGCCTAAATATCTAGGAGGCCTTCAGATTATAGCCCTTAGCCACTGAAGCTCTAGGGTCCAAGTCCCATCGCTGTGTGAGTGGAAGATGTACCCTCTGCACATATCCTTACCTAGTATCCCTAGGTGTTCATCACCATTTATCCTGGCCTTGGGGGTCTGGAAAGTCCCATCAGTGTACTCCCTGTAAACTGCTTTCTTGTACCTGGAGCCGAGCAGTCCATTCTCGTTGCTCAAAAATACATCGGCATAGCTGAGAAATGCAGAATGAGTGCTGAGATACCCAAAAGCTCACAGGGAATAAACAGCTCACTTGTGGCAGGGGGTTCACTAGTTGAACGGGTTTCCCAGAGACCTGCTTTGGCTACAAAGGCGGGCACAGTGACGCGGGGGGCTGCAGCTCCCAACAGCGGCACCACCAGCGGCGGCATATGCACCATGTCGCAAGATGGCCAAGATACCTAGCAGGCTTCACCGAGGTCTACTGGGAAACTTTGCCAAAGGCTTCCCCAGAAGGGCTCTACCTCTCCGCAGAATGGTTGTGCCGTTCCCTCTCCCAGCTTCGGTCAGGCGCATAGTCCCACACCACCTCCTCTGCCACGATGTAATATGTCCGCACCCCCTTGTACTGAAGGGCAGGAGCAGGATCCCTTTTTCCACACTTGGAAACGGAGTAGCGTTCCCTCATCCCAGCCTGGTAGTGATTGCTCGTCTGGCAGTAGATCTCAAAAGTCCCTGAGGGAGGCAGCATGAACAAGGAAATCGGCTACTTTTAAAGATCCCAGGAAACAGCTGCTTCCCGTGCAGAGCTTGTCTCGTGGCTGACATCGGTATGTGTGTTGTGTGTATCTGGGTGTTTGTTTAGGGAGCGTGGTTGCTACAGGCCGAGATTAAACAGGGTTGTTAGAGAAGCCAAGCAGGAATGGCACAACAAAGTCCTACATAAAAATCATCTTAGGAGGCTTTCTTACACAATAACCAGCTTATTAGATGTGAAGAAACCAAGAAAGTGACATAACTGCGCTAGCACTGCTGAGAAGCTGGTTAAGTAAAAGATCTAGCCTGCCAACACCAAAGGGGAGGAGGCAACTGGTAGCTGAGGCCATCACATTGTGTGAAAGAGACACGGCATTGCGTGCCTATCCCGCAAACTGGGAAGACTGGGGTCTGTCATAAACATGAATCTCCGCAAGCCATGGATAGGGGAGTTAAGCTCTGGCAACTCTCTGCTACTTTATTCTGAAAGACATGTTTGCGTGTTTCTATGGGTCACAGGCAGCAATGTCCATCGGGGCTGTCACTACAAATATTTAATAGAGAGTGGCAGCCTAGAGAATCAGTCTGGGACAGCATGGGACAAGATCCTGTATCTCCCGTTCTTCTCCAGAAGCAGATGCAAAGGCAGGAGCTGTGGCCTCGTAAATGGGACCAAACAGGATCTAAAGCACAGCTCACCCTGTAAGAGTTTACACTGTGCTAAAGAATCAGCCACAGAAGCAAATACTACAACGGGAGACTTTTCCTGCTGCTAAATTAGATGTGCAGGCACTTACCCTTGTTATCAGGTTGCATGAAGGCAGTGGCAAATGTGTGGGGGAACAGATTCGCTGAATCTTTCCGCATCCCATTCACCTGCAGGGTGTTTCCCTGAAACACAGCTCCATGTACATCTGCTTCACTGCCCAAGCCCAGAAGGTGCCAGGACACACTGTCTCCTTCACATACGTTCAGTCCAGGCAAGTTACCAAACATAAGTCCATTGATGGCTGCAAAGCAGAAAACAATTAACTCTCTGCACGTAGATATCAGCCAAGAGATGCATTTTGTGCACACACTTTGACAGGGCAGGCCCGCCAGTGGAAATGTAGCTTGCTTGTAATTCACCCCTGAATACGGTCAGGACACGCTTCCTGAGACAGCTGTGCTTCTTCTCCCACATCCCACCCGCTGCCTCTAGCCTCACTTGATTTCAGGCCAATACAACACAGCCACTCCAGCTTCCCAGCTCAGTCTTTAGGTGAACACCGCCCCATGTTTTGCGGGTTCATTCCCACTGCATGCAGAACAGCATCAGGCCATACCATGCATCCTGTTTGATTCCTCGAAGCCATCATCCTTTTTCACAGAAGTCTCTTCCATCCTCAAATAGTACTTTATGTTTGCATTTAAATACCAGCTGAGGTTCTCGTCAAACACGCTGAAGAGAAGGTAAAATTCTTTGTCGATCCCTTTCTAAGATACAATCACAATGATGGCTGTTAATCTTCAAAATGCACCAATTAACTATCCTTATAGTTAAGGCTGTTTTGCCTGGCTCGCATGTTCCCCTTTATCTTAAAACTTGGCTCATTAAGGGCCAGGGCTCTGTCCCTTTAGTCATGTTGAATGTTCCTCTTTCGTTCCATGAGAGGCACCACTTGTGGATTTTCCATGACATTTTACATGAGTAAAGTGATCAAAATTCAGCCAGGGATATGAAGTCATTGCCTCCTTCCCCCACCACCCCTACGTTTAGGTGTAGGTTTCACTGCCTGTCCAAATCAGACCTGCGATCAGAGCCCAACCCACAAGGCAGGCTGATGACTATGTTCAACCCCTCCTTTCTCCTACCACAGGCCTGGACTGGGGATTTTTTTATTACCCTAAATCCTTGAAAATGTTAATTCTCTTAAGAAATGCATTCCGAAGCATGGTGTGTTTCCCCACTAAAAGAACATCCCCATTGTTGTCCAGATTCTCATTCTGATATCAGCTTCCTCCGCTCTACCCAGGAAGACGCCCTGCAGAGAGGGCTGAGCGATTCCCAGTCTGCGGCACACGGGTGCAGGAGGAGTGGCCATCACGCACCTTTCCCAATTAGGCATTCATTAAAGGGTTGCCTAAGATTGCAGAGCCAGAATTGCTGCCCCAGGTGATTTTCCCCTGTCCTACCTTTCCAAACAAGTCAGTCTGTTTTGCTTACACCCTTTCAATACCTGCAAATGTTTTATCATTATCACAGCTCCTTCACATAGGGGGCTGTATATATTCATGATCCTCTCTGCTCAGAAGATTCACATTTCCACCCTGTGTAACATGCTGATCTCTTCTGTACTCCTAATTTAGCCACATCGTGCCACCACTGAAAGCAGACAGAAGGCAAACTCCTCTAGGCATGCTCTCGTGGCAGCTGTTTTTCAGACTCCCCAGCCACTCCCTGATCTACACTGCAAGGTAGGCAGGACGGTACTAGGTTGTTTTTCTGCCGCCTACTGTTTTTCACAATAAGGCTCTGCTAATCTGTCTTGCACTTTCCCAGTATATTAGTTTACTGCCTTCCCTAGACTTACTGCCATGAGTAGACTATCCCCGAGTGAAATACCGAGAGTAAGTTCCGGTCACCCTTCAGATTTCACCTCTCTTTCATCAAAAGAATAAAGACTGACAGGGATTTTCACATGCTTTTTGTAGCCAGCTCTGCTTGAAAATGAACTGATCTCGCAGAAGAAATGCGGTTCATCCAAACCTCAAAGCGTTATATCATTCAAGCAAACAACCTGTAAGTACGTGAAAATGTTGTTTCAACATTTCTGAGACTGCAATGAATATTCCACATGCCTCAAAGCAGCCTGCTACGCAAGTCTCAGGACAAAAGTTACCTATAAAGTCACATCCAAGGTATGCTTGTTCAGCAAAGTTTGTCTATGAGTTTTAAAGCAGAGCTCAGAAACCATTGCAAGGGCAGCCCTTGGGAGCCCAGAACACTAGCCGTTCCCCCCTGAGACCCGGGCACCAGCTGTCCCAATGTTAACCTGCCTTGTGGCTTTGCCTCGACTCTCCTGGACTCACACTATCGTACGTTTGTTTTTATTATGTTCCCTAATGTTTTGCTGATGCTTCTTTCTCTACAAGAAGACAAAGAACTTGGTAAGAGCATGGCAGGAAAACCCCTTTTACCTGTTTGTTGTTGTCATCCAAAGTGCCTGGCTTGCAGATGACCAGAGGCCCTACTAAACCTGAACTGGAGTCTTTGACGGGATTCACAGCAGAACTGTACATCCAGGTCAGGCAGGGAGGGTCGCTGGACATGGGCCCAACATGCTTCGGCACAGTCCAGCGGTACGTAAAGTTGTGCAGCGGCGCAACAGAAACCCCATTCTGGGACAGACCTTTAAAACAGAGATTGGCAGGGTTATTCCCAAGGTCCCTGTACAAACTTGGTTACGTCTTCTCACCAGCTACATTCATGCTGGGCTTTACTTCATTCCTGTCACTAAAATACCCAGCACCTCTGAGGTGTGATGTGGGTGTGTCTAAGGCACACAGGGAGCTGCGCTCAGTACCATGTAAATTTCCGCTGGTGCCATAGCGGAGACAGGCACAGTGACGGGAAATAACGAAGGGGATCCCGCTGCATCTGGGGAGATGAATGTTGGAAGCACGTGGTTATCTAAGCTGGAGTGTACTGGGCACATTCCTCTGCTCACGGCGTCTCACACAGCTAGAAATGGTCTGAGCTTTGGTTTACAATTTTCATCTGAAAAATAGCACCTCTGGAACCATAATCCCTCTGGCACCCTTCCTGGGCACCAGTTCCGTGGAAAGTCTCCTTCGGCGAGGTCTCAGGCAGGCTGAGGACCAGGCTGGCTTCCACCCAGTTCCTGAGCACATCCAGTCCTTCCCAGCTGCAGAAACTACCCGGCACAGAGGAAGTACAGGCTGTGGAGCTCCGCCACCAGCGTTAGCATTAAGTTACTCAAGAAAAGGGAGCCACAAACCATCATGGTACTGCATCCCTTCCCACGCCTTCCCATAGGACACTCCGTGAGGCTGGATGCTGAAAGGCCAGGAGGCTTTGTTAACAAACGTCACCAGGATGGTGTCTCCAACTTCAGCTTTGATCACTGGACCTACACAAAGAGCAGAGAGAGCGTGTCAGCAACGGAGCAACACCCCAGGTGACCAGGCAAACCGAAGAAGCCAGGGCCACCCTTCACCCAGGCTGAGGGGAGCAGAACACGCAGAAGAAAGGTGGACAGCCCTCCATGTCGGCGCTGCCTAAGGCCATTCAGCCCTGACAGCAGCAGCAGGGGGCTGACAAGAATTATCTGAAAGCATTTGGGGTCTGCAGGACAACTCACAGAAGATGCTTCAGGCCTTCACAGATGGAGTAACAAAACGGCTGAATGTGCTGAAATGCCCTCGGGAAAGGCCCGTGTCTCTCGCCCACCTACATAAGGCCCCCTCAGCCTTCCAGGACGGGCGCCTCAGGCCTGAGGTCTGGTGTGTAAAGAGAGGTGCGAGATGCTCTAAGCCTACCGCTGTCTCTGTGAGCCATGGCCCCAGCCAGCTAGAAAGAAACCATGAGTCTTTAACACGCCTACCGGTTCCCACCGGCCTGCAGACCCCCAGGTCCACAGACCACTCCCGACAGCCGCGGGAGGGCATGAGGAAAGACAGGCTGCTGCCCAGCAAGACCAGCAGAGACCCACGCCTCCACGTGCACATCTCGATGTGCCTCCGTGTGCTCGGGTCCCCCAGCGGAGGAGGTCTGAAAGCCACAGGCAACTGCGGCCTCCCCAGGCCCTGCTCTGCACCCCAGCAACTGCTGCCTTGGGGCTCAGTGTCTCCTTTGGGTGGCACCGCCATTCCTCACAGGAACCCCAAGCCGAGCCCTTTGTAAACGCACCATTCGCCTTCCTGATGTGCGAGAGGGCTCCTCGCAGCCCTGGAGCTGTGTCCCTCTCCCCTCTGTCAATTCAGACTTAGGGATGGACTGCCCCTTGCAGTTCAGAGGGACCACGTTAGCATGCTGGTCCACAACAGGGCAACCCCACTGCAACTCCTCCACCGATGAGGATCCCCCTTACTCTTCGCCACCCCTCCCCTCCTGGATGGCCCAGACTCCATCCCTGCTGTCCATTAAACGTCTCAGGCAACTGACGTAGGCCATAAAACCAACAGACAACACACTCAGAGTAAAAAGCAAGCAACCTGCTGCGTGGTTAGTGACCTGCATAGGCTACCTGCAGGGTCTGGTAAGCACATGGGACTCTGGGCAGCACCACAGCCGGCCGCTGCGAGGGAAAGCACGCGGAGGGCAGCAGGAGCCAGCTGTGGGGTAAGGAACTGCCAGGTGCCCACAGCTGGTGTGCCAACAGCCCCATGAAGGAAAACGACAGCGCTACCAACCAACCACCCAACCTTCCCCACAGCACAGCTTCATGTACTTTAGGGCTGGAACAGGCAGCGTAAGCCACCAGCGCATGCCTGTGCAGCGTGGGCTGTCCACACTGCACCACATCCCGTTCAGCAGCTGCCTGTTCTGGAGCTCAGTCCCTCATGGCCCCAAATCTCTTCTAGACATCCCAACCACTTTATCGAGTCAGCTTTAAGGAGCCAGTTCAAATGAGTTCATGTCACTCCCCCCACGGATGTCACTTGTTTATCTGACTGGGGATTTTCATCAATTCATCCTCCAGTGTTTTTAGTTTAGCAGTAGAAAATACCTGTAATTTCTTTCTACAAAGTCATATCCAAGTTTTCCCTCAGTCACTTGTCTTTCTATAGGAATGTGGCTGTTGCTGGTAATGCTAACCCTTTTTTCTTGCCTGATTCCCAAGGTCCAGCAAGACGCTGTCAGCTCCTGACAGTTACGCTGCATCTCTCCTATGCATAACTCCACCATTTAACTTTTATTCAGCTGCTTATACTTCTTTTTTGCCTCTCTCCGCTATTCTCCTCCCCGTTCCCAATCTGTATTTTAGTCCATGTGCTCTTTCCTTCTGTGGCCTCTGCTGGGATTGCTGTTGCTAATTTCTGGTGTCATTAGATTATTTGTCACTGCTGATGCAGGAAATTGGACCACACCTATATGCTTCTACCATGTACGTCAGTCTTCACGCGCGATTCATTTGCCTCTGCAGACTGCCTATTTTCTTCTCATCTTTTTTCACCACCCTCACTGTTACCAGGCTATAACAGAGCAAGCACCCACTTGGAAGAGGAAGCTTTCTGTGAGAAAGTGGGGTTTGTAGCATGCCTTGAAGATGCTCAGTCAAAATCACATAACCTGGGGCTATTACTGTGACCTGTTTAGCTCTAGTTACAAATACCATACCGTGTCCCTCAGCCATACTGCGTCCCTCAGCCCTTACTACTAACCTCTGAAGACTGCCCCGGCCGAAAAGTGATTCTGTCTATTCTACCATTCCACATCCTAGGTCTGTCCCCCTCACTCTTAGATGTAACTGCTGTGAAACCCCTCCTCTGTGCCACCCACTGTACCACGAAACGGGAGGACAGTTACAGCCGACCAGTACTCCCGACATCAGCATTGTTCTCACTGGCACTGAAAGAGGATTTGTGCTGCTGGATGATTCCTACCAAGTATCCCAAGGTGTTTCTCCTCTTCTGACTGCTGCTTTTCCTCACGGAAGCTCTCATCAGTATATTCCACATACTTTGCCTTCCAATAGACTCCCCCAATTCGGTAGAGGCCACGCTTGAAAAACTGCTCAGCAGGGCTAAATGCAAAAAGCAAATGTCAGGTCATTTCTACGAAAACCAGTCCCGTTCTTCTCCTGCTCCCTCCCCACACCCCTCTGGCAGTGCCAGCAACATCTCCAAATCAAGCAGCTTTTCAGACAAGGACAGCATCTCTGGTTTAGAACAAGCACAGCTTGTCTCTGTGAAACTTTTTCGTCCTACGGACTCAGCTATCCGCTGTGTTCAGGGAGCACCTCTGGCACGCAGCCCTCTCCCAGCTGAAGCAGCTGGGTTTGATGGCACAGGTCTGAACAGCATCTCTACACAAGGGGTGCAAAAGAGAGCAGTGAACAAAACTGCAGTGCAGTAAATGGAAAGCCAGTGCTAAAACACTGAGTTCTTCAGAGGCCAGGGGACAACTGCAATCATAACTGAAAAAACCCCACACACACCAGCTGTAAAGAGAGATTCATTTCCTCCGCCACCACCCTCTCCAAACACGCAGACAGACGTAACATGCCTTGCAGAAGACGTAGCTTAGTTACAAGGCCAGCTCACAGGTCTAAGGAACTTTCAGTTCTAAGGTCTGTAAGAGAGTTGCTGCGTGGCTTTGGGTAAATCATTAACCACTCCGCATTTCTACCTCTCCATCTGCAAGAGCTATATCCTCTCCAACAGTTTCCCAGGGAAGGGAATGGAGGGGGAGGAATGTCTTTGTCTCAGTTAGCCAAAGTCTGAACAGGAAACCACTCACCAACTGCTATCACAACCTTCTGACATGTGGGATGGAAGGCTGTCATCGAGGTCACTGCATTTGATTTCCTAGAAATTGCTTGCTGCAGCAAGGCTACACTGAAGCATATCTGCAGGCTAGCTCTGCCACCCTGTGTCTGCTGCAAGATGTGCTTTCTTAATAGTTCATCAAATATACAGATCTGTTCCTAGGTCAGGCACAGCAAGCAGAAATGAAGCCCAGAGACAAATGTGGCAGCTCATGTCCTACATAAGCTGGGGCTCCTGCAGTCTGTGGGTAAGGCTATGAACCTAGTACTGCTCTCAGTACAGTCTAGCTACAGCAGCCTACATGTCCAGATAGGGACATTTCCTTCCCAGGAAATGTACTCCACGTGAATTGCAAGCATGTATTTTGATAAGAAAGAAATTCCGCATTTTCCTTAGCAACCTCTCCGACACAGACCAGAGACTCCCAGACACTGCCCTAGCCCATCAGCCTCTTGCTTACCTGCCTGCCTCACTCAGCCGTTTCCCACTGCTTTGGTCAAGCCCTGAAGGTCCGTAGTCCCACTGCACTTCCTTTGCAGCTATGTAGTATTTCCGAACTTTCCCTTCCAGGGTGGATGCCAGAGCTTGCCGAGAACAGGGCCGGACTTCATAGAGTGCCCCCATCCCAGCTGTCCAAGACATGGTGGAGGACACACGTGCTTAAACCCTCTCGGCCAGTTTGACCAGGCAATAAACACAGTCCCACGTTCGTACCACAAACTGGCCATTCCTCCTCTGTTGTCCCAAAAGGCACATGGCTGGGAGAAGGTGATTAAGTGGTTCCCACAGCACAGAGTTTTTTGTGTTACTGAGCAGAGCTTCTTATCTTAGATATTGGATGCTATGGAAGTATGGACAGAGAGCGAATAGAGCCTTCTGCTATCCCCATATGTACCATGAAAGTGCCTCTTACAGGGAATAGAGCTCTTAAGACACTGCCTCACCTTAGCTTTCAGCTGTACCAAACTTATTGTCTTCACCACCGATCAACATGGAACACCATACAGTGGTACAAGTCATCCCCAGTAAGTCTGGCCTGCACATTAGCAATCAATCCACCCCAATTTATACAAGACAAGGAACCACCCCATTCATCTAGGGACGTTTTTAGTGGGAATCCTGCCCAAGGCACTGTCCCCTACCACACTGTGTGTCACAGGACCACACCAGGAGAAAAAAAAAGGGGGGCTGCAGAGTGCAGGACGTATTCCAACCTCTGCCTTACCTTGTATGTGATCATTGATCTGACAGCTCAGTAGCCATCTCCCAGGGTTACTGGGGATCATGTCTGCTGTAACAAAAGTGGCTGGGAAGAGGCTGGCCACATCTGTCCTATGGCCTCGAATATTGAGCGTTTCTCCATGAAAGTAGGCTGTATGAACATCAATTTCATTCCCCATCCCGAAGAGGTGCCATGAAACGTAATCCCCAGCACACATCGTCACCTCAGGGAGGTTCCCAAACACATAACCGTTAATAGCTGCAAAACCAAGCAAGCCAAAATCCGAGATTAGAAAAGGGGCCTTCAGAGCTTCTGCCAGCAGGTCATAGTACAGACATGTTTGGAGGATGGACCTAACCAGAACGCATCCTCCTCTTTTCATTCTAGAGAGCTCAGCTTCACAACTCATTCCTAAAATGTATTCAAAATCTCCAAACAACTAACAAAGGCTCACTCAAGCCAAAGATTAAATCAAAATAACACTTATTCTTTCTGGAGTTGTTGCGCTGTCCCTGTGCACTCCCCCCACCCTGGCATACAACAGCAGAAAGTGCATTTCAATATACCAGAGCACTGACACCCCTGGAGTGTCTGGGCAGAGTCAGTGGCTTCACAAAGGTGACACTGACCATGCATTTTGTTGCTCTCTTGGAATTCCTCCTCCTCTTTGTCTACGGAGCCTGGATCTGTGCAGAACAACGCTATGTTCTCATCCAGGTACCAGCTTAGGTTCTCATCCACCACACTGAACATCAGAAAGAAATCAATGTCCACATCCTGGCGTCTTTGAGAACCGCCAGTCAGTGTTCCTAGGGTGAAAGAAAAGATGAATGAACACCCACCCATGCATAAAAGCAGACATCAGTCAAGGGATTAAAACACCAATAGAAGAGTAACTCTTCTCACACAAATTAGAGACAGATGCTTTCCCCACCGTCCTAGCACAGCTTATTGCAGAGTTCTAGCAAGCTCACTCTCTTCTAATATATCCCTGCTAATACATTTCTCGCTCCCAAGCAGCTCTGCCACCACATGGCTGAACCGCAACACCTTCAGTGTTCTTACTCCTGCCGAAATCAAACAGTCCCCATTTTTTTTAATACACAAACTAGGTCTTGGACAAGATTTCTGCTTTTAACATGGATTCAGACAGCGCTCTCAGATCAAGAGGCCCACAAGCTCACCTGTCCAACCACTAAGGGATAAAGATAACGTAATGACCAGAACCCAGCTAGAACACAGATACTGTCTTCTCCAGTCATGCTGCATTTTCCCGTGAAGCTGGGAGCTGCCCACCGGAGTATCTTCTCATCCTAGCCTTGTTCAAATCACCACAAAATCTTCACAGTATGAAACTGCAGCCCTCAGCTGCTTTCTCTCAGAGTTTTTACCTTTTTTGCATGTAAGTAATGGCCCAATTAATCCAGATGCAATGTCCTTTGGTGCATCAATATGAGAGTGGTAGATCCAAGTCAAGCAGTTTGGGTCATCAGCAGTTGGGCTGTGATCCTCAGGGACAGTCCAAGTATAGGTGTAATTCCCTCCTGGGAAAACAGCATCATCCTTCTTCTGATCCTGGGGGGACATATCGGGATACAGGGATCCTAGAACAATTGAGCAATCACAACATCCATTCAAGAAGAGCAAAGATGTCCACACGTGTAACCTTATACTGAGCTGCTCTCACTCAGTAGAGAGCTGCACGTATATACTTGGGTAGCGGATTTCAAAGCGAGACTCACCATCCCAAGGCTGAAATAGTGTTTAATCATGATTCTCTCAAAGAGAAACTGAGGCACAGAGCCATTGTAAGGCAACTTGCCCAGTAATCAGGTCAGCACAGTCAGAAAGATGATTCCCATGCTGTGTATTGCTACTTTGCCTTCAACTCTGCAGTGTGCCACAGTCAGCCTCTCTACAGTCTCTAGGGTTGCTTCAAATAGCAGTTCTTTGGTCTCATACTTCACCATTCTTGTGAACTCCCTGAAGCTCATCACGCTCATGACTCTTATACTACAGCACTTCAAATAATGAATACGGCTCTTTTCCTTCAGCACCACTCTCCCACTAGCTTTGGAGGTTCTTCTAAAATCAAGAAGTCTGGGCTGTGTACTGTAATACCCAGGTCAGGAAACTACTCCCAGACCCATGAACCTGCTAACCCAACATCAGGCAACTCCACTAAACACCTACATGCAGTTGCCTTCCAGCAATATAACTTTGGGCTAACCAAGTCTGCGGCTTTACAGACATCTCTCCTCAGTGCATACTCCTGAGCTCCCCGCGAGAAAAATCTGTCTCCTTTATGGCAGTGGCTCACTTACCTTCAGAGTGCTTTTCATAGAAAACACCATGAGGATGGATTGTATACGGTCGACTAGCAAAATTTTTTAGGTGTACTTCAATGGTATCCCCCACTTCTGCTCGGATGACGGGCCCAAGGAACCCCAGCCAGCCAGGTTTGGGAATCTCAGTGGTGTACGTGGAGTCTGTGTATTGCTTGTAGACAGATTTCTTGTACGTGCTTCCCACCCTGTCTTTGCCAGGCTGGAGGTATGTCGAGGCCTTGCTGTTAAATTCAGAAGAGGGAAAGGCACCGTGAGTCATGCATTATATAAAACAGCTGGTCGATCACACAGTAGAGTGACGACAACACACAACTTTCCCAGGTAGGCCCAAAAGCTTTGGCATTACAGAGGGCCGCCTGTACTCTACCCCAGCATTCTCTAAGCCATCCGTGAACTTCCTCCTCCCACACCTCTGACTGCTGTGACGTGGGTAGCGCAGCCTGCTTGAGAAACAGGCCATCAGACTTCTCTGTTTTCTGAGCATGTGAAACACAACAGGGGACATCAGCACATTAACAGCTTGGTGAGCCTGGGACCACAGCCACAAGTACGGCCAGACGCCTGCCGCCATGCATGGCCATGGCCTCGTCCCCAGTTCTTCACAAACGGACACAAAGTGCACCCCTGAACTGTGCAGTGCAAACAAGGAACGGGAAGGACGGGGTTTCTCCGACAACCGCATGTGGGTGACGCAGGGAAGACCAAAGCCCTTCTCATGCCTGCTTCAGCCTTCATTGGCCTTTCAGAAACTCACTTCAATGCCTTCGTGGCATTTGCAGCTAAATCACAAGGGGAGGGGGGGGGGGGCAGGGGGGGAAAATCTCCTGAGCTCTCTGGCCAAAATTCACAGTCTAAAAGATGATTTTCTACTTAACAGATTCTGAATTCGTTGTAGAATGGCAGACAAGTCAGGCAGGTACGTACCCAGCACGTAACCAGCTTCCAGAGTTAAAAACTCATACAGGTACTAAAGTTCAACTCATGAGTATATTTGCTCTTTATGGCTAATTCTTAGCAGATAAGAGATGAATCATGGTCCAGGTATTAGTGGGACCGCCCCAAATGAGAGCTGAGGTTACTCCCCCACTTCCCCCATAGTATCACTCGCCCTGCAGTAATATAAGTAGCCCTGAAATACAGGCAAACTAACGCATATCTCCAGAAGATGAACAGCTGAGACTAAAACATTAAGCACTGCCCTTGTCATTCAAAATTGTAAAGGGCTGGGCTCTGGCTACACAATCTGAAGCTCATCCCTTTGCAAAGTCATCCCTGCAGCCACTATTAGCAAAGAGTTTACAGATAATTCATATCTCACTTTGCAGATCTGCCTCTTTTTTCGCCCCCACATAGTCCATTTCTTCCCAACAAAAAAAATTCTTCAAGCATTTTACTACCTCTATCATTCATATCAGCATCACATCCTTTTCTTATTGCTAGCAATTTGGTTTCTGCAATCATTGTACACACAAATCCCATTAGCTAATGCAGTGACAGCACAGTTTTTAAATTGCTTTTAAGTTTAATGGCCTTGAATTTCATTTCCTTCTCTTCATGTATGATGAGAGAAAGCAAACAAAAAACCACCGCATTCGTTATCACTGCAGGAGTCAGCAATAACATCTCTATCAATCCTGAATTTTGGGGGGTTTCCTTTTCCATGAACTAAGTCTATTCAGCATCTCCAGAGACTTTTCCACGCTGAACTGACAGACCTTGATATTTTCCTGTGAACCCCTCCCATTCCTGCTGTGCTGTTTCTGAAAGATATGTATAAACCTGAGTGTTATTTATGACGGAGGGGTAAATGACTGAGAGCAGGTCAAGAAATACCAGTTATTTGCCATGGAAAAGGGGGGGGGTGGGGGGGCATGACACACGGAGAAAGCACAAATGTCTTTAAAAAGCTGTGGAAAGCTATGCAAAAACAACTAAAAAAACCCCAAACAAAAAAACACCAAAGAAAAAGGTTTGGTGTTTTGAAAACTAAAACAAAAATCTGTTTTTGTAGTGACTCAAAGTAATTATTGCAGTTTCCAGATTTACTTTTGCAACAAAAACATTTTTCAAACAACCCCTAAAACTCCATGCAGGAAGTTCCATTAAGTCTAAGGCTTGAAATTCCATTTAAACAAAAACAAGCTGGCTCTGTGAAGTCATTTACATCAAGGTGAAAAGTCATCATGCCTCAGGATACACAAGCTGATCACCAGCTGGAACTAAGAAAAATGAAACCCCAAGGCAGAGTATTGCACAATCTGTTCTATTATAGAGTGTTTGTACTTCCCTCTAGCGTATGGGCACTGGATGCTCCATTAAACTGACCGTTCGTTTTCCCACTGATACAGTTTCTATGTTGCTAGGATAAAACAAGTTAAACATTAAGATCATAAAGATCAGACATCTATCAGATCGTGTCTCTTGCTTGCTTAGATGCCCCAGAATACTTGCATGAAATTACACATAAAGTTACTATTTTAAGCCAGTACCAGACTAAATTCTTATAGAACTAAACATACAGGTTATGTGCAACGCTTTCGTTAGCGAGTACGTTCTTTCCTGTTGGAGCATAGTTCCAGTCCACCTCATGGATCCCCAGATAATAGGCTCGGGTGACACCTCCAGCAAACGTGGGTGATAGCATGTGGATGTAAAGCAGCAACAACCAAAACAATCCCATCATAGCCTGAAGTGAAGGTGCTTTTGGAGCTCACACCTATTTGGGAGAAAAGAAAAACAAAGGTAACGAAACAGAAGGAGAAAATGACCACATGGTTTGAAGGTACTGGACATTTTGAGAGGGTATGAAGAAATCAGGCAGAAGTCCTATTGGGATCATTATTCAAATATCCAAGAAGGAAATCACTCCCATAACAAAATTAATACACAGGGTGGATGGAGATTATGCCTTGCTAATCAGTCCCCAATACCAAACATGCTTCTCTCCTAACAGTGATTAACCTTTTTTTTTGTCTGTAGTTATCTTCCAAATGCTTTGTTCCATAGCGTTGGGAAAATACTGCTAACTCAGTAAGCTTTCACACAGTAGGAGATGAGGCGAACAGATTCACAGCGAGCGCTATGTTAGCGGAAAAGGCACCTGGAAACCCTATATGCTGTGTAACTGTCTTCTTAGGGCAGCGGGGTCCTGAGCAGGAAGTGCCACGCGCACTGGAATTTCAAGTGACTGCTTTTTCACCACCTCTGATGTCCCAAATGATCTTACAGGACCACATACAAAGCTCAGGGAAATAATCCTGAGCAAGTATCTTTATATTTTAAAGTGTTGCCAAGATCTCTCTATTCTACTAAGCCACCTGAGGAAGTATGATTTAGTCACTATGAAGTAATTTTAAATTTTAACTTCTTTAAAGATTGCTCTTAAAGAGTGGTTCTCTGTAATCCAGGGAGTGCATCTCAAATGGGCTGGACAAGGCTTTTTACTCAGTCTAGTTCCATTAAATATTTTCCCCATGATTTAGATCACGAAGTGAGGAGCTTACTCTCAAAACTTCCAACTGACCCCAAGCTTGGTGTGAACAAGCACCAGAAAGGCTCTGAAGAGAGATCCAGGGCAAGCTGCAGAAATTGTCTGCAATCATCAAAATACAATTCTGTGAATACGCGTTCAAAGAACTACCCATCTGAAGAAGAAACTGATGCAATACGGGGCAGCAGAATTACACCAAAGGATAAGAAAATAGCTTAGGGTTAAAATGGATGACAAACTAAATAAAAACCCACATGAAAATGCTTAAGAAAAATCTCATCCAGTGATACAATGAACAAAGCTGGATGTAACCAGCAGTCAAACTGCCATCTAAAACAGACGTCCAGCTCTTGAGACACATAACGGCAGCTTAGAAAACATTCAGCAGAGAGAAACAGAAAGCAAGAGAATTAGAAAAATGTGACCTAGCAAGAAAGCTTAAAGTTTTCTTTAACTTCAAAAAGAAGGGGAAGGTGACATAACACCGTATCAAACACAGAAAGGTTTTTTTATAAAGAGGTTGTCATTATTTATTTTCCCCTGTCTTTGGTAATAGCAACATGAATCTATCAGGTTTATTTGCAGCAAAGCTGGATATTCTGTAAGCCTTCAGCTAGCACAGCATCCCACTAGAACAGCTTTCTCAGAGAAGCTGTGAAATCTCTTACCACATCCGATACCCAGTGTACGGGATTCAACGCCAGTACATGGCAATGGACTAGATACCTTCCAAACCTCTATTTCTGATTTCCAAACATGCTGTGCTACCCTCAAAAGCTAATGATAATCAAGTATTACTGATTCCAAACAGTCATTAAATTGAGAAGTTGAGAGAAAGCAACTCTCAGCTTGGAAAAACTTTCTTTCCCTCCTTTCTCAAAAGGGGGCTGTAGGGATCTCTCTAAATCCAAGATGGTTTTGATCCATCGACACAGTATAGCTCTGCTCCAGCAGCTCCACCAGCAAGCCCTTCAGAAGGTCCTGGTCACACACCTGAAGAAACTCAGGTACAGGACAGCCCCTTCCTTCCCCGTGGCTCTAGCAGAGCAGGGATGATGGCAGAACGCTTGCTCAATCCCACCATTACACGCTGTCCACTAACCTCACCGACCTTATTCCCTGCTGCTGCTGCTCCAGTAACCGGTGCTGTTCACGGGGAGGTGAAATACCTGCACTGATCCACTCATTCAGTGCCAATAAAGAGGTTTCAAAGCAAGAAGTTCGGAAAGTTGCACCCGTGCACCCGAACACACATGCCGCAATAGCAAAAGGCAGTGGTGATAGCAACGAGGAAAGACAAAGCCGGCGGCGCCAGCCTTCAGCCCGAAACCTCCCATCCTGTCGGCACACACCCTGCTGGGAAGGGCAAGGGGATGCTTTTGACTCAGCCGAAGAAGTGGCCTTCTTGTCAACGCGGGTCAAAGTACATAGGAGCAGCTTTCTGGGGAAAGCGTGCCCAGCGTGCGGGGCGGCCATCCTCAAGGACCGGAGCGGCTGAGCCCGGGGACGCAGCACGGGCTAATCTTTATGTCCTCTCACGTTAATGGTTTTTGCAAGCAATATCAAATCCTAGGAAAGGGCAAAGCTTAGACTTTACACCAAGGACGAACACCTGCTCTTAAAGTTGGTTGTGAAAACTGCCTACTGAGACAAATCCCCACTGCGTCAGCCCACTGCTCCTACGTGGCAGAGTCCCTGCTTACCACATTAAAGCTCCCCACTACAGCATCAGTAAACTTGTCAGATAAATCAGACTCGACCAGAAGTCATGGCAATCTAAATGCCTTGCGAATGTGCTCTGGCATTCAAAAAATCAAGGACGAAGCCTTACTGAGGCTTTACAAAAGTCCCGTCTGGACCTCAGGCTGGAGTTTGATCACGACATGGCACGTACCTCTGCGGCAATCTTAAGAAACAGCAAAACAACATCACTCAAGGAAGATTCAGCAGGCTAGACCGATTCTGTTCTCACATTCTCTTTACAGTGACTACTCACCGTTTAGTTACGCTACTAGTGCAAGGTGAAGGAAACCAACAACCTTAAATTCTTTTCAAAAAAGTTAATTTTTCTTTGAAATATATGTCTTGAGTCAGGAAAAAAAGGAAACCAACCCAAACTTTGTATTACATTCATCCCTGAACCTTGATAGGTTATAGCAGAATCCTTACTCCCAGGGCTTCCCTTTGC
The DNA here is from genome assembly GCA_013389945.1 of Fregata magnificens. NCBI lineage: Eukaryota > Metazoa > Chordata > Aves > Suliformes > Fregatidae > Fregata > Fregata magnificens. Next base: position 188,074 of record WAAD01008778.1, read on the forward strand.
TGGTTCACTACTAGCACAGCAATCGCGAAGGAGCAGAGGAGGAGATTTCGGACCGGTCGGTAGCTGACCGGCCTCCCTCTCACCGCGGCAGAGGCTGACCGCGGGGCTCTTTCCTGACGCTTGACCGCAGGGAAGCCACTGCCCAAGAAAGAGGGGAAGAAAAGCATTAAAGGAAGGAAGGGAAGGAAACCATTTCAGCCCTTACTTGCGGAGCGGGCCGGACGCGGGCTCTGCGGGCAGGGCGGGAGCCTCAGCGGGCAGGCACCTCCCGCGGCGGCGGCCTGCGGAGC
>WAAD01008778.1:197090-223747 GCA_013389945.1 Fregata magnificens
AAAAAGGTAATTACTGGATAGGTCACAAATCAGTGTCAGATGTGAATTATAGGCATAAATCAGCTTCTAGAAGCGAGGTGCTTTTCTTAAAGTGTATGAAGAATATTCTTATCACTTGTATATTCAAATTTGAGAAAGCTGATGGAAGTTGAATAAAGCATGAAATAAAGATTTCCTCTTTATCACTAGAAGAAATGGGTAGGAAGAGAATATACTATACATTTTAAATTTCGAAGGGCACAGTTATCAGAAATGGTAACTCTTTCAAAATGTGCAAATGTGACTGACTTATTCAAAACAAAAAGCATGTTTAGAATGCGCCCTGTCTGCAGTACACTTACTAAAAAACATTTCCAAAAGCCAGTTTTCTTAGAAGTGGAAGAATGATTGTTCTTACCATTACTGCACGGATTTGGCACTGCTACAGCTTTTTACTGCGGAACTATCTACTAAAGCCGTATTTTGTCTCAGGTCTCTAACAGATGCTGCAGGTGCTTCACCTTCCAAATACAGTCGTCAGTATGTTCGCATACCTGTGGAGAGTGGCCAAGCAGTAAGTCTTCCCAGGGAGAGAGACAATGGGTTGGACAGGATGATATACAGTGATCTCAAAGTCTTCCTTGTAACTATTAATACCCTAATCTTACCATCAGATGCACTCCATTTTGAAATGGGCAGCTTTAAAGCATTGCTCTGTCTGTAAAATCATGCCAATCAGTACAACTAGTCAAAGATGAAATCTGAACAGGAAAGAGAAGCTGCAAGAAGGATGGAGCTTCAGCATCAGAAAAAGTCGGACCTTTTGGTTTACTCATTCTGTTTGCTGTATCCCGCAGATGGCTTATTCCGAACATAATGCAGATGATGAGGATGGAAATGGTACAGGTCTCGTCATTCGAGATATCACTGATACCCTGGAAAATGCCACCGATGGTCTCCTTGCTGTGGCACACACAAGTGGCAGAGCCAGGTACGCTTAAAGGATGTGGAAGTATTTATGCTTATGTTGTTAACTAGGTAGTTATGTTAGTGTAAGTGACCCATATGAATTCTGGGAAACAGCCTCTCTGAATTTTTACTCTGTTTGTGCATGACAGGCCTGTTTGTAGGCTGTGTCTTTGACAGCATGTAGCGTTGGTCATGGTCAGCACAGCTTTTCAAGAGCTCCTGTCTCTTCAGGAGTGCCTGAAGGCCTATCAAGCTGATGGGCACCTGAAGTTAAATCCGCTGAGGCTTTTCTGTCTATTCAACAAATAAGCACATGCTTAACTTTTCAGCTGAACGGGGACCTGAGTGCATATATAGGTTACTAATAAACAATCCAAAATGTATATAGGTTACTAATAAACAAACCAAGACATATAGTTTTATCTCCAGTTTCAGTACTACTCTCGCTAGTATTCTGCTAAGCATAACTGAAGGGAAGGCATTCTTTTGCGTGGCATCAGATTCTTGTGAAAACCCATTTAGTTGTTAATATCCAGAGTGAAATATGGACCAGTTTGGAATCTTTTCTTCCCAGAGACACAATGTTAGGAGTTTCACTCCTGCCTGATTTCCATATACTATTTTGCTGCTTTTGGCCTGACAAAATGGGGTGTTCTGCTATGACACATGCTATCTGTATAAGCTGTAATAACAGATTCTTCATCTGCCTTTAGGAAGGCACTTTTCTTCTTTTTCTAAAGACCAGTTGGTTGTTTGAACCCTTGACTGGCTTGACCTTGTTAGGTATTAAGATATGAGATACTAAACTTGAAATGAGTAGCAATACAATTGATGAATTCTTCTGTGTGGTGTTTCTCTTTGGGTCATATTTTAGAGAGACACAGACAGCTCTGGATCCTGGCTTACCTATTTGTCAAGTATCGCAGCCAAATGAGTTAAATTGCGCAGAACCTATCCCACCAGTTCATATAAACGATGTCAACAAATCCAGTGAAACAGGAAATGTTGCTGTGGAACTCCATTCTGCACAACCTAATGCTCCAGAAGACCCCGTGTCAGTGATTGACTCCATCTTGAACGAGAACAACCCTGGAAACCAAAATGATCCTTTACTGGACAGGTATTAACTTGTTTCTGCAAACTGTTATGCTGTTGTCATCTTGTGGGATCTTGTCAAAGTTTTAGAGGATGTGTTCAGCAGAACATAGTGCACTAGCTTTTTAAATGTTGTTGAACTGAATTTTCTGCCCCTTTGTTAGCAGGTCTTGAAAAAGACGAGTGTTAGTGTCGAACAGTAAAATCAGGGCAAGTTCATCTGTCACATCTCTGATAATGAGTGTGCCTGACTTCTCATGTGTCAGTCTGAGGATCGGTGAGGTCAGTCTGTCGCATCAGCCCTTGTATCACCAGCTACTGGCACTGCCAAGTGCTGCCAAACAGCAGGTCAAGGGTAGTGATTTCAGGAGGGCACCATGTCCTGCTTTGTTTCTGAGAATGGGATATGGATTTGCACCGGTGGTAGTCTGATGTTTCGCTGTTGCTTCCTTTCTTTGCCCCTCGTTTTTGCAAAGGTTCGTTTCCCTTGTGCATTGTCAGATCAGACTCACCCCTGGGATCAAAATCACGCAGGCTGTGGTTTCACACTCAGCAGCACTGCTGCTTAAGCAGTTCCCAGCTATGCACTGACCCCTGAGCTTTATCAGCGCAGTCATTTGTGTGGCTGCAGAGTGAGCTGGATCAAGGAACAAACTTTAGTTCTTTCTCCTGACAGCTCTTCTGCTGTGGTTAACTTCAGGGAAGAAATACTGAGATGATGTGTCACAGCACTCAGTGTAGTCTGAAGGCCCTGTAATACCTTACCTCACTGGCACTGCAAAATGTGGGGCAATGCCTTGGAACTGTCTGTTGCTTGTAGCGAAGTATTCCAGCATAGGAGGTAGCTTGCAGCACAGTGAGAAGTTCAGTACTGGCGCCATCCATGCAGCTTCCTGTCCACTTCGTTCACTGTCCCTTGTATCCTGCCCACTGTCCTTGGAAACATGTACAATTTGGCAACAATCTGATGTTTCAAAATAGGTAGTGTTTCTTCAGATCCAGATTATTTCCAGCCCTTTGCTTATCATTTATTGTCCCCAAGTGAAAGCCATCAGACCTTGGTTTAAACAGATATTGGTATATAGGCTGGGATCTGAGAACATTCAAAAGATATTAAAATGAAGGAGGCAGTAGGTACGGAAGGAGGAACTGCTTTTTGATATGATAGCTGCTATCATACTTGCTGTTCAGATAGTCTTCCTTGTACCTGTCCTTCAAAGAGTTGGACCGTGAAAAGTGATGCAGGAATGTGGTTTCATTCACTTGGCAATAAACTATTCTGGATTGTGAGCAGCCTAGCCTGGCTCTCATCTTGCCCCACAGCTGTAATAACTTAAGAGGTTAGCAGATCATTTCTAAGAGTTTTTCCTGCCTTGTGGTGCAAAAGGCGGCCCTAACTGCTGACTGTTTCTTACAGTACTATATCATTTTGTCTTTTTAGAGAAGAAATTCAGGATTTTCTTAATTGCATTGATGCCAGCCTTGAAGAGCTTCAAGCAATGTTATCTGGGAAGCAGTATAACTTTGGTTCTGAAGCTTTCAGCGATGTGAGTGTCTTTTCACTTTTTCTGATTTCTGAAAAATACTGATTAGGTTGCATTAGGAGATTTTACTGTTTTATTCCATGTTGTAATGGGCAAGAGGGGGGAAAATCCTGAGAAACAAGTCATTATGGATAGAATGATACATAGTCATTCTAGGAGTCTAACAATGTACAAGGTAATGTTGAGAGTCTTTTTCAGTTCATATAGTATTTCTGTTATGAAGGAAGGTGAAGGAAGAAATTGGACTCTCTTCTCCTTCTCAAGCCTTTGTCACGTATCATCATATCCTGATTATGTGTTTGATTATGCATTATGATATGGAATGAAACTCAGCCATATACCTGGAATCACTGGGAAATACAGTGTCCTTTTCTTCTCCCGTGACCTCAGTTTCTGCCACAGGTTGAAAGTATATTGCTGTAGGCGTGCGGAGGAGCCACCTTCCCTGTGCTTCAGTGGATGGAGTGGTGTGCTGGATCCTGCTGTCCTTTCAGGAGCTCTCTGAAGTTTTAAGAACCTTAGTATATGACAAATGGTGTGGTTTTTATTTTCAGACATTTAATCCTGAGCTGCCAGCCCTGGATATGAGCTTGATGGAAACTGCCCCTGGTATGGAAAATGTAAGAGTAAGAGTTGCTTCTATGATGGGGAGGGTTAATATGATGTTGAGAGCTAAATTTTGATGGATGCAGTTTGAGGGTAGGGACTGGATTGATAGCACAGGATGAAACTGCCATTTTATCTAGTCCTGCTGACTTAATGTTTTCAGTTATCACCGTTGGCATATATGAATTTAAGAGGGTTCTCGAGATAATTTCAAGTCTTACGTTCCTAGCTGCAGTAATACACTCAGCGGGCTGATTTAAACTGTCACTTTGCTTTGAATAACATGTTCTTTGCTTTCTGAATGCACCTGAGAACATAAGGAAGAGGGAAACAAACTGGTGTCTGTTGAATCAGCTGTCTGTATTGAGGAATTTTTTTTTCCCTATCTATTACTTCTGTACCTTCTGTTTAGAATGAGGAGGGTAGAAAAATCTTGTCTTTCTTTGGTCTAAGTGTGTGAGAACAGTTTCTTGGCTTGTTTCTCCGAGCCTCGGGGATTCCCATGATGTCTTTTAGCCAAGTAATAACTAGGTCTGGGGTTATAGTTCAGATGAGATTGTGTCTTCAGTTTGTCTGAAAACTGAAGGAAAAGTAGTGAATGAAAAATATAATGTAATATACTACATTTATTCTGAACAGGGCTGTATGGAATTTCCTCAGAGGACATACAAAAGTTCAGTGCAAACTTACTTCTCTTGGTCCAGTTCCTAAAATTGAGTCACGTTGGGGGGGGGGGGGGNCCTGAAATAATATTTAAACTAGGACTTCCCAGTCATAAGGTAAAATGCAGCTGTGTTCAAGCAGTGCTTGCAAAATTTAATTGATGAAATCATGTTTAACAGTGTTATTCCAACAAGAGAGACTGTAATAAAGCTTCTGGTTTGGAAGGTAAAATAAATATTTCCTGGTCAGAAGCTTGTTTGGCTTTAGTAAGTTAAGTTCATCTGTGTTTCACCATGCCTTCTTCTAAGAGCTCCTGTTTGCTGGCCCTCATGTGCAACGATGGGCTCATTGGTCAACTGTTTCATTTCTCTTCCCTCCTCCTTTCACCTTTAATTTTGTTAACCAGTCAGTGAAGGCTTGGATTTTGTTGTTGTTAAGCATTCTGTCTTACTCTCTGTCCATTTTGCTTCAGATTGCAAACTTGGCAGAGAGCACTGAAGATCTGGGAGTGAGTGAGAGAGAAACAGCAGGAAGCAAAGGTGGGCAGGAAGGAACACCGAGAGCTGTGACAGCTCCAAACTCTGCCAAAACTGTGTGTTGAAATGGAATTTTTGTAGCCTGTAATACGGTTTATCTCCTTCTTTGGTCTGGGCTTAAAACTTTTGTGAAGACTGGAATGATTCACTGATCTTGATGAAGCTGTGCCTCAATCTTAAGAGGCCCCATCCTTATGCCCCATGTTGGTGTTAACCGTTTCCTTTTTCTTATACGTGACAGAGTGTCACAATAGGGAGCAGAACTGCAAAGGTCATTGTGGAAGTATCTCCTGTATGGGCTACGACCCCCACAAATGCAGTGCTACTCATTTTACTACTTCAGTGCTGCCATTGCATGCCATATATATTAGGGGCTTGAAGTGTGCTTCAGATATTGATCTTAACAGACACAGGAGCCTTAGCTCCCCTCTTGCAGCTGTGGATGTAGTCTGTCAGAGCTCAGCTGTATGGTTTTCTTTAGTGAACCGAGTTTTGAAGCAGCCTCTCCAGTTTTCCTTGTCTTGAATAAGAGCCTTCACTTATGTGACACAGGAGCCTGGAGTTTAAACTGTTTGTTTCCCCTCAGATATGCAGCTGATACAGTACAGGGCCAATCCTCTGCTTTCATTATTTGAAGAACTACCTTCAAGTGAAGCTGCAGGGAAGATAGAGGATCCGAAAGACCTTCTACTGCCTCCCCTGGAGGAGAAACCTGCTCTTCATCCTCCATCACATAGTGAAACTGTCTTGCCACTAGCAACTCCAGCAAGCCAGGCAGAGCCTCTGGATGCTCTGGGGATGGGTGATCCACCTCTCCTCTCAGAAGATGGGAATGGAGAGTATAAACTGTTTCCACTCTTGCTCCTCAGTCCTGTTGCTAACTTCATAGAAGAAGCCTCTGAGATAGAAACTTCTTGAACTCACATAACGTGTAACTGGCTTAGTGATGTGAAATAGGCAACAAAGAAGTGGATCAGCAAGAAGTTTGACCTCTCTCTTCACCTGCTTCCTGGGTGTCATAGTCTGTATAGGCAAAAGAAGGTTCTCTTTCTCCAAGCAAAGAGCACATCTGGAAAAACTGAAAACAAGCTCAAATCAAGAGCTGGTAGGAGTGAAGGCACTGGGCGGAGGGGAAGAACAACCTCCCTGTAAACATACCGCAACGTATGCCGTAACTTTTTATCCGGTATCCTTATTGCAAAAGGAAATCTGTTTGTATCCTGTTTGTAAAGTTTGGCTGGGTTTTTTTGTTGGGTGGGGTTTTTTTTTTTTATTAGCTGGATAGTAATGTGGTGTGTAATATTTTAAACATGGATTTTACTCTTTCTGAGAGCCTGTTTTAATAGGTGGCTTGTCTGCTGTTTGGAAGTAAGATTTAATTTTTTTTTTAATTTGGTTTTTAATTTCAGATTTCTTTTTTGATAGTTTGTGGCTACAATTGTTTGCATCTGCTTAGATCACTTTTGTACTCCTAGATTTGCTCCTAGGTACAGGGAACATTTTTCCTATGGAAAATTACATTTTAACTGTGGGATATTACTTTTTAACATGCTAACACACATCCATTGCCACGGATTGTAGGTGTTGTGGTAGGAAGTGCTTGCCACCCTGCATAATGCTGATTTCTCATGCACATTGCATGGCAGTTCTCCTAGGGTAACTTGCACCTAGCTCACAGGTTATACGTCCTCAGAAATTTTGAGTAGAACTGATTCACGTCTAGCAAAGTCCAGCTGCCCTTAAAATGAGGGAGGGGAGGAGTCATGGGGTAACTTGCATTGACACAGGACATTACATTAAGATTTCTCTTCTGCTTGCAGCAGCTACTTGTTTACCTGACCCTACATGAACACTGGACTTCTTCCTGCATTTTCTGCTTGTGGAGTCTTAAAGCTAAACTTATTAGATGCATTTGAGTCCTTTGACAGCAAATTACAAAAATTAGTGTCTGATTAATCAAAAAAATCTTTCCCCAAAATTCCTTTCTACACTGTTTTCCTGACTTCTTTGAGCAACTGTAACGTAGACACCAGCCCCTGGTGTCAGTAGAATAGCAAGTTCTCCTTCGCTGACTGATACCAAGTTTATAACAGTCTACCACTAGCCCACACAAACCTGGAAACTGCTGTAGTGATACAAAACTGGGGGGGCTAGAAAAGGCCTGGAGGCAGGTAGAAGACCCGTTGTATAATATCACATGATATCTCCTACCAGCACAATTACTTGAAATTTTTTTTCAGTTTTAGGAATTCAGGCCACCTACAGGGTTTGTTGTCTCCAAAGTTTCTGAACTGCTAAGTTTTGAGATCTTTTATATTCAAGAATCCAAATTAATCTGATATTCTGAAGCCTACTACATAATGCACGTTATCTACACTGGCCTTGCTTAATTGGATTTGTGCTTCATTGTCAAATCTTTTGAGTTGCAGAGGAGGATCTTGCTACTGAGCACGTGTATATATATGTGTAATGCCTTCACAGTGTCATTTTATTCCTATGCTTCTGTAACTGTTCTTTACCTCGTGACCCTTCATATTTGTATCTTTTGAATTGCCTTTTCTCAAGTACGTCTTATTTTAGCCTTTTCTAGTCTTTCTTTTGCTTCCTTCTTGAGACAAGGGGCTGAATAGTCTCAAGTTTTCGTGAGCTAAAAGGAGAGGGGGAAACGAGTGAATTGCATATCTGTCTTGGGTTCTGCTCCCCTCCCCGCCCGCTTTCTTCCGAAAGGCCTCAATTTTGCCAAGAGTGAAACAGTAGAAAACAGGCTTTTCTTTTCTTCTGTGATGTTTTGACAGCACAGTGCAGACAACAAAGTTCTTTGAGAGGCTGATCTTCTGTAACTCTGACTTCCTGAACAGGTTAGACTGAAGTGTAGTTCCTGTTACGGATTACTGTCATGTTCTTCCATCACGGAGTCCTCTGATCTCAGTGCACCTCACCATCAGATATTTCATCTGATTGCATAATAAGTTTTTCAATACACTTTCTCCCTTAAGAAGTTAAACCAAGGCTTAAGAAAACTGCAAATAAAAACTTGTGCATCTGTCTGGTTTATGTACTGGTCTAGGAAAAGTGTTTGTTTATGCAAGTTTCCTAAGAAAGATTGTAATGGAAAGGGGAAGGCTGAAGAGCAAGAAAAACCCACATGCTGAAGTAATTAAACTCAAGAATTGCAAAACCATTTCTGTGTTTCTTGTACATTCTTTTTGTGTGTGTTCCCGTGTGTGCCAGTACTTCCCAAACCTGTTTACTGAATTTTGTAGAAAGGAGAGCTTTAATGCTCTCCGGGGGATCTCATTATGCAGCTCCTGCTGGTTCAAAAATAACTGAAATGCTAAGGTTAGCCTGGCACCTGTTTTCAGAGCTGTCAGCCTGAGAAAGAAGGAAGTTGAGGTTTAATCTTAACCTATATTCAACATACCATGGAATCAAAGCTTGTGGGAATGGGACTGACCACCACTGACAGCGTAGGGCCAGGTTGGCTTTGGGCATTTATTCATTGCCTAGATGCGGGTAGCTCGCTGGGAGCCAGCCTTCACATCTAAGCAGCGGGGGACCCGATATTGTTTTTTCATACATGATACTGAGAAAGCTCAAAATACTTGGGTTGGGTGCTAGTGAGAAACAGACTTGTGGTGGAAAGCTCCCCAGCTGACAACCAAAAGTTGTGATGGATTGCGTGCTGTAAAATGGCAACTTCAGGAACCTGTTGTTCAAACCGGTGTTGTAAAGATCACCACTGGGCCCCAAGCTCAGCAAAACAAACGCTACTGCTCTTTCGAAGGAGCAAGTATCCTTGAATCCTCTTGTATTACTCAGGGGAGCAGAGGTAGCCTCTGAGTAATATAAGAGGTCTATGTAAACACAAATCAACTGCAGTGAATCCACGGGAAGTGAAAGGGAGAGTAAGATGAAAGACAGGAGGGAAATGATTAGGACAAAGTTAATGGAAAACTGGATGTCCTCAGCTGCACTGCCAAGGTGTAGGAACCATCTGTCCCCTCTAATAATCCGGACCAGTCAATGGGGCTCTGTGCGAAAGTCCAGGAGGATGAAATGGCATTAAGTTGGTATGAGTCCAGAAGTTTTTGGGATACTCAGTTCCTCTGTTACCTGTTGAAAAAAGGCTTAACAACAGCTTTTAATTAGTAGTTATCTTTGTTCCCAGAGCTGGAGTATTTTCCTTCATAGGAGCACCCAATATACTCACCCGCCTTCCTGCCCCCCCACCTCCATTTCTCCATCTCCCCCTATCTTCTCTATAATAAACAGACAAACTTTACATTTTAGCTTAAATCAGCAGTTGGTATATTTATGCATAGACACTTACCATCTTCTCTTTCCTTTCCTTTAAAAGGAAGTTGTTAGCACCTTAAGTTCATGTATCGTACGGGGTTAACTGAGATTCACTAGACTACAGCTGTTAAGGTTGGTTATCAGACAGGTCTGAGTAACTTCTAATACTTATCTATGCCTTCTTCCTTTGACATTCTATTCTGATTTTTACATACATTCTGTTACTTATGCGTTTGTTTAAAAAAGAAAAAACATTACTGAAACCAACAATTCTGTTCTAGAGCCATTGCCCTAATTTCTCCCCTGTTTTTTTGCCACTAAGTTTCAACCATGGTCTGCAATTCTCGCTGGGTGTCATCTCACACAGAGACAGTCTGAATGGTTGTCCGGGGTCCCTGTTGCTTGGGGGGGATAAGTATGGTTGCATAACTCGTGGTTCCACATCGCAGAATCCCAGCCTCAGCCTTCTACCTGCCGCTGCCCCCCCCCAAGCTGGCACAGCAGCTCTCGGCTCTTTCATCCGTTCTTCTTGTTGCTGGGGTACCCATGCCAGCTCTTCCTGTATCTCAGTCTTTTGCAACTCTCTGCTTGGTCAAAACTTTCCAGCACTCTTTGGAAAGTGTGTTAATAATGTGTGGGGCCGGCCGGGCACCCGCCTTGTCCTTGCCTCACTATCCTTTCCCAAAAAGCCATTTCTCACCAGGGCTCTGCCAGCTACGCCAGATGTAGTGCACCGTGCAAGTGTTCTTTATAGACTCCAGTAAGAAAGGCCCTCAGCTCCATAAGGTATTGATTAAGACAATGTTTACTGGAGATAACGCGAGAAGGAAACAGGGAACAGCACAGACAATCTTAGGACCAGGCAGACCTCTGATGCGGGCATGGCACACTGTGCAGAGCCCGTGCTGAGGTTAACTGGCACTGTGGGCTTTAGAGTTTTTGTAGGATTTTCCCAGAAGTAAGGAACTCTATTCATCATTTCCACTGCCAAGAAAAAGGATGTTTATATGAAAACATGCTGCTCCGCTTCAAGATAAGGACAAGGACATGGCAGTGGCGGCGGCGCTGGGAGCCACGGACAGACTCCTCCGTTACGACGAGCTGGCCAAGTCTGTCTGCAGCCAAGGGATACCTGCAGCACATCCCAGGCCCGAGGGCCCAATGGTGTGTGCAGCACAGCAGGGCAGGTGGCAGCGGATTGCTGACCCCTTGATGTACAACACCTGGTTAGGACTACTATGCCACTGCAACCTGATGCGTAACAAGTTTGTGTCACCCGTGACCACAGTTGCTTCGCTATAATGCAAGTTTCCTTCCTCCTCCAGCATCAACACGCACAGCTGCTGCTTTTACTTCTTGGTTTTAGTGTCCTGTGTCTGGGGAAGGAAAGGTTGCTTCTCCTTGACTTCCATGTGCTGAGAATTTACAGAACACATCCAGGCATGGCAAGCACAGCGTGAGAAAGTGAAAAGTGCCCCTTTCATAATTATTTTTCATACTGTTCCAGACTAGCCCTTCCCACACAGACCATGTCAGCCTAGCCATCCGTTTTTTATCTCCTATTGCTGTATGCTTGCTAACACAGACCTTTCCAGAATATGAGAAAAACTTACTTTGATCTGTCTCTCCTGAACTGTATGATGTCTCTTAAAACCAGACTGCTGTTTTGAAAAGCAGTATCTGTGTTATCATAGTTCCCCAAGGCAGAAGCAAAAGATTGCTACCAAGGGTCATCTTGGCATACAGGTGTCTGTACTTGCATCATATAAAGGACAACAGATTTCTCCTGCCACTGTCCCCCCAACCAAAAAAGGTAAATGTAAATATATAAATAAATGTATAACTATATAAATATATACACATCTTCTTTTTGTCAAGCAGTTCAAGTTTTAGCTTCCTGGTTGGTATGTACCCTGCTAGTGGTAGGTTCCCTTATGACTTAGTCCGAGTCCATTTAGGCTTCTGCCCTCCTGTCCAGCCAGCCATGTTCCCCAGGAAGGAGCTTCATTAATCTGAACTTAACATGTTCTCTTCTCTTCCTTTTTTGAACCAAGAAGTGTGTGAACACTGCAACCCACACAAGCTTTTCCCGGTTCTCCCCATCCCAGTGACTGCAGATTGGAGTTGCAGCTCATGGAAAATTTCTGACGGAGGAATACAGGGCTACAAGGGAGGAGCATGTGAAATCAGGTCCCAAAATCTCTTGAATCTCTGCTGAACCTTATAAAGTAGGATATTTTTCAGAAGCATTTAGACCTTAAGCTGGTTAGATGTCCTCTTTAATTACAGGTATAACTGCAAATATAGTAGATGGTAAGAAATTAATTGACCAGCTGATTATCTAGGCTGAGACTGATAAATAACCACAAGGATATAGAGATTTTCTAACCAAAAAAAGGCATGAAAATTGTGTGTAGTAAAATCGCCAGCTTCAGGGAAATGGAGGTCAGAATGTTATAACCTGAAAAGGACCAAATTCAAACTCATACCAATAACATAATTAGATCATAATTAGATCAATGTTAATAACAAGTAGTAAAAAAAAAAATCGCACTTCTATATGCATATATGCTTTTAAGCACCATTGTTTTGCAGAATGAACTGTCAATGACTCTAAAATAAGAATATATGTAAAAGCAAGCAATCACAATGAAAGCAAAGACCTCAAAAGAAAAGGAACGAGATAATATCAGAGTTCCCAGGGCTGTATACAGAAATCTCCTGGTTTTAATGTTAAATTACATAACAACCTAATGAAGCTGCCTACAAATGACAATGTAGGTGGAGCTGTCTTTAAGCCATATATAGGACTATAAGAAATAGTTTTTTCCCCCCCACATTGCCACTACTTCAGAATGAGGTGTGCAGCATTGATTGCTCTGGTATGCAGCACTGTGCTTCTACAGATGCAAACATTGTCTCACTATCGTTAAAGGAGGGTTGTACTTTAGAATATGGTCTAGGATTTTGTTGATGGCATTTAATTATTCTGGTTACTTGCATTTGAGGACTGGATGTTGAATTTGGATGTAACAATAGCAAAGTGCTCATATCGATTTAGCTGAATACAATGAAGCAGAAGAGATTTCTGTCATTAGGGCATAAGAAAAATGAAGAGCTGCAGAAGACAGAAAAAGACATGTAAAATCTCTTGAAGATAATGTTTCAGTAGAGAACAGATAACTTCTCCTAGATGGGTCTAGTGCTCAATTACTTAATAATACAGATTCACTATAACGAATATGACCTTTAATTAATAATAACACATCTCATCACAGTTAAGAAGTCACGATTTCATAGTCTCAGAGATTTTCTACTTTGATAAGTTCCTTTTTTTTCTCTCTAGGCATATAATTGTTTACCTGTTTCCAAAGTAGTCTACAGGGGAATGCAGGTGCATATGGCCCTAATCCATGTTTTTAATTGAATGCAATTAATCAATTCAACCAAGCAGCTAAATTGCTATGTGAGAAAGGAGGATCAATCTGTGATACAGAGTGGGATGGTCAAACCAGGTGCCTGCAGCTCTTGGAAATTATTTGTTTTCAGATTTGTACACCTAAACTTTCCACCTCTTAAATGGGATATAATGATATAGAATTGAATATTATTTCAGTTGGAAGGGACCTACAATGATCATCTGTCTCACACTGGTAATGTAAATATTTAGGGTGTTTCATGAATCTTAATTTAAAACACAGTGGTGAGCTCCATAGAAAAGCTGGTAAGAAAATGAATAGTAAGGACCTTAGTTGTTTAGCTCCTTAAGAGTACTCTCTCAGATCTTCTTGTATGTAACATGCATGTTAAAATTGGTTATTTAGAAAGCAGTGCAAGGAGGAAAAGAGGAAGAAATAAGTGTTTAGGAATAAAAAGAAACAAAGGAAACATTTTTTCTTTAAGTTAAATTAAAAAACAGAAGGGGAAGAAAGCATACTCAGCAGGAAATATGAAATAGAGCAGGAGCAATTCTTAAACTTTCCTCTTTTCACCCTCCCTTAGGACTTCTGTTCTGTCCACACCTCCAACAGTCATCACTGAGATGCTTTTTTTCTGAAAAAGAGGAAGGAAAAACCATCAGCAGTTGTCCTGGGTTCTCAACGATAAAGTGAGCGAAGAAAGGGAAGTGTTCCTGATTTACCCCCTGACTTGGAGGGAGCAGGTCTGCTCTACTCGAGAGGGAGAAGCTGCGGCCCTGGGAAGGATGGGAATGCTAGTGAGAGCAGCCGTGCTTCTGAGTCCTCTTCTCTTCTGCAACGGTGAGTCTATGGAAAGGTGCCCTGCTCAGGGCAGTTCCTTCCCTGGCACTGGTGTGTCTGTGTGTGTTTGTTTTGTTTGTTCTGGGAATAGAAATATGGCAAAAAGGCCAACGTCTTGGCACGCTGCTGGCTCGGTGTTCAGTTGGTTCAGATCCTGTGGCTGCGGAGTGCGACGGTGCATGAAGGCTATGGAAACGCTGCCCACATATTTAGACTGCAAAGACCCCATATACGTTATGACAGTTATTTCACAGAGCACAGCGAGCGGCCCAGCACGAAGGGTCTGGTTAGTTCTTGTGTTCCCAGGAAAGGGGAGGTTTGGAAACCGGGAGAAAAGGGTAAAGAAGTGTCTACGGAAGCATAGGTTTAGCCCTAAGAGTGACAAAAATGTACTAGGACAAAGGCAATGGGCCTCATTTTTATACGAAAATTTAAAGAGTTTTAGACTTCTTTGATCCGTTGCTTAAATTCAGCTGAGTCTGAAAAAGCAGTGTCTTTCAGAAGAACAAATGGGCAGCAGGGGACAGAAAACGATAAAAACCGTGGTTTGCTGTTAACATGCGGTGCTTTCCAGGAAAGGCCTGAGAGTGACATTGGGTGGCGGGGACAGACGCCAGGTGTGACCGGGGAGCTGTGCAACTCAGGCTTGAGAGAAACTCCTTCCCTCAGGTCTAAGTCATCCACTAATTCTGATCCTGTGCTCTGCCTGGTGTTCACTTGCTTGCAGGTAAGCACCAGGCAGAGCATGAGAGCCAAACTGCACACGTCGGTGCCCCTGGCAATCAGCTGTCTCCCGTCTGTCTTCCTCACGCCGCGTTGCTTTTTTGTTAGCCCATCCCTGAACAAACTGTCCCGCATCCTCTACACTGACTGCCCGTGCTTTTGATTTGGTGGAGTCCACTTGCTGATGCTCTCACCACCGCTTCATCACCCAGGAGCTGCCTTCACCGTGATTGCTTCTTTATTTTTCTTTTTTTTTTTTTTTTAAATTTTCTTTCTCCATTCTTCCTGCAGCTTTTCTGGACCTGACTGGCCCCAATGAGATTGAAGGCATATGGAAGGGATATACCACCTTGCCGTGTGCCTATGTGCCTGCGGAGGACTTTGTGCAGCAAACGCTCACGTGGACTGTGGTACATGACCAGAGCTCTGGCACCATCTTTCGGAGGGATGGCTCTGGTGACCACGTTCTCCTGTCCGAGTACAGGGGCAGGGTCAGCGTCCTGAAGGACGCCCCAGGAAACGTGTCCCTCCACATCCTGAACCTGGAGATCTCTGACAGGGGAACATACACTTGCCAGGTCACCTGGAGAGCCAGCAACAACACGCTGATAGCAAAAGAGATCACGACTAAAGTGAAGGTTGTTAAAGGTAAACCCAAGAAGGAAGCTGCGCAGGAGTGGAAGGCTTGGCTCGGGAAGGCTTTTAGGAATTGAATAGACCAGGTAGGCAGTGACCACCCGCTTCTGATGCAAGGGTGTTTTGCTGAGTGGTGTCAGGCTCCGGCGAGAAACAGCGAATAGGTCAGAGAGAGGAATTCTGCCCACGATACTGCGCCCTGCGGTTTGGGGGCTGGAGGGGGAGTTGTTGCCTCTCACTTACCAATTTGTCCCTGGCTCTCCCTGTATCCGATGGCTCCGTGTTTCCAAGGGACACGCACCAGAGGGGAAGTCCCTGGGATACTGCATTGCTTTTCTTTGACCAAACTTCATCAGCACGTGCCCAATCTCCCTTTGCCTGGGCAGTGGTGATTTATAGAGGAACGGAGATGGCATCAACCCAGCAGAGCAGGCCTTTGTGTAGGAGGTACAGTGGGTGGTATAGCTGGTACAGGCACAGCTAAGCCAAGCTTAACCTGTGCAGAGAGGTGATGTGAGAGTGGTGCCCGTCTTCCTCCTGGGAGAGCACTGAAAGCCAGAGCAAGAACTGCCGTGGAGGGGGGGAGGAACCTTCCCCGCCACAGCCAGGGCCAGCGTGACCTGGACCCCATCCGCTTTGTCTTCCAGTTGCAGCGACCAAGCCCGTCATCAGGGGTGGCGAGCTGGGGCTGACTTTCCTGGCAGGAGCCAGGACCAGCCTGACCTGTGTGGCCAGCGGGTCCCCCCCCATCAGCTACCGCTGGTTCAGGAGCACCCCGGGAGGGAAAGCCCTGCTCCTGAGCAGCCAGGCCGAGCTGGCGTGGGACAGCCTGCAGCCCTCCGACACCGGGAAGTACTACTGTGAGGCAGAAAACAGGGTCGGGGCCGGGGCTGTGCAGCAGAGCGACCCGGTTGAGCTGATGGTGAGAGGTGAGTCCCCAGAGCCACAGCTGGATGGGAAACATCTGGAGTCCTTCCGTACTCGAACGGAACAACATTCCTACTTCCTTTCCTTGAAAGAAGAAAATGAAAAAGCCTTGGCCTTCTGCACTCTGAAGTACTTCTCGTTGCTGGCTCTGGCTTTCTATCCTTTTTTATTTCCTGTATTCAATTTCCCTCCTCCTCTTTAGAGGAACTGCTCTTTTCTGATGTAAAAGAGGTTTTATATTTAAAATGCTTATATTTATTCCTCTTTGGCTTTTTTGAAGTTCTCTCTGGCTGTGTAATGTTGCCTATTGCAGCACGTTACTAAGGCAGAAGCAGAGCAAGCTGAGACGAGGGATCAGGACTTCATTTTGAGTGTCAGGAACATATGAGCGGTGATTCAGTAGGTGAAAAAATCAAAATGGCTTTTGTTCCTTATGATTTGCTACGTGTTTCAGGAAAACACACCGTACTTCACAAGCTCTGTGCTCTGATGTATCCAGGCTCTGCAAGAAGGTGCAGGATGGATGCCTTGTGGAAGACGTGCTACTTTCCTTGGCTGGTAACTCGGTCATCAGAGCCGTGAAGCCTGTGATTGCAGAGCCAAGCACAGATACCACACAGTGACCTTTGAAAGAGGCAAAGCCTGCTGAGCTCCCAGCAGAACGAAGGTCATGGGTGAAGTAACGTGTTGTTTTTCATAGCAGTTGCACGTAAGAGTGCACAGCAAGGGAACTGGAATTAATGATGGCCATGCTTGTTAACGCTGCTAGCACGCAGTCCCCCACCTGCCCTCTGGACGGTGGCTGGTTCTTCGTTGTCTTAGCCCACCGGTAGAGAGGTTCTGTATTGCAGCAGCATCCCAAACGTGGTCAAACTGCTGTGTGAGCCTCCCTCTCGTTCACCTTGGAGATCTGCCCACAACAACAGTGGCCTCTCAGAGGGATGTGGGAACCTCGGGGAGAGACCGCCCAACCCCAGGTCCGAGTACCAGCAGTTACGGCTGACAGCAAGGACCAGGGGTCAGGGGGAGGGTTTGATGCAGCGCTTAGCAGTGGATTTTGTTGCTGGGGAATACTGTCTTGACAATATTATACTTTAGTCCATAAGCCTCAGTTTTTCATCCAGATGTTTCTGAACATAGAACATCCTCCTTTCCCCAGCCTCCAGTCCGCAGAGGGCTTTTAAGCTTGCTCTTAGGGAGGTTGTGTCTCTGTATGAGAGACTCCGTATGTCTCTTAGGGCTGCTAGAAATGCCATTTCCTAACTTGCAGACCATATAGGATGTTCTGGGTTCTGTTCTTTTTTTTTTTAAGGGCTTTTTCTGCTTGTTTTCTGGTCTTGAATGAAAGCCGCTGAAGTGGGAGGCAGAGCTAGTATCTCTAGTGGCAGACACACGTGATGCAAAGCTGCTTCAGACCTGACTGGGAACAGTCTACCTTGCCAAGGACAGTTGTTTTGAGGGAGGGCTTGTGATTTCCAGTTTGTTTTTGTGGGATGTGGGAATTCAGACCTGGGCTAGAGTAGGTCTGCTTGTGGAAACTTTGTGGGTTTAGGTTAGATTTCATTCAAATTTATAGTGCCCCACCAATCACACAGCACACTGTGGGAATCAGCATCAGGGACCAGCAGCTAAGGGAAGATGTTGACAACTGTTGACTATTCTTACAGAAAAAAACCAAACGGAGCTGGTGTTCAGAGGTACCTCAGTAATCTCTTGAACTCCATGCGGCTCCACCACTATTACAGGTGTGTGCGTATAGACAGACATACATACACACACACACACACACACACATATATATAGTTTGTGTATACCTAGTATATATAGTGTATATATACAATATGTAGTATCTATCTAGTGTGTCTATATAGTACTATATATACTCTATATATTATAGTGTATACATAGTGCTAATTTCTAGAGTTTGCCTATTTTCACTGCCTTGTAAAGGTGATGGAGACATTCTCTTTTGGGCCTACGGCTGTAATCCCGGATCTCCTGGTGCTAAAATGAGGATTGGAAATGCACCGTGAGCCTTTTACTCCTGTTTGTTTTGCAGATCTGCCCATAACGGTAGTGACTTCTGAGAATGGTGTGGGATATCCAGAAAAGAATTACACAACTCAGAGTAGTGGAGAGCAAAACAAAGGTAAGAACAAGATTAGGGACCCAAACCGGCCCCTCAGTAGTCAGAACCTCCAGCCTGAAAATTAGTGTTCTGCCTTTTGGCTGCAAATTGTATTAATGGCTGTTCTCAAGGGACCTAGATGATTCATGGTGACTCTTTAAAAGACTCTGGATGTTTTTATGGGAGGGGAAAAAAAAAGGAAAAAAAGCTTTCAAAGCTGGAGCATACAGAGTTGTTGCTGTGTTCCTGAACAATAGTCCATTTTGATCTTTTCTTTGAGGGTCAAAGCTGGAACAGCAGAAAAGCCTCAGTGTGCAACTCAAGCAGATCTTCTGTACCTCCTCTAGCTTTGCAGTGCTGTGGTAGTTTTAAACATGTTCCAAATACAACTGAACAGTATCCTTGAATGAAAAGCTGAGACCCTTTATTTCCTGACGTGTAGTGCAACTATTCTGCCCAGCTCATAGCCTCCGTTAGCCTCAGCATTAAGAGACTCTGCCGGTTGTCTTTATGGCGGCAGCCTCTCAGTGAGATGTATACGCAGTAAGTCTGGCTGGCTCACACAAACGCACCTATTCAGAGCCACGTGAGCAAGGTGCTGTTAGGGTGGGGGCAGGCAGGGACATACACATGCAGTACAACCCTGCGACTCCATGACAGGGCTGGCTGCTTTTTTCCTCAGGGAGGTGGTCAGCACCATGTAACTGCTGCTGCTGTTGTGACCCGGCAGGGCTTCTCTGTTTGAAAGTCTTCTGCTGTATTGCTCTAGATTTCCAGAGGAATCACCTGCCCCTGTACCTGGTCATCCTGATTGCTGTGGTTTGCGGTGCTGTGGTTTTCCTTGTCATCTTTCTTATCATTTGCATTAGAAAGCCCAAAGACGGTGAGTAGAATGTTCTGGAAAACTTGAATGTGTTGTGCATGCCCAGCTTTGTTTTACCTTTGAGGGGTTTTGGGGATGGGGCTGGTACTCTGCTCGCAGCTACCAGTAGCAGCTCTGGTACTTGCATCATACAGGCAGTCGATCAAGACATGCATGGATCAAAATAGGTGGTGGAAGATCTAAAGAGGCAGAGAAGCCCCTTTCCCTCAGGGAAAACCAGTCGCAGCAGTCGGGGAGGGGCTGGCGTGGTAATGAAGCAGCCTCTGCAGCGCTCCTCCCCACGCGGGTTCCAGCAGGGGATCTCGGTCTCTGCCCCCCTCCAGCCATCCCGCGGTGCTCGGCTTCCCTGCCACCCTGTCCTCCGCGCTGCCGCCGTTCCTTAGGGACAGTCGTTTCCCTCTGGGCCTCACGGACATGCCGTGGCTCTCAAACTTGCATCCTCGACCAAGTTCATTGATCAGCTCTTTTAAGGTATCTGGTAGCGAGTCAGTCTTGTCCTGCTACTTCAAAATACCTGTTTGCACCAGCTGCTGTTTAATATTTCCCTTAGTTAGTACGTGGAGGAAAAGAGGTCATCATTAATTCTCCCTATCCAGTACGAATTAGTTTCCTTTCTAGTCTTCAGACGTAGGATATATTTACTGAATGCTTCTGTCTTTTCTGCACTAATACTAGAAAACTGACCAAATGCTTTCTTGGAGTCCCCTTTCTCACTAGTAGCACTCGGCAGTGTACAGAGAACATACTGGGGTTTTGCTTTGGGGTTTTTTAATACTGATGGCCATAGTCTTCTCCTTGTCCCTTTTGTTTCTTTAATTACCTTTTTACAACCCCGTGCTACCAATTAATTATTATCAAATATTCCTTTTGCCTTTTTTCTTTCTTTTTCTTCTTTTTTTAAAAGGAATCCAGAATAGCCTCTTTCTAAATTGTTCTTTATTGAACTTCTAATGAATAGGACAGTTGTGGGAACTGGGAACTTCTAGTTTCTAAACTCAACTTTACCTTTGACCTTCGGCCAGTTATTTTGACCCAGTTGTGCTACAGCTAGGATATGGGTTGTTTTCATTTTCTTGGACTGAACCCTGGGAATAGGAGTCATCACCCACCTAACAGGATCTCTAAGGTTCCTATTTTTATTCTGTCTTCAGAGGTCACTTTCTTATATCAAGAAGAGACATAGTAGAAATTCTTTTTTGAGAATATAAATGCAAATTATTGACACACACTTCTGATTATTCTTTTCCAGCTGAAGTCTATGAAGTAAAATTGTGAGTATAACCCTTTATCTAACATGCTGATGAGTCTTTGGGGACTGTATCAGAGCAGGAAAAAACAAACGGTGCTGGTTAGCTGTCAAGATGAAAAGCCTCTTAAGCAGCATGGATGAAGAGGTTCAAAGTTAGCTCGGTAGTACATTGTACTGATGATCTGTGGGCCTTCCACATCAACACATAATGTAGGAAGAAAGATCTTGTCCTTTGCAATATTAGAATCGTAAAAATGAGCAAGAGCTGTTTATTAACTCCTCAGCCCAATGAGGCCTGTCGAAGATCATTGCCAAGGATAAATTCCCAGTGGTTTTTCAAATGCAAAGAACAGGAATTCCCTCTCTAGAGAACTAAGGCTCCTGATGCACAGTTTATAGTCTGATTTATCCCTGAAATATCCTTGGCTGAACTTGCCTCTTTTAATCATAGCTGTGGCAGGAAGTTATACCTATTTCTAAACTCAGGTTTCAGCATCCTGATCTACTTGTAACCTGTGGAAGCTATACTGAAAAGCCTAATAATCCAGTCAAAACATACAAGGAGAACCACTTATCTAGATATAAATTATAGCGCTGATGACTTGAGTGCCATGGTGGAACGTGCCAGCGGTGTTTGCCCAGGTACTGCGTTTCCCAAGCAGTTCATAAAGCAGCATTTTAAGTAACAGTTGAACCCTGAGCAATGGAACAAATGGTGTGATGGCATCTCTCCTCAGAGGATTTACCTTCATTTTAAAGATATTAGATATCATAAGCCACATGGTGGATGTGGGCTGTATTCAGTTCACCATTTAACATTCCTCCACCACTTCTTTTAATACGTATATATTTATCTTGCAAAGAGCAGTTGTCTGGTTGGGCCATTCCAAGAAATGCTGGTAATCCTTGTGTTGCTTACATACCCTTTGCTGCCTCTGAAACTCTCCCTGGATTGGGGGCAATGCTGCTGTAATGTCCAAGGTTCTCCTGCCACCTGGAAGCAAAGGACAAGATTCTCTCCTTCAGAATAGTGTCATAATCCAATGGCCCAGGTTTCCACGGGTTTGAATCAGACCACAATCTTGCCCAAAATCTTGATGGTTGGGGGATGCTTTGTCTACTCTGGTTGCAACTGTTCTTTCATATTGTATTTTGATTTCAGCCATAACTCGAGAGCAGCAGCTTCTTCAAGGTGTGAAAGTATGGGTCATTATGAGGAACCCATCTGCTTCACTGAAAACAACTATGTGATGGAGCCCACGAAAAACAAAAGATCTGAAGAAATAAATGTGAACAAGAATGAATATGACTGTGTTGGAAACACCCAGGAATCTGAATATGAAGCAGGCGACACCGTATGAGAACCAACAGTGCTCTAACGGTAGCAGTCCTGAGGAATACCTTCATCCGGGCAAAATTTATCTTCCTATTCATCTTTGCCTCTGAAAAATAGGTTGGACAAGCAGTTTTTGCTCCTTCACGATTTGTGGAGCCTTAACAATCTCCGCAGTGAAAATGCAAACCTCTTTAGGAACTTCAGTTACAGACTGCTGTATAGGTCTTCTGATTTTGCTTTTCTTGGTTCCCTTTCACCACCTCTGTAGAAGAAAGCCCTTTGAAAGCTAGGATATGCAAATTGTAGGCCAAGAGCACTGTACTAAACTTACGGCTTTATATAACCAAAAGGATCTGCATTCACAGCCTTTGTGTGGTGGGAGTAGAACCAGCACCAAGGGCTGCTCAACATTCCTGCCATCTTTGGGTAAGAAGTGCAGAATGAGGCTGGCCTGGGAATTGGTGTTTCTCCTCCCATCCACCTGAAGTGCTGCATAGGTGGTAGAATGTCCTTTTAAGTGTGAGATAGCCCTTAAAGAAACATTGAAAGACAGATTAAAGCCAGGATAAAACCAAGAACCTTACCACACTAGGAGCAGCAGTACAAAAAGGAGAAATGTCCTGTGCACCCATTGTGCTGTACTCAATGTGCCTTTCTGCAGCACTTGCAACAAGATGCAGACACGCTTTCTATAGTTTTGGCACTGGACAGCTTGGGTGATTCTGATACTGCAACAAGGCACATCATTCTTTCTGAGTTCACCTTCTCTACTCTCTCTTTTAATGCATGTTTAATATTTGAAACAAGTTAGATAACTTTTGCATAAGTTTGTGGATAGGATTGTTTACACATGCCTAAATTATTTTGATACAAATATTTTTGTACAACGGGCTCATATTTGAAATGCCAGCAAGTACTCGCACTTACAGCTCCTCAGTAGATACTCATGAAGTACTTTCCTCCTGGCTTAGAAGGCCTGAAGGGTAAGTAGGGAGCTGAAAAGCTTTGTTATTCATAATTTCTACCACCTTGAGTAAATCTACAACATGGATACTGCAGAGCTATGGAAGAACCTTTTTATAATGAATGATAGGGCAATACCATGTCCAATTAAAAGCCAAGCGGACAGATGTAAAACAAAATGAGCGATCTGAGGGGCGAGGGGGATATTGGTGGCAGAGATACAGGATTGGTGGGCCGCCAGATTTGCTGTTCACACTCAGGAAAGATCGGCACCTGCAGTTCTCTGCAAGCATCAGCTCAAAATTCACCAGCATTCAAAAAGAGTATTAGGTGCTATTAGGAAAGGCAATAGAAAACAGGATTGTGATACTGTAAAAACCCATGGAATGCTTCCACCTTATGTATGCATGTAGGTCTCTCATCTTGGAAGGGTTTAACAGAGCTAGAAGAGTTACTGACAATGATAATAAAGGATGCTTAGTGGCATGAAACCACTTCTGTGCAAAGGCATTATACTTTATCAGCTTGGAAAAAAGAGAAGAATGAGGCAAAATGAGCAAAGTGTACTTACTCATCATGGCCAGTGTGGAGAAGATGAATAGGAACTAT
The DNA here is from genome assembly GCA_013389945.1 of Fregata magnificens. NCBI lineage: Eukaryota > Metazoa > Chordata > Aves > Suliformes > Fregatidae > Fregata > Fregata magnificens. The sequence goes on from WAAD01008778.1 coordinate 220,492, forward strand.
TTGTTTACAGCCTCTCCAAAGAGAAAAGGAAGCAGACATTAGCTAAAATTATCTGGTAGCACTTTAAAGGGAGAGGAAAAGTACTTCTTTTATGCCATACAGAAGTAAGTGTGGAACGGAAGGCTACTCATCCAGTGCTGTGAAACCCAAAGTACACAGAGGTCCAATGATCAAAATCCACAAACAACCAGGCACACTTTACAGGTACTTATCAGCGACCTTATACTTTCTCCCTGAATTTCCTGTACCACAAGTTTTATTTCTCTTTTTTTAAGAATGTACTTAAAAATCAAGGGCCGGGAAACCTTGATTTCGGCATGGGAAGGGAACAAACAGCAACTTTTGTTGGTGATGATGTCTCGGAAAAAATTGTTAAACATGTACATGCGGCTTATTGCAAATGTGGAGGAGCAAGTGAAAATCATTAAACTTCAGGGCTCCAAAGTTAGTAGTCTCTTTATTTTGTCTGTAAAAGTGGGTGTGCGTGAATGTCTGTGTGTGACCAGGAATTACGCTCCTAGGATCATATTAGGTCCCTCTGCTTGAAAGCAGAGTAATTATTGTGAATCTGCTGGAGTTTGGGGTATGTTTTGGATGTTGTGTCAGGTGGTGTTGTAGGCTGTAGTCAGCCACAGTTTAGGGAACAGAAGATGCAAGAGTTGCTGCTAGTCCAATCTGAGGTTCAGAGCTAATGAAATGAGACACTTGGGATGTGAAAGAAAATGAGCTCTAGTATGAAGAGTGTAAAAGCCGGTGCAGTCTGACCATCTTTCTTCCTAAGCAGGAAGGTGAGTAGGGGAGGCAAACTGTTGCAAGAGTGTTGCAAGGCACACGATTATCACTAAAAGGGGTTTCCAGAAAACAACAGAAAAATGATGACTGGATAGTGTGTTAATGTGATGAGAAATCAACAGTGTTGAAATTTTCTCGGAAACTGTCATGTTTTCTTAATCTTTCAATTCTAGATGAGGCTGCAGTTTTTGGAGCCCTGCAGTAATGTTCTCATTCTTTAAAAAGGGGTTTTAAAAAAAGTGTGTGTGTATATGCATGTATTTGGTAGGGAGGGGGTGGGAAGGGAATGTCACTGTTACTAGAAAGCAGCCCACCCGTCTGAGCCCCATCCCAGAAACAAACTTACTGCAATGGGAATATGGGGCTTCGGTGCTATATGAAGCAACTGGAAAGCAGAGGTACTCCAAAGTCAAGCAACAGGGTGAACATCTGAGCAAAGAGGTGGACGTGACATGTGCTGCTTGGAGAATGAGGAGAAAAGAGCTTGTCCTCTCTGTAAGTGGTGTGATGGGTACAACCATCCAGACCAGTAGACTTGGGTCTTCAGAAGAGAGCTGAGCTCTGTGTGAACAAAAGAACGGCAACGCAGCAGGCACCATGAGCTCTTCCCTCCCTGCCTGTATTTCCACCACTGTTGGTCTTGACCTAGCTGGGAAAGACCTTCTGTGCTGTGCTAGGCTGAGGCAGTTATTTTAAGCAGTCACCCCTGCTATCAGCTCTCTTGGGAGTTAGCTTGCTTTCCCTTCTCCTGTCATCCTTCTTTGCAGAGAGAAATTGTGGATTTTGCACTAGATGATGAAACTTCCCTAAAGGTTCTGGGGAAGTCGAAGTGTCATCAGTCGGACAGAGACACCCAGTGTGTCAGTCCAGGGTTTGCAAGGTGTGTTTCCTCAGGTGGGAGTGTGGTAATGCTCCATCCTCAACATGACTGCCAGGGCTACCCAAAGGGGAACTTGGCTCTGGCTGCCCGAGATGCCTTGCAGTGCTGTTCATCTGAGGTGGTGTGATGTGGCCAGAGCTCCAGCTTGAGAAGAAGAGAGCACTAAGGCAAGGTAGAGGTGTGGAGACAAAGGGCTTTCCAAGGAAGGGCAGGCTGGTCACAGTGCGGTCTGAGCATATCAGGCACTCTCACTGTTGACACTCCATGGATGACGGCTGTCAGGTATCCCACAGCTGTGCCACAAAACCAGAAAACAATTCCATTCTGGTTGCATTGCAAAGCCACAGGCAATGTAGCTGTACAAACGTGGATAAATAGCAGTTTTATGCTGGCTGGACAACCATGACCAGGAACTGGCGATGTTAAAAAAAACTGGTTTAAGGCAAGCAGTAACAAGCAAGCTCATGTAACTGAAAAGAAATTCATGAACTAGGTTCTCTGTGTGTTTCGTGTCTGCATGTGCTGTTGGACAGCTGGACAATGCAAGACCGGGCTTGGATCCTAATTCAGTGTGGGATACCTCCGGAAAAAAGGGCAGCATCTCGTGCAGCACATCGATGGCATACAGCGGCATGCCAGGAAGACAAGGCGAGGTTAAGGCAGCTCTTCCTAGACCAGCACTTGTGTTTACCAAAACCAGAGCTCAACCAGCCTTCGTGGAGCCACTAGAGGAGGAACTGGGAAGCTTGCAAAGAGCAAGCATTGTGATAGCAGTGAGGCTCCCAAAAGCATCAGTAGCTAGCGCGTGTGATAACTGCAGGTAAAGGTAAAATCTGTATTGCTCGAATAGTGGAATTTGTGAAGCCCATCTGTGGCACCACATAGGAAACGAATACTCAGATGACATCATATATATGGGTCCCTGTGCTGGTTTCCCAGCAACAACCAAAACATCTCTGCATTATCAGCACTGTTCCCAGCACAAATCCAAAACATAGCCCCATACCAGCCACCATAAAGAGAACTAACTCTATCCCAGCCAAAACCAGCACATTCCCTTTCTTAGTGCTAGGAAGTATTTACAGGGATTTGGCCAAGATAATGGGTAACCCAGAACTGAAGACATTGACCTGGGAAGGGAAGTTAATTTTCAGAAAGAGCACTTGAATATGACGTTTCTGTCACACGGGCCTTGAAGGAGATCATAGAATCATAGAATCATAGAATCATTAGGTTGGAAAAGACCTCTAAGATCATCAAGTCCAACCATCAACTAACACCACCATGACTCCTAAACTAGCCCCTGGAGTGCCACGTCTATACCTTTTTTGAACGCCTCCAGGGTTGACGACTCCACCACCTCTCTGGGCAGCCTGTTCCAATGCCTAACCACTCTTTCAGTAAAGAAATTCTTCCTAATGTCCAATCTAAACCTCCCCTGACGCAACTTGAAGCCATTTCCTCTCGTCCTATCGCTAGTTTCTTGGGAGAAGAGTCCAGCACCCGCTTCCCTACAACCTCCCTTCAGGTAGTTGTAGAGAGCGATAAGGTCTCCCCTCAGCCTCCTCTTCTCCAGACTAAACA
>WAAD01008778.1:232204-256586 GCA_013389945.1 Fregata magnificens
CGGGGCGGGCGGGGGGCGCGGCGCTCGCCACGGCTCCATCCCCGTCATCCCCCGGCCCCAGCCCCGGCCCCTGCTCCAACCCCACCCCCAGCTGGTCCCTGCTGGGGAGAGGCAGGGTGGGAGGGTTATTCCTGAAGGTGGGAATACCTGGGAGCAGCGCGGGGGGGGGCGGTCTGCGGCACATTAATCATAAAATATGTTGATGCACATCTTTGATTCTTCCTTTTTTTCAGAACCTCTCTATGAAGTTGCTTTGTGAGTACAGTTTTTCACCCAGGATGTTAAGAGGACTTTGAGGGCATCATACTGATGTCTGTTTCCAAAAAGCCTCTTTGCTCAGTGAAAAGCCAAAGATTTCTTTGACTTGCTGGGGGAGGATCTGAATACCTTGACAGTCCATTTAGTTAGCAGCACAAGGACATTAACATTTTAGTGCAGGAGGTAGCGACAGAGAGGCTGTTGTTTAATATGTTAGAATGAGAGAAAGATATCCCGGGTCCTTCACTCTGCCTTGCAAATGCCACGGGAAAACTGTTCTCTGTGGTGTATTCCCACCATTATTTCACAAAGCAAAGGACAGGACTTCTGAGCTCTTCCCTCGAGAGAAGTTCCTTCTATACCTGCCCTTCTCTTGAGGAAACACGTCCCAGTGCTTACCCAAGTATTATTTTGTGCAATTCCTATTTGCTTACAATTATACGAACATATCTTCTGCCCTGTCCCAATCTCAACCTTTAATCCCTTCATACTGCTTTCCTATTCAGAGGCATACCTTAGCCATCTGTAGCCTCACACACACACACCACCATGGGAGTTACTTTCTAAAGGCTAGACTATCTGCTGGTAACACTTTTGAGTATAATATGATAATGCCATGAGAGTTTATGGTACCAGTGTTAACTGTTTATTGCTTCTTTTTGTGTGTGTAATTCTTCTAATGTTACTGCCTAGTGTCTTTCAGAGCCTCCCAGGCCCTCACTAGATTAATATAAATTTTGCTGTTCCACAAATTATGTGGTAGATCTTGTCTTTGATTAAGATGTAAATGAAATTACTTCTGATTTAGTCGTCCTTCTCAATAATGTGTCTCTGTTTTTTCAGCCATAGCACTGCAGATGTCACGAGATTGGAGACTGATGTGGAAGTCCCTGTTAAGTGCCTACACAAGGAGACAAATTCTAAGACTGAAACATCCAATGGCACTTTCACCGTGAAAGACAACAGCCATGATGGCATATACATCAGGAAAAGTCCTGAGTATGAGAACCTTGTGAATGCAATGGAATCCGAATATGAAATAGAAAAAATTTAGTGGAGTACCAGCTTTTCCACATGAGCAGCTCTGCAGGGCTGCAGATGTTGAGTGGTAAACTTCACCAAAGGAAACTCTTCTTCCTGTCTGCCTTCTGCTCTGATAAATGTACCAGTCTCACTGCTTTCTTTAACCGAGGGGAACTGCGCAACCTTCTTGGGCTTTGGCAAAGGAAGCCCTGCCCATTGGTGCAGAAACTGTCAGCCAAGTGGTTATTTACCTACTTTTATAGAGCAAATAATTTCTGAGCACCCTGAAGGACCAAGTGGAGGAAGAGGATCTGAAGGAGTGGAAACACAAATGTCTTTAGCCTGCAAATCAAGGTGTAGCTGGGTGCAATGCTGCTAGCCAATAACACCAGCAAGGTGTACTCTCAAGTGCATGTTGCCCTGTTAGGACATCCCAGGCTGTGAGTAGCCAGGGTTTGTGCTGGAAATGGATGTCCTCTGGCTTTTACAGCTCAAGGAGTACTGGTTGTATGTCCTGCTTGTCCTTGAGTCTTTTTTGTTAGAGCATGGTAAAGGGACCACAGGGGCGGGTTGATGTCCCAGGAATGTCATTTTTGCTATTAGGCTGGACCTCATTGATAGAGAAAGAGGGAATGTCCCTGTAGGTGATGAGCCTCCTAACTGCCACCCTCTGGTTTTCTCCTGGAAAAGCAGAATTGGTGTTGAAGGAAATGCTAGCATTTTATTTTTACAGTGTGGGGGCTAGAGGCATAATAAAATAAAGAGAAATTTGGGGCATTTGGAATAATGATTGAGCAAGGGACCTCCCTGGACGCAACAGACTGACACTGATTCGCTCTGTGGAACATGAGTCAATCTGTCTGATTACAAGAGATATTAATGCTGACCTATGTTATGGGGATGCTGTGAGTGCTCATGTTTGTAAAATCCCTTGAAAAGTGCTTGATTAGTGCAATGTATTTTCTTTCCCAGGGCAAACACAAAAGTCTTCAAAGGATTTTGTTGCATGTTAATTCTGACTTCCTTGGTATTTCACCATCCAGCACCGCCATTTTTCTGTTGCCTGCAAGTTTATGCTTTTTCTCGATCTTCTGATTGAATTCTGCAGAACAGGCAGGGGTACAGTCTTGGCCGTGGTTTCACTTGGAAGTTTGGCTTGGGTTTCCCTTTTAAAGAGGAGAGGACAGGAGGGGGGCATCAAGTCAGCCCACACCAGACTCCTCACGTGACTACACCTCACCGCAGCCCCCAAAGCTAGTTGTCAGGGTCTCGGGTGCTGCCTCCACATGCAAAGTCACAAACCTGCAGCCACGTACTACTGCAGTGAGAGCCCCGTAAGTCACAGTGCTCCAAATAGTGACCACATCAGGCTGAGGCCTGGAGTCAATGGAAAAGCTGTCGGTGAGCTGGTTAGAAGCATCAGTGTTTGAGCTGGGCACATTTAGGGCTGAAGGTTTGCCGTTAGCACCTTTCTTCCAGACACTTCAGCTAGTTCTAGTTTTTTTAGGAATTTATCACTCACAGCAGGGTGTAAAGTGTTACGCTACTAAATCGCTGTCAGAAGGACTCTGAGGATGCTTAATACCAAGTCTTCCTCCACTGCCAGCAGAAGGCCAAAGTATGCTTGAGAGCCTGAGAAGAGAGGTCATCTAAACGATATTGCAAACTTGCCTGTGATTTAGCTCAGGAGTTAAAATCCTTGACTTTAATTTCTTGCCATTGCTCAACATATTGGTTTGCTCTAAAAAGCAGCTATTTAAAAAATAAATGTTCTGCACCTCCCTATATTTTGGCTCTTTGACGTGCAGAAACAAACTTCACAACTTAAAAGAGTTATAAAGCAGGTATGTTTATTACAGCGCCAGATGCACGGGAGGTCATTCCACCTAACGTGCATACCTACTGCAGTTCATTTTGACATTTATACAGGAAAGTTAACACACCACACCTATCTAATACATAATCATTAGTCTAACTAAGCATCCTCTTCTTCCATTGGCCTGTATTTCTCTCGCTTCAGTTTTAAAGTCACGGTGCAATTTTAATTAACTGCGCATGCTTACGAAGAGGGGGGGGGTAGTTCTTTTCGTCGCTCAATTGAGTCCGTGGTCACGATCTCCCCCTGCCAGAATTACCTTTCCCCTACTTTCTGTGCTTCAGCGTCTTCTGGGCCAAGAAATTCCCTTTTATCACTGCTGACTGATTTGTGGCCTTCCCATATCTTCACAGCCTCCTCTGTAGCAGGATGTTCCTACTGTTAGTCCTTGAATTTCTACTGAATTGTATTCTTTTAGAAGGTTCTTGTTAATGAGGCATTCATTGCTAAGACTTTCTTATCTTCTAGCTTTTGTTCAAGGTATTAGCATGCCTTAGTTGGGGCCTAGGCAGCTTGCTCTTCCCAAAAAATGTGGGTATGGGCACAAGCTGCAAGTTTTAACCCTTTGGTTATTTACAGCATCTTGGTGACTCAAATCAAATACTCTCTTCCAAGTGGAAAATAGTTCGGTGGCCAACCTGAGCCACGGCTGAGTGCGCCACGGTCACAGCCTCGCGGGAAGATGATGGCTGTGTTGGCTCTGCAGGGCTGACGGGAGCACACAAAGCCTTACGAGTGCGCTGCTACCCCAGTGAATCCATGCCCCAACTATTGAATCTGACCCCAGGGAGCCATGGTGAAGAAAGGTAGCTCTGCATGCTGAAAAACCATTTCCTGTCCACTTTTTGAGCACAGACAGTCTAGGAGGATAAGACACAGAGCAAGGCAGAACACATTGACAGTGAGACACAAGAATTCACTTGCTCCTGAGAGACCATCTCCTATGCACATCTTCCATGCCAGGGCCAGGCCAGGAGAAGTTGCTGCAAAGCACTGTGGCTGTGGCTTTGGAAACGCCATGGCAGCGAATGCACAAGCACTGCTGGGAGGAGGGCAGAGCAGGTCCCACACCATCACCCCGGAGGCTGTTGGGGAAGGGGCACGGCTGACCTGGCCCAGCTCCAGGCCCGCAGAAGGCTGTACGGAGTCCACATGCAAGCCCTGGCATTTCTGGAGGGTGAAAGGGGTGGGCAGCCAGGCTGCTCTGTGGGAAACACAGAGCTGTTGTGACGCTGCTCTGGGCACACTTTCACTGTACTGCTGCTGCTGGCTTCTCCCCGGACCTCATCTGAAGGACCACAGCTCCTGCCTGAGCCCAGGAGGGCAGGAGAGGGGGCTACCGGCTGCTGCAGGAGGAAGCGGCTGGGACCAGAGAAGCCTTACTGAAGGGGGAGAGGAGGAGGCTAATCCTCCAGGAGCAGTGGGGGGTGCTTTGTGGAAGTGGGGGGCGGGAGACAGGGTCCACCTCTGTTAGTGGCACTGAAGCTCCTGTGGAGAAGAAATACCCTTGCTCAGCTGAAGCACGTCAGGGCTCAGAAAGAGACACTGACTCCCAGGGAGGATGCCTGAAGCTGAGGGAGCCCTCTGTAAGGCAGAAATGAGGAAGCACTGCAGATGTGTGTTCAAGAGACTGGGGAAGGGGAGCATTATTTTCCTGCTCTTCTGGTGCTTGCAGGCTTTGGAGCTCTTTGGCCAGTGTGTCTTCTAGGTCAGCCATACTTCTGCTGCTGAACGCTCTAAAATCACAAGATGGTCAGCTTAAAAATAAGAAGCCCACATGCCCTACATTACATTAGGTTTAAGACTCTTCTTGGAATGTGCATTTTCGCCTCTCCTTTTTGCCAGGTGGTTCCTGAGTCACAAGGCTATACTTTGCATTTTCAAGGTCTTCCTCTCAAGCAGAAGGGCTGAACGGTATGGTCTGTAATGCAAGACCCATCACTTGCATTAACCCTGGATTTTGTGCAGTCCTAACGAGGAGTGGCCAGACTGTGAGCCCCATGCTAATGGGGTGCAGGCTTTGCTGTGGGGTGTGCAGTCTGTCACTGCTGCTTAAACCCACTCCAGGGCATTCCTGGATCTCTGGCAAAAATAAATAAAATGGAAGAAAAGTTCCTTTTTACAAAAGCAGCAAGGCTGCGTGCTTAGCCATTCCTTCCTTCAGCTGATGTGCATTTCCTGCAATATGCTCGGTTACTAAATAGTCTGGTTCCTCGTTAATCATTTGCATCTTACATGTACTGGTGGTGCTGGGGTGCTGCTGTGGTGCCCTGCCCTCCCTGTCTGTCGGACACCTCCAAGCAGCGTCCCTCTGTCCTACAGGCTTGGCAAGCAGACCAGGGGCAGGGAGGGGGGATGCCACCTGGCTTTAGCAAAGCAAATTCGTAGGGAGAGTTATTGGCTTTTATTAAATCAGTCAGCGCCGCTGAGAGAGCATGGGGAAGCAGACGAGCTCTGGGTCATGCAAGCCCTCATTCTTGGCAGCCCTCCTGACTTGGACCCGCATGGCTTTTGTCTCTGCTGCCATGGGTCTTCCCTTCCCAGGCCAGCAGCCTAATAGCAGGTTCACCTAGCTTTTTATGGCCTGGGAAGAAGAGCCTCACTTTTCCATTTAGTGCTCTGAATTACAATGACACTTCTTCAGGACATTAGGTGATTATCAGGCAAGATCAGCGAGAAAAGTCTCCTGCCTGTAGTATGAAGGTTTCATAAACACAGCAATGGACAGGCAGGGGCGGTTGTGCTGCAGCGTCAGGCTGCTGAGCCTGCCGGGGGAGGCAGGCAGCAGCCGGCAGGGCCTGCCTGTCCTTGCAGCAGCTATGGCAGTGCCAGGCCCCGCTCCAAGCACTGGTCTCTTAGCCCTCAGACCTGGCCAGCTCCCCCTTCCCAGCTGGAGAGGAGGGGAGCTGTGCCCTCACCAAGGACAAGAAGTGCAGGGACCATTAGGAATGTGTGTGAGGGTCTCTCGTGCTTTGCAGCTGGGGTGAAGTACTTCACCCCACGCAGCCGTGTGTTTGCTGTAGCTAGCGCATACACTCCCAGAAGCCGGCCTTGGAGACACCAGGCTGGAGCAGCAGCTGCTGGTGTCAGAGGTCTCCGAGGTGGTGCAGGACAAAAGAAATGCGGGGAATGGAGAGCTGCGGCCATGCTCACGCAGGGCAGAAGTGTGTGGTGCGAGGTCAATGCTGTGTGGGGAGGGAACTGAAAACTTTGCAGCTTCCCCATCCTCACCTCAGCAGATCCAGGCCCAAAACAGGATATGGCGCTCTTATATCACCCAAGTCCCATCCTCATTAATTTTCAGTTAGCCTAGTGTTTTATGCAAGATTTGCTGCCATTATAAGCTCCCAGCTCCAAGTTCCCTCATTGACGATGTAACACCATGATTTTTCCAACTTTTGATTCCTCCCAGCGCTGATCTGCTCTGACGAGGTCCAGGCAACTTCCTCAGAAGACCTGAAGCCTGGGAAAAGCTGCGGAGGAAGAAGGCAATGGGAGTTAAGACAGGGGTAGCTGATGCCCCAGCTGGAGCAGACGCTATGTACCTCATGTTGGCACTGCCTCTATTTTGGGCAGCAAAATGGCTTTGGTCATAAGCAGCAGAACAGTGGAAACACAAAAAGCGTCTCTCCAGTGCCAAAGTTGTTGTTTCTCCCTATGCAGCAAGTGTGTGATTATTTTTTTATTTATATTTTTTGTATGTTTGGTGGTAAAACCTGTTGGAAACAGAACATTTTTCTTCTGACAGTCATGGAGGGCTTTGCTGTGTTGTATCGCCGTCAAACAAAAGAACTTCTCCTTTCCTTCCACTGGTCGCTTACCCAGTGACATGACTCATCTGCTGAGCACCAGCTCTGCTCCAGCACAGAAGGGAAACCTCAGCTTCCGCTCCGAAACTACGCTGCCTCCAAAAAAATGCACTATTTCTAGTGGCCAGCACAATGTCATGAGACTTGCAGCTCCCCTTGCTGCAGAGCAACTGAAGTGCATGTACAACGGAGGGGACCTGTTGGCTTTTACACTTGCTGGGTTTGCCCTGGCCTTCAGAGCCCTTCTGAACCTGCTGTTCTCAGCAGGGAGAAGGGAGAGGAAGTCTCAGAGAAATTTGTCCCACCGCAATTTGGTATCTGTTCTTGTAAGAGAGGAAGGGGTTAACTTTCTTCCCCTTCCCCTCAGCCATCTAGAAGGAACTGGGGGCTGGGGTGTGCGTGTGTGTGTGTTATTTAAAAAGCAGAGAGGCAAAACCTACTGAAAGTAAATGCTGGAAATGCATGAGAAAACAATGACGAAAAGCATAAATGAACACTTGGCTAGCTGTGGTGCCGAAGAGTTTAGATCTGCTGAAACCTTGAGGTCTGAGATGGCAGAAAGGGTTGGGGTTGACACAGCTGCCTGCTACATTAAGGATCCACTGGGGACAAAACAAACCCTGAAATAATAGACTTTGTTCTCTTTTGAAGCTGACCTCAGTGATAAAGATCAGGGTGATGTCTGTGAGTCATGAGTAGGTGCTTGAGAGAGACCACGGGAGTCTGAGTCATAAGGAGTAAGACCATGTTTGTCCAGAAGTGCACAACAAGCCCTACTGATAGGACCTATTTGAAAAGCGGAACACAATTTGCTTAGGCAATGATATACATTCATTAGTCCCAGCTTCATACAAACCCCAGCTTCTTCAAAATGTTTAGCGAGAAATAGCTGCAACAAAAACCCCAAAAGCTTAGTATTAAAGTTTATCAATATTCTCAAATATTGCAAAATTTTCTGGTGGTACTGTCCTAAAATAAGTCAGTAGGGTCTTGGGATTTTTTCTTAGTTTCAGAGTTTTCAATGTTAAATGCTTTCAGAGAGTTTGATTTGTCAAACTGGGCTGGGCACTCCCCCTCTGTCATTCTCCCCACCCTGAGATATCTCAAGCTGCAGATCTGATATGCTACAACTCAGTTATTGAAAATGCTTACCAATCATTAGATTTTCAAGTGAGATGATTTAGAGGGAATTACTTTAATGAAATAGCAGAAATGCAAGAAAAGCAATAAGCAACCTTATTGCAAGTGCTGACTAGGAATAACCATCCAAAAACAAGGAGTCTTCTCTAAACAAGGCTTCAAGGAGAAGCAATGGACTCCATGGCCTAATTTTAAAACAGATTGAGCAAACATGCATTTTTCACTGGCTAATGGGATAGAGGGAAGTCAATCAGCAGCCTCATTAGTTTGTACTCCAAATAAAAAAAGATTCCTACATGTCCAAAGAAAAGATTCTGTATGGATAACGCTGCCCTTACCCATGATGTTGTGATTGTAGTTGCCAGAATCCTAACTGAGCAGGATTAATTAACAGCTGGCTAGCTAATGCTGTGGAAGAGAACATCATTGTCTTTGGCCAGGGCCCAATTCCCTGCCTTCACAATGCAGAGGAACGGTACCAGCACCACTTCTGTACAGATTTGCCGTTAGGAGGAGTACCCTGATAGGCGCTTCCGAAATTGGGGTGGAAGAGAAACCTGATGGCACAGGATCAAAGTCAAGCATTCAGTAACGATGGGATGGGTTGTTCAATACCTCGCTGGATTTTTGGAGAGGAGCAGAATACGGACAGGAGGGCTCCTGCCTGCGCGGGAGGAAGGAGCCGGTCCCCTCGGTGTGCCGCCGCGTTGCTCAGCAAATGCCTCACTTGGGGTATTTGACAAACTGACACTCTGCACACTGAGTGTCGAACTCAGCTTGTCAAATACACGCAGTGCTGCACTGCAGCTCTTGCTGGGCGTGGCAGAGGTCTTCACTGGAGTGTCTTCCTGGGCAAAGAGAGAAGAAAAAGAAGGGCTGAAGCTGCTGTTAACTTCAGAGGCTTTTCCAGTTAGCAAAAAACATCATTATCCCTCCCGTATTTTCCCCTCCAATGCTTTTCTTTGGGTGAGAGAGAACCGCACAAGTAGACACCGCCTTCTGCTAAGGAAAATGTCCACTATATTAATTCAAAGGCTGAAGCTCCATGGAGCTGAAAATGATGCTGAGAGCTCCAGACTAACCTTCTGCCTTAGCTATACAGCTACACTGGTAGCTTGAAATATTGACAAAACGTCCATGCAAACACTCAGCCATGCCGTTTGGGTCCAACATCATGAAGACCAATGTCTCTCTAGACACACAAAGACTAGACAAAGACCCAGAGCACATATTGCGGGGGAGCAATTTTGCATTGGACAGAGATAAGGGCATGATAATTTAACAGGCTTTTCACAGCTTTCATTTTTAACCTCCAAAATTTAAACAAGTTGTTCAGGCTTCTCACATTTAATTCCTTATATTTGGGTCCCTGTGGTAATTTTGCATTTAAGCAGTCACATACAACCGAGTGTCCTTGTATTGTAAGGTACTTCAGCTAAATGCCTAATTCTAGATATGTGAATATTTCAGTTGCAACCAGTCTGACAGATCCCAAAGAACATGGGATGAGGCGTCTGTATTTAAGACAGGTTGGTGGCTCCATGCATGCCAAAGACAAATTTTCTATTGGCAGGATTAGGCTCCAGGTTTTACCTCTTACTATACCACTGATAGCTAAAATCGAATATTTTTACCTAGACCTAAGACCTGAAGAGGCACCTCTTCAAGCCTGTCTGAAAAAGAGCAACAATTCTGCCCCTGGGCATACATGTAGGGTTCATTGTTGACTCTGTTGGAGGCAAGGTCAGCTGCCAGCACTGGCTCAAAGTCTAGTGCTACATGTGTTCGCTTTTGCAAAAAAAAGCAGCCATAGTAGCCTCTTGTCCCCGCAAACTTCAGTCCCCATCTCTGCTTGCCAGCAGGAAGCTCCACTGTTAGGCAGAATCACTGTAAGAATCGTGACGCTAAATGAAAACCAAACTCTACATAGGGAAACAATGAACTTCTTCAGGAATGAAGTGAAACTTTCTCTTCCATTGTCAAACTAACCCCCTTCTGCTTCATTTCCAGCAGACAGAAGAAGCCTCTCCTGCAATAAATGGAGCTTTCCACCCCCATAGGCTGACATAATCCAGCCTTTAAGGGTGAACATATCCACACACACACACACACGCTATTCTTTTGCACAAAGACGAAAAGATGCTATTGGTTCCCCTATTCTTTTAACAAAAGTGTGCATTAAATGCAGAAACACACTGAAAGAAAATTAAATAACAAAACATACACAAGAGAAGATATCGCTAAGTATTACTGTGCTCTGTGTCCTTCTCCGAAGTTGACCGTTCAGAATTTCAGTCTAAAAACAGATTTGAAATTCCGATACCGTGCAACTCTCCTGGAAAAATTCATCATGGCTCCTAAACTACACCCAATCTGCATAACACTATTTTAATGTCATTCATATTCTCTGCAGCCAGGCCCAGACATAGCTGGGTTTTAAGCATGGTGCTTTTAGCTGCCTTCCCAGTCCCCTGATTTTAGTTTCACATGACCAGCAGCACTAGCTTGTGAGAAAGCAGCTGCACTATTTTTAGTATCACAATGAAAAACTAAAATGGATATATTAATTATATTTTGGAAGGTAGACCATTAAAGACACAAAAGTAGAATTCAGCTGAAGTGTATTAATAGCATCATACAGTGGGCAATTTATTAACCCTTTTCTATCTCTAACTTCTGGGACTCTATTTTATACATATGATCATAGGATCCGATCTAATATTACACACATAGAAATATACCTGGAAAGGGCAAGTTTTTTTCATGTGAAAGCACAAAATAAAAAATGATAATGTCAAATACGTATTCTTTATACGTGCTCTGAAACCAGCAGAGAGTGAAATAAGATTTAACAGCAAGGGAACAGCTACAGCTGTAAAGATAAAATCAGTTTCTAGACTGGGTTACTACAAAGGCTTTGCAATTCTTACATTCCCCCTGCCCTCCACATTAGGCCTTTGGTGAGATGTAGATAGTGAACAGTTCTTTGTTCTGGCTCCTCATTCTGAATGAATTTCAACCATGGTAGATAAAGAAGTATGTTGCAATGGATAAAAGAAGCATGTGCATTTCACGAGCATTAGAAAACAGTGTTAATAAGTTGATTTAAGATCAGCCTAGCAAAAGACATACTGGTTTAAGCACAATTAAAACTGATTTCTGTTATTCCTCTCAAGCTCTTGCACCACTGTAGTGATACTCTCTGCAGTACAAAGCAGCCAGGCACCAGCCACGGGAGAGGGGTCTTCACGGGCCTGGGCCTTCCCAGCATTTTGTTACCCTTGTGCAAATGTTTTAATGTAGCCAAGGCTCTGGATTAACATTTTTTAATCCAAAATACTCTGACCTGTGGGTTTTAGCAACAGACCAGTCATAAAGATGCCTGGGTCCTTGTGTCAAGTCTGTCAGTGCGGTTGGTCAAATTACTCTCCTTCTACATTGAACTCTTCTGTACCATGAAAAGTAAAAGTTTTTTTAACAAGCCTGAATGGTTCGCATAGTTATTGCTGATGTTAATAAAGCAGGGATGCGCTCTCTCTGCCTGAAAACGATTTTCAGTGAGTTAGACACCGCACAATCATGAGAGCACAGGGATAAAAGAAAAATGGACTGTCATCCCCAAAAGCCATATCAAAATGTGATGGGGAGGCCACACAAAGAAAGACTGAGTGGGCTCTTCAGNTCTGCAATTGCAGCTTAAAATAATCCCCCATTGTGGCTTTCTGAGGGGAAAAACAGCCACTTGAAATGTTGCTGTGAGCGACAGATAAGAGGAGGGTACACAGTGGCGATAATTCTATCAGCAGCTGGGAATGGAGCTTGCTACCCCACCCCGTCATGATAGTATCTGATCTGAATGGATTTGTCATTGTCAGAGCTTCTGGTTTCAAGCTGAAGTGGGTATTTCCAAGTAAAAGCTCAGTGTTATAAAACAGACTGAGCAATCAACTGCATACTCTGAGGGGAAAACAGAAAGAGTTCTTCTTCCTGCACTCTTCAGTCAGTCCCTTATCGGAGTCACAAAAAGCTTCGGCTTTCCCCCTCCAAGCTGCATGTCACCTCTCAGGTATTTTTACAGGGCTGTCAGACTGCTCCGCAACTTGTGATGAAAATAAATGAAAGGTAAAATTATTGGATAGACTTGACTCTAAACCTAATAACAGCATGCATACAAGTGTGGCCATGTGGTTTTCACGTGCTGAGTAGCAGTGCCCCAAGATGCAGGTTGCAGCCGTTTCAAGACAGGCACTTATTATGCAGGATTTGAACTGGAATCAAGGCCATCTCTGTTTTCCACTCAGTGAAACACAAATCACAGCCTGGACTGAAAGCAAGAATCCCCACAGATCTGTGGGCAACAGGGTCTGCTGAACCCCTGCCCATCAGTTACCTTGGGGCATGCTTCTCCTAGGAGCTGGAAGCCTTCGTTATAAAAAAGTCAAACTCAAACGAGTCTTTGCTCATGGCAGACTTCCCCTGGATGCCGTCCTGCTCCACATAGGATCTTCCTGTGCTCCCAGCCCTGCAGCTGACACTGCTGGGAGCTTTGCCTGACAAATGTTGGAATATTTGTCTCAGTAAGGTCGATCTCATCTATCAGGCAGGCTCCAGCAAAGCCCGGAGCTGCAGCCCAAAGGGCTTGCTTCATCACAGGCAAGCCTGGCTTGTATACCCAAGCAGAGTTCTCTGTAGCACATCTGCTGACTTGGATGAGACAGTTAACAATACAAAAACAGAGCAAGAGGCCAAATGGTGCAGCCAGTTAATTAATAACTCCTGCTCCTTAGCTGGCAGGTGCCAAAGCAGCTCCGTGGCTGCCTGCTCTGCCGCAGGGAGCAACTCCAGGCTCAAGATGCTATTGTTGCCGACGAGGCCATGCTCCGCTTTCCAAGAGGGCTCACGCGGGCAAAGAGGGAGCCTTCTCAGCGGCATACAAATCACTTGTTCCCCAGCAGAAGCAGGGCAACAGCAGCGCAGGGAAACAGCTTTTGTGACACCCTTGTCCCTGCGCTCATTAAAACCAGGAGGTGTCAGGCAGGAGGTGATGCCCTCTCCCTCCGGCTCTAGAGCGACTGGGAGGTCCCTTGCCACCTCACCCTGGGCTTCCAGCTGTCTTTGGGCTGCAGTTTACAGGACGGTGTGGTGAGCAGCTGCCCTGTCCTAAGGAAAGCTCCTGGAAACTGTGATCCGGCAAGTACAGCAGTTGTCCCAGCTTTGGAGAGGACCTAGGTGAGAGAGAGCCCCAAGTGCTCCAGTGAGGACTGTCCCCAGGCAACTGGGGGAAGCACAAAACCAGCCACGTGTTCCCACTGCTGCCATCCATGCTACCCCGTCACCCCAACAACCCTGCAGCCCTGCGTACACTGATTTTTTTCCTTGCTTTTGTCATAAGACTAAAAGCAACCCCTCCTTGCTCAGCCCAAGCTGGATATCCCCTCTGCCTAGCCCTGCTTTATAACAAACTTCTCCTCCATCTTGTCCTACAAGTCCCAACTTCCTCTTCAAATTTGCTCCAAAAAGTGAAAAACATAATTCAGCACTCTTGCCCACAGAGAAATATGCCCCGCTCTGACAAGAAACCACGCTGTTTCATACCTCGAACCTTTGACATCCCCCCACTGCTGGTGCCTCAGCATCGCTCGCTCGCCCTGGCACCGCTGACCACTTGCCTGCACGGCCCAGTGCTCCCCTGCTGCAAGGAAACGCCGACACCGCGCAGCTGCCCTCGTTTCGCACAGTCTCCAGAGGCACAGGGCTGGCTCTCACAGAGCCGCCCCCCCCCCTCCTGACACAGGGGCTCAGGCCCCGAATCCTGGGGAGATTTTCCTGGAGCGCCCAGGAGAAAACTGTCCTCTCCTGGCAGGCAGCCATTCGCAGCAAAAAACCTTCCCCACGGGGGTGCCCGGAGGAGAGGCCAACCCCGCTGGGCAAACCTCTGGGAGCAGGTAGACCTGCTCTGGCAGCAGACGTGCTGCTGAGGCTGGGGACGTTCAAAAGCCAGATGCAGACTCCAGGCCTGGGCTGGCTGTAAGGGACAGAAAGGCAAGGTGCCAGCCGCGGTCCCTGCTGCCCCACGGCTGGGGGCACGGAGCCCGTCGCACACACAAGGCGCCGTTCCGACAGCCAGCGAACACTTCAGCGAGGAGGTTGTGGGTTTTGGTGACGGCTGCAGGAACGGCTCGCGAGGCCGGGAACCAGAAACACTGCAGCCGGTGCTCATGGCTCACCCAAAAGCACCCAGGAAGGGCCCGACAAACCCCCCATTACCTGGAGGCCGCTGACTGCACGCCTTCCCGCAGCCCCTGGACTCACCTGTGTGGTGTGGCCCCCGCCCCAGCGCGCCGGACTCTGCCCCCGTGGCTGCTCGCACCCCCAGTGCCTGCAGGGAGGCAAGAGGGGCGCACGGTAAACCTTTGTCCGCCGTCCTGAAGCCATCGGGACAGCAAGAAAAGGAGCTGAAGAGCACGCTTGCACCCGGCTGGGACACCGTCTCTCCCTGGTAAAACCCTCCTCCATCCCACAACTTCCCCTGCTCTTTGTGCGCTGTCTCATCTATGACTAATTTAGATCAAAATCTCCCTACTGCCAGCAACTCATCTGCAGCATGTGTGTGCGTGCGAGCCAGGGGGAGCACGTGCACGTGCATCCAGGTACCTAGTAGGGCTACGTACACATAGCTATCGCTATTAATTGGAATTCATCCTCATCTATGAATTACGGTCCCCAGGGCAGCGCTCCCTGGCTGGGACCGGTGGCGTTTGCATCCCCTAACCTACCCTTACCAAAGTACACCTGGCCCAACACCACCGCTTTTGCCTGGAAGGGAAATACCGAAAAACTCTTCTGGCTCAGGCAGACATGCTCCCAACGCCGAGGGGAGGCAGTCCAAACCCGGGCTGGCTTCGGTCCCCTCGAAGCTCGAGGTGTAACATGGGGTGGGAGGAGAGCTTTCTGCATTGCCAGGAACGCAGACACCCGGCGGGTTTCGGTCTCCCGACCCCTGTGGTCCTCTGGGACCTCCCAAAGAAGAAACGGGAGGTCACCCCCAAGGGACCGATCCTCCCCTGCCCCCAGCCACCCCTTCTGCCAGGCAGGATGGGGAGCTGGCACCTACCGTGCTGAGCCAGCCCGGCCCGCGGCGGGCAGGGCCGGCAGCGTGGGGCCGGCGCGGTGTGGGACCGGCACCGGGGGCCACGCAGGAGGAGCGCGGTGGGGGCACAGCCCAGGCACACAGCTCGTTTTTGAAGGGGCCGCTCCTCCTTCGAGAGGAAGCTGCGAATGGGGAAGATAAGGCTGAGGTTAGATAACAGGAAATGTCTGGATGTGAGTGACAACACGTCCAGGTTGTGAAAGCAGCTCTCCCCATCCTGCTGCCGGGGCGCAGAGCTCACAAGTGGGGCGAGAGGCGGCTGGGGGAGGGCGAGCACCTCGCGCCTTCACCCCGTGCAACCATGTCACCTCAGCGGGCCTGGGCCACATGGAGCTAGCGGCCGCCCCCCTCGCGCCCGAGCTGAAGGCGGCACAGGGCAGGTCGCTGTGGAAGCTGTGCAAGTAGCCGCACCGTCTGTCCCGAGTCCGGCCACCTCACGGCCACCCGACCCACGGCAGTCAGGCCCTGCGCCCCTGGCTGCGGAGGACTGGAGGAGCCATGGGGAGTGCTGGGGAGGGCCATGGAGGCAGAGACCACCAGAAAGGCTTTGGCTTGGGAGACAGGCTCATGCTGCATAAGGAGCAGGGAAACAGCGCTCTGCTCGCAGGGGAGAGCTGACTCTCCAGCCATTGCGGGCGGTTTTGCTCCAAAAGGTTCCCCACAGGGCTCATCTCCCTTTTGAACACACAGATGCAGGCTGCAATGCCTCTGTTCCCTGGCACTCGCGTGGGCAGACAGGCTTCGCTCTCCCAGTCACAGCGCCTGACGGAAGAGCCGGTGCTGGTCCTCTGCTCCCGCCGCTGCCAGTCCCCCTGCACACCCGCCAGCACCAGCACAGGTCCCTGTCTCTGGAGCAGCTCGACATCCACAGGCACCCACACAGAAAAGTAAACACCAGTGTTTTGTTTAGAGTTATAACCAAAGCAAGTTCCACTGTTCCTGACCTCCTTTCCTCTCCTGGACTGCCTGCAATACGGGGTGCTTTAAGGCACACACCCCGTCACCTCTTAGTGCTATTTTCATCTAACCGGGCTGGGAGCAAGACTAGTCAACGCAGTTCTGGAAACAGAGGCCAACAAGCTGTCTGTGCTCAAGCTAGCAGTACAGCTAGCGGTGCAGAAGCCAAACTGATTCAAGCAAAAGCAGGAATTTTAGAGAGACGTTCCTAGTCTCTCTAGGCCAGTATGGTGCATAGCATATCTTGTAAGGCCAGGACTCATTAAAATATGTCACTCCGTGTCTGCATTATCCCAAGCATGTTTGCCATCAGCTAGCCATGCCAGTGTGATGGAGACTTTGGGATCCTTCTTGTAGGACCGGTTTTCTCGCTCCCAGCACTCGGCTGCTGCCCTTCCGTTCCAGTTTTTGCCTCTCAGGTTTTCCTTTCCTAGCCTCCCCACTGCTGTCCAGCTCTGCAGCCAAACCGCATGGAGATCCTCTAGTGCTTGCTGCCAGGGCCTGCACTAATCCAGCAGCTTTCAGTTACGTTATCAGCATGCTTGGGCTGAAGCCACACATTTTATTATGTTCCTGCAGCTCTGTCCAAACCCCTGATCTGGAAAACACTTACTTATGCCTCCAAGTAACTATGCACGCTGAGCTCCCTGGGAGTGCTCACAAGCTACTCCTGAGCCTGCACGCAGATGCTAGTGAGGCCAACCTTCCTGCTAAGAGCAAAACCTGGCCCTTGTGCCCGAGGGATAGTTAGATAATGAAGAATACAGTTACTGTCCAGTTCCTCTTTCATCTGCCTGTGTTTTAAAATATACAGTAAAAGAGGAATGGAAAGGTCTGGGTGGTTTGGTTTTGTTTTTACTTCGGTTTTAATTGGGGGAAAGAAGTAGGTTTGTTCATGTAGTTTGCGTAGGTTTTTTTCTAGGCTTTCTTTTTCACTCTTTTTTCCTCCTACTTGTACCCAAAAGGCTTTGAAATGGGTGAGCTTCCAGGTCAAGGTCTATGGAAAGAAAAAAGGGCAGATGTTTTGTTTCCATTCTTTGTGGGGATGCAGTGCAAAGAAAGTACTGAAAAACAAAATGTTTGGTCACACTCATTGGAACGTAAGTCAGTGCTGAATTTAAAAAAATCATGGGTGACTGAGAAGACCCAAACCAAATAGCACTACATTTTGTAATTTCTAAAAGCTCATACCTATATTCAGATCCAAAATCCTCAGTCCACATCCATCTCTAGCAGACATCTTCCCAATTATCTTCTCAAACAGAAGCAGTTAACTATGCATCACCCTTCATTTTCTGCTACATGAACAGAAGATTTGAACTAATCGCTCCCTTTTGCTAGTTTCTACACCAAGTTTGCAATATGATTGATAAAATATTGCGGATTATTTCTGGTCCTGCTCACATGTCATTTACATCTATGGGATCCCCTGCACTTTACTGGGACTAGTGCTGATGTACAACAGCATGGATCAGAATCGACTCAGGCCCTCAGGCAAAGAAACAAATGAACTCAGGACTACATATATATATGCAAAATGTATAGACTATTCAAATGCTTTCATTAGGAGAACAGTGTCGACACATTCCTCCACAAATTAAATTGCCCTGAACGAACTGCAATGGTCAGAGCAAGACTGGCTTCGTCTTCACAGCAAACATCCCCATACTGCTCTAAAGCTGACTGTCGAAATGCACTGCATTTGTTATTCAAGATGTCAAAGCAGTTAATCAAAATGGTCTTGTTTGGCCACAGCATCTCAAAAATGAATTATTAAAAGCATCAAACTTGGATGTCCAAACATAGGGTATTAAATCTGCAGACAGGCTGGTAGGTAAAAATGGCCCTCTGGCAAAGGATGTGGATCCCTGGCCTCCAAACTGCAGACTCCTGCAGATCAGCTCCTTTAGATCTCAGGCATTTAGGAGACTCCTTACAAGTCTGGTGATTTTGTCCTGCTCATTTTTGTGGCATCTGGCCACACCTAGTAGCAAGCCCTGCGAATCTGGGATCTGAGTCATGTGGAAAAATGCTCTTTGGATATTTCACGCTCCCCTTGGGTGGTCGCACAAATCATTATTGACTTTACATGTCCAGGGCAAGAAACAGACCAATTAAAAAAACCCAAAACAGTAATGAAACTGAATCAGTGCGAAAAGAAGCAAGACCCTTGCACGCTCAACAAAAAGGCCTGAGGGCATGTCTGCAAACCTCCCATTACAAGCTGAGATTTTTCACTGTCAACCTGCATTGAATCCCTTGCCTGCATCCCACGGCACCATCCAGACCAGCTAGCTTAAAGCTTATTTATGTATGCCAGCATGAGCTTCAGTCAATGAAGACTTTCTAGCAAACATGCCACCACAAGCCTGAGCCTCATTAACTGGGACAGGGGGAGATCAAGTGTCTCCCTGCAGCCAGGACACCCTGCTTTGCACTGCACCTAATTGCCGCACAGTTCTATAGGCCAATATTGATGTCCAAGGTGGATGTTTCACAGTGAAGCTGATTTCCTCTATAGTTTGCAAATGTCACCACGCTACCCCATTCTGTGCAATAGCCTTGAAATTGCACTCAACATTTCCTAATCAAGCTAGTTTTTTCAGTACATTTGCAGCATGCAGCTCTGTGGCTTGCTCTGGGAAGAGGAAGACAGGAGGTAGAGAAGCTGGGGGGATTACAGACTGCCAACAAATACTGTCTCAGAGGTTTCTGCATACTGTTCCCCAAACCACAAAATTTTCTTGGAAAACAACTTGAAAAAAAGTGGCTAAAATGAGTCACACAGTCCATTTGATTAGCATGCAGCAAGTTCTCTCGCATTGTAGTTTCAAGTTCTTGTACTTTTTACCTGTCATGGGGTAAGGCATGAAGGATTGGCAGGTTTGTACTGGACACAGACAAATTGGGGCTCATTCTACATTAGTGCTGCTCCGTGCTCATTAATCCATACCGGCTTAGCCAAGGCCAGGTGAATGCAGAGTTTGGTCCATTGGTCAGCATACCTTCGCAGGGTGCCAGGAGATTTTTCCTTGGGACGGTTCATTGCACAAATATCCTCAAAGTCAACATACTCGTCTTGATGAAGGAATTAAAGCTATATGTTACCAAGTCAGGCCTGATTCCAGTCATCGGTGACTGTCTTTCATTTCAGTTTGCTCAGTCAACCCAGTTCTGCCATCGAGCAGCATCCAGCATTGAGGCCATCGGTTTTGAAGCCACTGTATGAAGAGATGCAAATACAAATTATTCACGTGTCAAACTCAAAAATACCAAACCACTTTCCCTCAGGTTATCCTCCCAGGTGAAGAATATTATTTACTCCTGCATTGCCTAACTGTTTTAAGTATCATTTTCAAATTATTTTCCTCCATCCTTGGGTCTTGGAGAGCTTTCAGATTAAATCTCAAAGAGCCAGTTGCTACCAGACTTTCTCCTGAGCTGTCTCTGTGAACAGCAGTTGCTGACTTGCCCTGCAGCACGGTGTCAGTGCCCCAGGCTCTAGAGAAGCCAGCAGCAAATCCTCCAGCAGTCGGCTCTAAACACCACCCTTGGGTGCTGTTTGGGCAAAGCTGAGGGGCCCAGTGCAAGCCTAGCATGCAGGGGGAGAACAGTACAAAGAGGGTCTTTCACATGAGTGACCATAGCGGAGTGAGGAGAGGGGAGGAGGAAACGGTAGACCGGGAGCAGTCCTGAGCCTTACATCTGGAAGCACTCATGGTGCTGGATTCTCCAGGGAGCAAGATGGGGTGAGCGTTGTCACGGTTCCTTCCCTCCAGAAGATGGTTGATGAAGCCGCAGCTTAGCTCTAGGCACTAAAAAAACCTACAACGATGCAGGAAAAAATGACAACTATTCCTTGAAGGCTGAGCTGTGCATGATGGAGGAACTCACTGGGGAGATCCTCCCACGACCCTGGCCTTTAACCCCTGCAGCTGGGCACTGAGGAGGAACCTCTTCAGCCAGCAAGCTAGGTCAGAGACATTGCATCCTCACCACCAGTCTGCCTGTGGACATAAGACTTCATCGCTAGTCTGCCTGCTTGCTCGTTCCTTCAGCAAAATACACACTCGGCTGAACCCTGCCTCACTGGCTAACCTGGGCTTTGAGTCGCGTGAACACCTTGTTTCCATTTCCATTCTTTACCTCATTCAGAAAAGAAAAAACACATCAACACACCACATGGACCTTCCAGTTTTGCTGTAAGTGATATCTCCCTCCCTTCCTGCCCCCTTTTCAGGCGGGCGCACAGTGGTGAGAGTCAGAGGCTGGACTCCAGCAAACGGAGGATGTTTCTGTTCATGGTTGATTACGTGTTTGTCACTTTTATTTCAGACCTCTGGTTAAGAAAAAAAAAGAGAGCGAGAGAAAAAGACAGACACAAACCAGAAGGTTCAAAGCTGTTTTTTAGATGGACAGTGACAGATAAGAAAACCCCACTAACTGTCACAGCCATTGAATGACCCAAAAGACATCCTGTACAGCACACACTATTAATAATAATAGTATACCATGAATAATAGTAGTGTTAATATTGTCATTCTAAAGAAACAGAAAAATAGCACCAGCCAGAGGTCAAGTGGGTTCAGGTAGCTTGGGTTCATTCTTATTCCATCTTATTTGGTACATCTAGATTTCTATATGAGTAGAGGAAAACCAGACTTCCTTTTGTTTTCCCCAAGTCTGCCATCCCTGTTCAGTCAAGACCAGTTCTCTGTTCACAGGTGCTGAGTAAGAATCACAACCTTGCCTAGAGGTTTTGCCTCAAAACAAGCTCATATTGCAGCCATCTATCTCCTTAATTCCAGCACATCACTGAAAAATAAAGCCCTGTTTTCCCGTATTTACTCCCTCAAAGGACTAGCTTTTCTCTTGCAGTAATCTTGTTATGTGGCTAGGCAAAGAGTAAAGTCTTACTCTGGCTGTAAAAGATTGATAGGCTTTATCTCTTAAAGAAATTAGGAGATATGGAGCTGCACTTCATTCACTGCTGATGTCAATACAGTTACTGCATACACATTATCCCTGAGAACAGAATCCAGCCCTGGAATACCAGAAAGACAGCCATGGATTCACTTTTTTTTTTTTTTTTTAACCATCAAAAATTTTTAACAAGCATTTAAGTTGTCAGAAAGACAGGATTGTGCTGATTCTTTTTCACAGACAATGAAGGCAGATGGTGACTGTGCTTCTGATGCTAATCGTTGTCTTTTACTGAACACGCTAAATTACTTTTCTCTGCATATTACTTTCAGAAGCCACGTATTAGCCAAGTTTCTCTGCTGCCAGTTTCTGGAGATCTTATCAAATGTACATCCTGGGTACAAAGCACTGCTGATACTACATGGCATAGCAAGCAAAGGCCTATGTTAAACTCGCATACTCTTGCTCTGCGACTACAGTCGCTGAACTATACCTGGCTCTCTCCTGCATGGGAACGCGTCAGGAAAAGCAGCTTTGCAGAGTGGTCTTCTGAGGTGGCGGTCTCAGACTGCTCCCCTCCCATTGCTCAAGGGGCCATCGCTGGCAAAAGCAATTGGCAAAGTCAGGGAAGAAAAACGCATCAGGCCTTTTAAGTTCAGAGATACCGCTTCTGAAAGACTCCTGAGTCACAGATAACTGGAAACCGGGACTGCACTAGAGAGATACCAGTTGCCCTGTTCTTCCATTCTTCCCTTGGCATCTGCTGCTGGTGAAACCCAAGCAATAGGGTGCCAGGTTGGCCAGCCCCTTGTCTGACCCTGGGCAGATGTTCTGCTCTTCGGTTAAGCCTCAGAAATGACTGCAGAAACAACATGGGACCAACAGTACCAGGAATGCCTATAATACCAAAATGGCGTGTTTATCAGTCCTGCACTCCCACAGGCAGCCACCGCAGTGTTGCCAAGATGTTAGCATTTGCCATTCTTGGACCCTTCACTTTGGGCTTCCGGGAGGAGGCAGATGTGTAGCTTATCGCTCACCCCACTTTTAGCACTCAGAGGGCATTTCAACACTGCTGCCTTTGCTTGCAGAGTCATTGTCGTAGGGAAGTATGTGACCACTAGGCTCCAGCTTGCAGCTAATGTGCTGTGTTGCTCAACAGTGACAGTTGGGTTTACATCAGCCATCATCCTCTGTGGCAATGAAGCGCTTCCCCAAGACCAGAGCTGCTCTTCAGCTGCAGAAACCATCGTAACAGAACAGAAGAGAGTTTTGCTGTACAACATACATCTGTCTCTCAGTCCATGAGGTATCACACTGCTGGGCCTCCCTGCAACCATTGCATCAAACCTCTCCTGTTTGGACACAGAAGATCTTTACAGCGTGGTCCCCAGAAACCACCTCTCATAGCAGGATCACCTGCTTCATCAGACCCCTTCACAGCGGGACAAGAAAAGCCCAAGCAAAATTGTGTGGGTTGGTACAACTGCCAACAAGTTTTATAAAAGTGGGAGCCCTGTCTTTCGTAAGCATTGCCCTGACTGCCTGCAATGTTTCTCACCCTTCTCAAGAGGAAAAGTACACTTTGAAAGAAGATCACGGCCCTCATAACCCTGGCAGCCCTTTCTCTTCTTCTGAGACTCTTAAGAGAGTATTCATTAAATCCATTAAATCATATGTCTCCACGCTATAGCTGAACTGAGACGGACCCACCAAACAGACCAGAATATCTCCAACACCCAGTATCTACTTCCAGCACATCTTCCCTCTTGTGATGGAGCTCTTGACACATCCAGGGCATTTTCCACTCCAGTGAAATTCCATCAGCACACCTCTTCCCACTGCAATGCTTCACGTGATATTGCCTAGAGCAGGGATGCAGGCTGAAATGCCATCATGCAGTAATTGGGGATTTCTCCCCCTTTACGAGAGCAGCTGAGTTGCTTGACATCCTTTACTCAGTCAGGTATGAATCAGAGACAACTTCAGGCAAGAGCACGGAAAAATATGAAAGGGAAGAGGTTTTATTGAACCTGATGGCTTATCCCAGGATGTGAATGCCAATGAGCTTTGCAAACTCCCAGTCTGAAGAGTTCAAATATATAAACAAACGTCTCCTTTCAAAGCAGCTTATGGAACATTGCACAAATCCAACAAGGCACATAAAAAGTGTATTTTAAGCAGCCCCCCAGCCTTATCCAGACAGTGAACTTACACTTGGCACCAAGAGAGACAAGAAATTGCCCACCAGAGCACATTGCCTGAGCAAGGTATTAGTGTCAGAGCACCGATTACCCTGCTGAGCAGGTTAAAATGCCAGCAGGCGACAAGACAGGCTGCCTGCAGGGCAGATCGGAGGTCTTGATATGGTCAGGGCTGTTCTCATGGCTTCCTGTCAAAGGTTGAGTAAATGTAAGTGTTGAATCTTAAAACTGGAGCAGACAGGGTAACTTTGTGAGGCAGGGTAATTTTTCTAAGCACGTAAATTTCTAGCCCGATGGGTAGGCTTTGCACATGTGGTGTTCTCAAGCAAGGACAAAGCTGCTCTTGCAGTGTTGTACAGGGGAAACCTCAGTGTAGAATTCAGCCCAGGGGCCAAGAGGCAGGCATGAATATTTTAGAAACTGTTCTGCTGTGTATCACTTCTATACATTACATTAAAGTTTTACCTAAGGATTTGCAACTTTTTAGTACATGCAAAGCCTAATTTAGGGCGACTGATGCAAGGAAGGGGAGAGAAGCGTGGCAGGGAGCACGCTTTGCACCAAAAGCCATGCTCCATACTCACATTGCTCTCGCCTCCTCTAGGATTGCGTTTGTATTGTCCTCCTTCCCTCTCCACGCCCAAACCAATCACCGCACATCCAGATAACGCGGCTGTTAAAACACACAGGGTCCTCAACAGCCCGTCTTTAGCTGGCACCTTGCCCTTAGAGCGGGTCAGTGAAGCCCCGGGGGAAAAGCACAGACACTTTAGCCCGGACTAGGGGGCACGGAGGGGTGGCCAGACCTGACCAGAGCCCACAGAACAGCTGCGGGAGGTGAGGTCCAAGGTAAGCGCCTTCCTTGGAAGCTGGAGGAAGGATGTGAAATGAGCAGATCCTCTCCAAGGGCTCAGCCTCCGCGCCCAGCTCCTGCAAGGCTCTGTCTTGCTCAAAGCGTGAGGCCGAGACACGTCACTTCACTTGCAGGAGAGGGTCGCACCGGGCACGGGGGGGCTGCAGGGGCTGCAAGGCGGGCCGCAGC
>WAAD01008778.1:256869-296666 GCA_013389945.1 Fregata magnificens
CCGAAGCTGAGGCGGGAGGGCCGGTCTCCGCTCCCCGGTCCGCCTGGGAAGCGCGGCGGAGGGCGCGCTGGTTGCCGCCGCCGCTCCCCCGACGGCCTGCTCGTTGGCAGATGCCCGGTTTCCATGACGGGTGGTGCTGTGGAAACTGCATGGGAACATTCTTTGCGATCCTCGGCTTACGGTCTCTCCAGGGAAAGAGCTGCTGGTCAGGAAAATACAAGGAGGGCTTTTCGGTCTGGGGGCTGGGTTTTATTTTTAAAGTCCGTGTAAAAATAACACAAATACAGATTTGTGCCTGCTTGTGGGCCCGGAGGACGGAGTGGCGGAGCAGTAGCAGAGATTTTCCCAGGCAGCTTCGAGCAGTCCTGCTGAATAACTGCAGCTGAAGTAAAAGCAGCGCTACCGAATTCTTTGCCCTGGGAATCGCCTTCCTACCAGCTAAAAGGTGACCTCTGGTATCATTATGTCAGCTACAGCATTCTGCTAGGACCCAATTAAGGAAAGAAAACAAAGAAGGGTCTGCTAATTACGCTAATCTTAAGGAGCCTGGTTCTTGTCAACCTCCAAACCAAGCAATGATCAAAACCGTCACAGCCGCTGCCTGCCTCATCCCTCCTCATCCCAGCACTTCCCCCTAAAGCACAACGTGCTTTCAGAGACCATCAGCAACAGTGTTCCCTGGGAGTGTCTGTGAGCAGAGCTGCTGGCAGTCGCTCGTGATGGGTCTGACGCCTGGTCACAGGGCACGTTGTGTGTCTGCACGGGATTGCCGCCTTGGTGAGCATCTGTCGCCTCGCTGAGCTGCTGCACAGAGGCAAGCAGGGGGTGGCTTTCCCAGGCAGGCAGGCAGCAGCTGCCTCCCTCAGCAGAAAAGTAGGGACGCTAAGAAAGCAAACTTGCAGAAGTGGACTGTCTGTTCTTTTGGTGCAAGCACTGTCTCTGGTTCACATTGGCGGGAGTAATGAATTGCTTTCATGAGAGTTTGGAGACAGAGAAATCAGGAGGGCAGCAGGGGAAGAAACAGAAACATTTTTGCTTCTTCTAGAAAACAGGTAAATGCAGGCATTGCACCTGGGGAATGTAACTGGAGGTGGTCGTGCCTTACCAGCTTCTTGCTTAAACCCCTCCATGCTGCCACCTACGCTGTCCCTTATGGCGTAAGGCAAGTGGGAGAGCCTCGCAGAGGTCCAACAGGGAGCATGCAAGGGAGAATATGGATACCAGGAGGTCAGGGATTTCTTGGACTCATTCTCCAGCCCTGTTTTCAGCCATGTCTATTCTTAATGGCAATTGTAAGTTAAAATCTTTCTCTGAAGCCTACAGCTGCCTGTCATACCCCAAATATTTAGAATACCTGAAGTTAGAAGCCCTGAACAGGACTGCAGCATCCTCTCCTGCACATCCCTCCTCCAAACCTCCATCTGTAACGCTACCTGACTGGAAGCAGGCAGTTTTAATTGACTTTAATACTATCACTGGACAGACACACAATGTTGATTAATTATCATATTAGACTTTATACCTTGAAAGCAATGCCTTCCCCTTGCTCTTAGCAGTTCATCCATCTTGTGTTTCAAACTCTTCAAGGCAGGGGTAGTATTTATCACAATCATTCTGCTGAACTGTAATGCAATACAATCATATTTATATATACATATTTGTATGAGAGGTCAGGGCCTGACTCTACCAGGGCCTATAAACAGACAGGGGAGAGGCGATCTCTGCCCCAGAGGACTTGCAGACTGTGGAGCACAGACAAAACTGAGAAGGCAGCAATCACTGTGATTGAAGTACTGGGTGCCGGATCACGAGTGATCCTCGAGTTCAACCCCTGAACTGTTGATGACAGCCCCAGGCCTCCGTGACAAAGTGCATCTTAAATATAGTGATGATTTTAAATTGCTCAGCTCCTAATTAACACACCTACAACTTGCTACTCCTACTGTTGCTACAGTTTAACTTCCCAAGCTAAAAGCCTAGCTCCTTTGCTAGGCACATCATTGATGTAGAAATGTAGATCCCATTTTGCCTAGGAGTGCCTCCAGAAGATGCGCCATAACTGCTGCCTGTCCCAAGTTGGCCTGTGGAAAGACCTTCCCTCCTGCGCGGACCACAGAGAGAGTCAAGGCTTCCAACTTTGGCTCCGTTGGAGATGCCTGCATTACACAGTGTAACTACTTTCCCTCTGATTCCTCTTTAAAAGATTCCAAACTGCCCACATCATTTTGGGTGGCTCCTTGGGCCCCTTTGGGAGCTCATGCAAAACTTCTCTAGTCTTGTACTTTGTGTGATGTCCAAAGGTGGTCTATACTCCCCATCATTGCCTTAATGGAAGACATGTGCAGGAATCCCCATATGATTTTTGCACCCCAAGACCTGGAGATGCACACTCAACCTTCCCAGCTTACATTAGGGGTCAGAGGCAACTGCCAGCAAATAGAGAGTCTTCACAAGGACAGGTGCGGGATCCACTCTGGAGTGGCAAAGCAGACTTCCAGCACACAGAGTCAGGGCAGCTTTGACTGTCAAGGCACAAAAGTCAGCTCTACCGTCTTTCCCCCATTGGCATAGCTTTGCGTCCTTCAGCCTGATCCTCGCAAAGGTCCTTCTCACTATCTGGCAGTTACAGTCCCACAAGTTTTGCAGGTGTTTCCAGTTGGGATGAGCACTGTAACAAGTTTTATGCTACTAATGCCTCAAGATGGGAAACCTGAAGAACAAAAGGGATAGGTAAGCAAAAGACCATGCCACGCAGCCAGCACTGGGCATGTGGACGAAGTGTCAGCCGCAGTGCGAGTGAGTACTCACCACTGGAATGTCCCGCAGGAAAGGGGCCGGTGGCCGAGAGGATGTGAAACGAGGTGAGGAACCGAGCTGACCCGCAAGCTGCTCACATCCTGAGGGAGAGGAGCCAGCCCCAGGGAGAGCAGTGGCAGCATTTGGCTCTATGAATAAGTGTAAACAGGTAGGTTTGGCTGGGCTGTGGAGCGTGATGGCAGCTGCAAATCAGAGTGGAGCAGGGGCAAAAGAAGAGACGGTATTACTCTGCAAGAACACCTGAGCTGAATCATCAAGAGTATCTGCACTTCACAGTGGGGATCAGAGTTCCCATGAGCGCATGGTGGGGGAGAGCAAAGGATAATGCAGATGAAATGGCAGTGCCTGTTCCATAAGCTGGAGGCCCGTGCCGATGCACCTCCCTCCTGCAGCAGACCTGGAGCTCCCCTGCCGATCTGTGCAGGGCTCTGGCTCCCATTCCTGGGGTCCCACAAGCTTTCCTGTTCACAGCTACCCAGAGGTCATTTATCCCCTCTGAGCAGCTCCCCAGTCACAGTCAATGGTGCAATTTGTCAATGAAAATGGGTTTTGCAATGTCATTTTCTCAGGGACTGAAACATTTTATTTCTCTATTCAGGGCCACATTTTTTCACTTTAATCGATCTTTTGGAGACCAATTTAAATATATATGCATACTGAGTAGGGCATGGTGCTCCTCAAATTTCCTTTCATTTATTTGATAAAGTGAAAGGGTTATCCAGTTTCTTTCCACATGTAACATTTTTCACTTGCATGGGAAGAATAAAATAAATGCATATTTCAGATACTTTTTTCTTTCAGCTATTGGTTCTTAGCCTTTTGCATCAAGTTCCCATGAGAAAAATAAAAAACATTTCTTACTTCACGTGACCTGATAGTTTGGGTTTTTTTCTTTTTTAAACCTTTTCTCACTTTATGCAGACACACACTTCCACACACACACAGTGTGACCGTAGCTTGAAAGCAAGTTTGTCTTGCCCTATTTTTTTAGTTCGCATAAAAAAGATTGGAAGCATTTCACTTCTGACAAAATCCTGGCTTTAGCATCTCTCTTGAGTTTGCCACGCGCTGAAAACTTTTGACCGGTTAGATCGTACCTCCCCTAGACCTGCCACTTTTGGTGGGTACCTGCTAGGCAGAACTGGCCGTCGGCCTCAGTGCTAATGTGCAGCTCTCCTCTCCCTCCCTCTGTGCAGTGCAGTAGAGAGGGACACAGGGGCTGAGGCAGTGCAGCTGGAGGCAGACAGGAGGCTGTGTCTGAAAGGGAGCTTGAGTCCTCCAGGGCCCGAGAGGCCAGAGACAGGGCAGGAGCTGTGGCGGCCGTGGGAGCTGCTGCGGGGGCGGCTGGGGCAGCCCTGCCAGTGCTGCCCAGAGCCCAGCCTGCTGCCACTGCTGGCAAGCTGTTCTCCCACCCGTCCGGATATAAAAGAGGTCCCGGGGACCACCGTGGTAAAAACTCTTTCTGGCAGAGAGAACTTGAAAGACAAACATCCCTAAAACCTTCTGCATTTCAGCTGTGGGCCTGATTTAAATGTATTAGCAAAAGAGTCTGATAAGGTCCAGTAAAGGCTGAAGTGGCACAATGGGACTGCTTCCCATTTTCTTTCATTCCTGGCTGGCCCTTATCAGGCTTTAAAGGAGGGGGTTTCTTCCAAAAGAAAAGCTTCCTCCCTCCTAACCTGTAGCCCATCGCGTGGTGCAGCAGTGCCCTGGGGAAGCCCTGGATTGCAAAGAGTGGACCGGACAGCCTGGGTGCCCTCAGTTGGACGCGGGCCGGCCGGCGCAGCGCGGCACTGACGGGCGGGAGATGATGTGCCGGCCATCCTGCCTCGCAGCCTGGAGAAGAGGAGGGGAAGGCAGCACCTCCCCACCCAGCAGTCGCGTGTGTCCACAGCACAGGGCTGCTCGCACAAAGCAGGGCACGGCCCTTCACCATCACATTGCTTTCTCCAGGACCAATCTCAGTTTCTGTGAGGAGCACCCAGCTCTGCTGACAACACTGAACAGAACAGGCCATTCCCTGAGCCCTGGAGTCAAACAGCATGGATTTGGTTGTGTCCACATTACGAAGCTCTTAGTCCTTGGTCTCCAGCATGTGGAGGCCTTGTGGTCCTAAGGCATAAGCCTTAATTTTTCGTGCGTTTTTTTTCACAGTTCAAAGCACATGAAAGAACACACATCCTGTGCTGCAATCCATCAGAGCACTGTTTTCATAGCATGAAACCGTACACTTGCCCATGCTGCCTTTTGGCAATGGTTCCTGATTTGTGATACTGTCCAAACAATGTTCAGGCATCATTTTGGAGAGTGTTATTAGCAGAGGCTAAAATAGTGCCAGGGTGTGAGCTAATAATTAAGCAGGACACATGACCACTGGTCCAGTGCTTAAGCTCTCAAGCTGGCAATGTTTTGTTCAGCAGCGTAGACATAGCCTGGGAATCAACTGAAGCTGGAGGGACGTGGTCAGGGAAGTATGTAGTTTATACACTGCTCTGCCAACTGGGACATCCCAGAGCATCAGGAAACCTTGGGCCTTCCTACACTGCTCTTTGTTTCTTCTTTTTCAGCGGCCATCAGCTGCTATGCTGTGATTCAAGCACTGTAATATTTATATCCTGGTCTAAAGCATCACAAAATTAGTTCTACTATGAAAGTTGTTTTGATACAAAAGAGCAAGAACATGAGTGATGAAGTATTGCACACTGTGTGAGGGGTTCAGGCAGGAATGGGATGTGGTGGATGTGCTAGGTCTGTGCAGCAAGCAGAGCATTGCCACCTGGAGAGCAGGAGGAGGCTTTTCTCCAAGGAGAGCGACAGCATTTGAGCATCGCAGGTGGCATCGGTGGTGCCATGCTCAGGTATGCTTGCTACTAAAGCAACTGGGATCAGGGCTGCATGCAGTGATGAAGGTTTTGAAGGGTTGCCTTGGTTGTTCTTCAAATGGCCAGTAGGCTACTTTGCTCCCTCTATTAGTAGGGAACAGCAATACCATAGGCGCAGTATTGGGAATGGGAGGGAGTCATTGCTGATTATTCCTAAAATCCAGGGTGGTCCACACTTGGTGGAAAAGTAGTTAGAACCATTTCAGGGTCATTAAGCTAAAAGCAAAAGCATTTAAGAACAAAGACTTTTACTGTGTTTTGAAGGACATTAGAATCTTTTAAACAGCTCGCTTTCTTCTCTTGAGCGCAGCAGGAATTACTCGTAGTCAGTAACGTATTCAATACAGTTCACTCTCTGCAAGTTTTCTGTTCCAACACCCACCTCCCCATTTTCTCTATATTTGACTCACTATTTAAAACTATTTTCTTGTTCCAGTCTGAGAACATATCCTCTGTGTGCAGTCACTTCGCAGGCAGCTCCCAGCTCAGATGCACTAGTCAGAACCTGACCTTCCTGGTGAATACACCCAGCTTATTCCGGGTGAGTCTGTTCCCAATGAGATGGCCATTACCGAGGGACTGCCTTTTCTACTGTTGTTCCCTAGTTTATTATTCAGTCTCAGCAAGCTTTGACATTAGTTCATGTTTGCTTAGATATTTCTACCAGTCAGTTCTTCCAGGGACTGTTCATGGAAAGTGAGGGCAGAAGAAAAGCAAACTATTTTATTTTTAAAAAGGGAGACTACAAAGAGATGTCTGCCCTCCGTGGCGTCTGTTTCAAGCCTCACATCTGGGGTGGGAAGAGTCATAGGAGTGGAAAGGCACTTTGGCCCAGCATAAGTTGGTTCCCTGCAGCACATTCCCGAGCTGCTTACCAAGCCCAGATTAACATGATTTAAGTGGCAGGGGTTCCATCCCCTCACCTTGGGAAATGCTACCAAGGTTTTACAGATCTTGCTGCTAGGACATTTTTCTAACTGGGTTTCAGTCTTAAATGTCCTTTTGCACAGTTTCATCCCATTGGTTTCAGATACAGGCTAAAATTAAAAAGAACGACATGAAATGAAGCCAAGGGAAATGCATTAAGTTATGTTTGCAGAGCACATTGAGAGAACAGGACAAAATGTCCTTGGGAGGACAAAGAAATTGATCATTAATAATATATCTCATGGTGCAGACACGAAAGAAGTTTTACAATCGCTGTGAAGTCAGCGTGTGTTAACCTTATAGTGCAGACCTGCAAAGTGAGCATAGGGATCAAGGTAGCTCAGGGTACAAGATTACAGGGTGTGTGTCTGGATCTTGTGAAGCACCGAGCAGCCCTGAGTCCTGCCACCGCACAGTCAGAAGGTCTTCTCCAGTGCTGGGCACCCACATGGGAATCTTCTGGACCTGCTGGTTTGCTGGATGCACGCAGCAAGTGGGTAACTTCTAGGAGCAGGGCTCAAACTCAAGAAAAGTGCATTAATCTGACTGTGAGTACCTGACAAACCTTGTTTAATTGTATGAGAGTTAAACAATTTAGAGGGAATCGTGGTGGTCACTTCATTGAAAATGGACTACTATTCTAAACCCTGGGTAGAAGATCCGAGTCCAGCAACCTCTGACAGTAGCTGTGATCATCCCATATACATTTGGCAAACAAAAGAGAGTTTTAAACTGACTTAATCTTTCCTGCTTTTCGTAATAATCAAGTTCAGATGAGAGTCATGCTGTGGATGGAAGGAACAGTCCACGTCAGCAGACCCCAGTATCCATCAGGAGAGAGATATAAGAAGATGGACAAAGAGGAGAGATTTGACCAGGGTGATGAAAGATGACAAAAAAGTGAATGCCAAGACTCAACAAAGACAAATTTAACAAAGCGGGGATTTCTCAGTGAGCGGAGCAGCAGCAAAGCAAAGTCTAAACATGCTGGGACATTGGGCGAGTCCCGAACCCTGAACCATCTGAATCACTGCCAATGATTTTCCTTTGACAGCTTCAGCTGCCAAGGGGGAAGAATTCGGCAGCAATTGCAGATGAGGAGATCCAGATATCCTCACAGCAGGTACAGCACAGATGGCTACAAGCTCAGTATCTTTTAGGTAACACATTGGAGTCTAATGGCAGCAACATGTATAACAAATGAGGTCACCAGGACTAATATTATTACAACAAATTCCACAGGAATTAATCACATTTGAGCCATAACGATAACAGAGTGTGGGTTAGCAAATTCTCTCTCAAGCCTCCCATCCCTCTGGCACTTGCTTGTAGGCCAGTTTCTTGGGATGGGGCATGGACTGTTTTCTTTCAAAAGAAAGCAAGCTTTTCTTTCAAAAGAAGCAGACTCATTTAGTCTGATTGAGGTTCATTCTCAGGTAGGTCAGGTTTTTGTAGTGTAAGCCATTCCAAAACTGCAGCATGGTATATTTTTGTAAGGTTTTGTGTTGGGGTTTTTTCCTCCTTTCTATGCAAAATACTGTCAGGACCCTGCGAAAGTTCCCCCACCAGCCTTCTGGCTTTGAGATAAATGTAATCTCTTTATAAAAACACACACTTGCACAGCTTACACCAGCCTAGTGCTGGATGTAGTGTTCGCCATAAATCACACCACTTCACTGCCAAACCAAGTCTAAAACAATGCAAGAAACATCTTGGTGAATGTCCATCTTAATTTTTGTTCTTCAACAGCAGGCTACTCCAGTGAAAGGTTTTTATTAGTCCTTGCACCAAAAAAAGCTTGTGGGATCTCCAGATAAAGGTTTTCCTGAATTAATATACCACATAGATCAACGTATATCAATAAATAGAAACTCTTATGACCATGAGAGGGAAAACCCATGCAGGCAGAGCTGCTTGTCTGCATCTGTATGAGATCGGTAGGTCTGGTAACGGTGCTGACTTCCAGCATGCCCATCCTCCCTGATGCTGGATGGCTGACAGGCTTTTACCAAAGGAATGAGAGAAATAAAATAAAGAGAACTTTGACCAAACTCCTGGAAATCAGAGCAGTTGTTAGCTGAATCGTACATCACAACGAAGGTTAAAGTCAGGTTAGTGGCAGTGGGTTATCCACGGGCTATTTTTCTCAATCTGGGCGTCCCAGAATAGCTGCTGTGCTTCAGTGTCCAATACAAAAGCTGTCTCTGTTGCTCACATGTAGTAAGCAGGAAACCAGCAGGAAAGAGTGAAGATTCCACAAAAATTCCGCCTTTTCCTGTATTACTGGCTGTGCTGTTGCTTTCTCTGCTCAGCTCTTGTTTGACTCCTGGGCACCCATCCAGATTCACCCTCTGGCAGGACACAAAAAGTGCCGTTCATAGACTGAAAATTGGAGCTTCAGTCTTGAGAGACCATTTGGCTGACAGATGTTTCTGCTCGTCTGTCTCCATCATTATTTTTTTCTCATACTAATTCCTATCCTAGGAAGTGCGTGGCACTAGTGCAACGAAGGGAGGGGGAAAACCCACAGAAAATAAAAACATTTTAAAAGTCTTGGGACATGAATTCTTAATCAAACACTGTAGGTCCAGTTATGCCTGGAGGGGCGCGCCTGTACCTCTGGGTCTGGGTGGGAGTCTGCCTGCAATGAATATTTCATGCAAATCAAAGGGCAGATGTTACACAATGTCTCTCAACTTCCATTTCACAGAACAGGGAGCGTCAGCAGTCCAACGGTTCGCAGAAATGTCATCTTACAAAAATTGCAAAGTCAAGCCCCACTCCTGCAATCAGTAGGGACACCTCTGTCTGTGCAGAGCTTGTCGCTGGTGTCAAGGCCTTTGACATCCCTCTTAATGAGGGATGCGTTAGAGCAGGAGGTCACTAACGTATTGGGTAAAGCCCAGGAGGAGTTCTGCTTTCTTAATTTCTTGAGAGCATCAGATCTCATCTTATTTTTGGCCACTTCAGTGAGTCCCCGATGGATTAAACTAGCCCATAAAAAGGGAGCACAAAGCTCAGTACGTTTTGTCTTTTGAAACCACCTTCACACACACCCTCACAAAACCACCTTACACCCTGACAGCTCTTTGGCTGCTTTTCTGCACCCAGTGATGGATGTTAGCACCCATCCTCTTGCTGGCTGTGTCCCCTGTCCTCCACTGCTTCTCTTCTCCCTGCCTCTAACCAAGTACAGCCTTCTGGAAGAAAGACTGGCCACAACACTGCTGTGATAAAGGGAGCGACTCATGAGGGATGTGAAATAACTCCCGAAGCTGTGCTTATAAAGAAGCTAAGGAACAAAGGTGGTGTCTTGGTAGTGAAGGTGTATCCCTTGCAATCCTGTACTGGGATGAGCATATCAATAAGTGATATTTTACTTTCTCCAGAAGACTTTTGACTGCAGCTACAGCTTTGATGCAGTCCATCACCGGCTCAAGTGAAGCCGAAGTCAGCATAATCAGCCAATATCTGCTTGACTGATTATCTAAAATAGATCAGTGTTTGTCAGGTCCTCCTCTGCTGCACAGGTGTAACCATGTACCTATACTACAGCTAAGCAGAAACCATCGCCTTCCACAGTTTGTGGAGACCCTTTTTATCGGCACTAGATACATCCACTGAAGCTAGACTGTGACCTATTCAGCCTTCCCTGTCAACATGAAAGAATAACTTCAGGACATAGCCATACTTCAAAACTTGCTGCTACCATTTACTGGGATGGGTAGTAAAGCAAGAGAGAGTGGCTCAGGATACAGAGTCACCTTCATCAAGGGATACTAAAAGCTTGGAAGATAAGCAGGTCCTCTGAGCCTTTGACACTGAGCAAATTCAGGAGCAGGTTAGGTAAATGCAATTGCTCATCACAGCAAACAGTGCAAACTATTTCATTGTTTAGAATAAAACATAATTCATGAAGAGCTGTATTATAGCTCTGCCTTCTGTGATAAATGTACTGCTTTACTTTTTTGTGTGTGACTGGCTTCGCTGTGTGAGACATGAGGCTAGAGTCTTGACCAGGGCAGGACAAGGTGTTGAATGTGTTTGGATGGAGCAGGGCATGAAAATGAAGGGTTGTAGTTTGCCAAGCCATGTTTCCAGGCCCTGAGGACCTCCTCCAGATCTCATGGTCCCCCCCATAGCTCTGACACACACCAAGGCCCAAAGGTGCAAAGGGCACTGGGATTTGTAGGGCTTCTCAAGAGAAAGTGAATACTTTGAGCTGTTGTTTTAATTCTTTCTTCCCCAAACAGCCAGTGGCACAGGATGGGGGTCCTCCAACTTCTGCAAGGATCAAGATAATTTTCAATGGCATTTCAAAACAATGCCTTTTAAGGAGAAGAAACCCATGCCAGCAAGTGGTGTACATGCGTCAGCCACCCAAGAGCCTGAAATGGTTTCCACTGTGCAGATCTACAAAGCCACTGTGGAGTTGTCACAGAGGGTAATGGTAGCGAGCCTGGGGCAATGAGAGCTGAAACCCAGCAGAGCTCACCGACACCTAAGTTTTACTTTAACCCTGTACAAATCTATGTCTTTGGACGTGTGAGTGGTGCCACCATCCAGCTCTGTGTAATGCACCCACTGCAAAAAACAGACAAGATGGGAGAGGGGCATCTTTACTCTTTTGCAAAGGTTTAATGATCTAAATAAAAGTGTGAGGAAAGAAGGAAAAGAGATGTCTGCATCTGCAGTCCGATGTTGGTGCTGCGCTATGCCTGTGACCCAGGGAGGTCCGCTCTCCCCTCCAGGTCCCCAACGAGCCTCCCTGGCAGGCTGTGACAGACATGCACCAATGCAAACAGCACATTTTCTTTGAGATGCTAAAACTGTAGCCCCTCACACGAATGGCCAGAAATGTTGTTTCTTGCTACAGTTCCCAAGGTGAGCGTGGTGATTCAAACAAACAGAGAGGGTGACAAGATACAGAGGTCACCTCTTCCTCCTGCCGGGGTGCCAGGTGGCCGGCTTCCCTCAGCTCCCCTCTGCCCTTGCAGCAAAGCCCGGGAGGGCCAGGCCGGCAAGGCGCTGGGGACCTGGAGCAGGGTCAAAGCAAAGCGAGGAGGGTTTTGTCTCTTGGAGGCCCCCTGAGCACACATCTCTGCCTGGATGAAGAGGGGAAAGGGAAGAGGAAGGAGGGAGAGGCTAGGACGGTGTACAGTCCCACGAGGTTTCACACCGCTGTGCTGCTGGGCTGCACGCAGGTTCCATGCCGGGATCCTGCAAGGGGGAAGAAGATGAGCAGTGGAAACAGGAAAAAATCACAGCAATGAATTCCCCTGGTCTGGGACAGGGAAATTGCTCTATTTAGGACTTGTCATTTATTTTTAACATGGGCTCTTGGACTCATGTGCTGTTGTTACTGATCTTACAAAAGGAGGGCGGAGGGGCTTCCTTGCAGCAAGGCATCTGTGTCGTACTGGGCACAGGATGGGCTTGGGAGGTTTCTGATTCCAGGAATGTGACTTTTTATAGATCCTAATCCAGGAAATAAAATGACGTGGCTGACTTCTACACTAAGATACACACCGTGCAGCCCTTGCACACTAGGCAAAGAGTAACCAGAGGAGCACAGCGACAGCACAGGCACAAACTTGGAGATATGAAGACTGGAGAGAAATTACGTATTTTGGTTGGAAGCCTACAGCTGAGAGGAATATGAAAATAGTGCAAAGGGGACATTAAGCTAACTAGTAACCTAACAAGTAAAGCATCCTTATAGTGAGTTATAAGCTCCCAAGAGAAATAGCAAAGGCTTTTGTATTTTAGCTGTGCAATTTTTACAACATTGCAGCCCCTGATCATTTTTAAATCCATCTCTCAGGCCTTTCAACCCTATGCTAGATAGATCCCTGGAGCATATTCTTAGAGGGTGCTGTACTTGTACTAAAACTGATTAAAACACCAACAGAGGCAAAAGGCTAAAAATGCTAGTGTAGTGTACAGTTTTTTTCAGGATTGGAAATAGTGGCCTTAGAGAAGTGATACATGCTTGTGCTTATACGCACACATGTGCCCAGCATGAAGGGAAAACACATAGAAAGACAAAAATAGTGCAAAAGGCTTTAGATTGGTCTGGGATGGCCACACAGCTCCACTCCACCTTCTCTCGAGCTTATATGCAAATTGTAGAAGCAGCTTATCAACTTTAGTATGCTCAGGGAGTTTGACAAAATCAGACCGCTCTAATCATCGCCCTCTTTCAGCCTACTTTAATGATGAGTTAATTGCCCATGATGAGACTTCCATTTTCTTGGCATGCCTTAGCCCTTTGTAATTTTCAGGTTCTGGCTTATTCACAGGCATTTTCATGAATAACTGCAGTCCTTCCTGAGTAATAAAGGAAGACAGTCCCACAAGGGAAACTGAGCTACGTATTTTCTATGTGTGCATGAGGAATTTCCTTCTTTCAGCCTTTAACCAGGTTTCACCTGCCCCTGTGGAAGTCAATCCAACAAGGCCAACACCCATTTTCTCTCCAAACTGTACTTCTATGTGGGATTTTTTACTCAAGCAATGATGCAGCTGAACGGAAAATAATCATGGAGCCAACAGTTTTCAACACTGAGCAAAGCCTATGCTGCTGCTGGAATCTAAATTGGACAGCTTGAGGCTTTGGGGCTTTGCAGCAAGGACTCTTTAAATTAGGAATGTGTAAAGACTTTCCTGTGGTTTGGCACATGGGCAGCATTCCATAAATGCATCACAGAAATTAAATATAGAAAAGACCTGCTGATAGGTCTAATCCATTTTGCTTGGATAGCACAGAATTGGTTCCTATGGGACAGTTTGCATTGTTCGCTCGAGAAAAGTTTAGAATTTCCTAGGTGATGAAGCTTCCACCAATTCTTTTCAGGAAACAATTAACAACCTAACACAACTCAGTATCAAGAAATTTGTCTGAGATTCTTCCGATTTTTTTTTTTTTTTCAACATATAGCTCTTAGATATGTCCTACTGGACTGTTACAAATAATTTCCTTTCCACCTGAGCGCTTACACTTTCAAATTTTTATGGTGTGCTGCATGAACGAGGCAGAGGATAGGGTTACACATATTGTGATCTCCCAGTTAATCCTTTTTTATTCCTTCACAGAAACTTTTCCCTTAAAGTCCCCAATCAGCAAATTTTTCTTTTCTAGATCCTCCCTGGTTAGATCACTGCTTTTTCAGCAAAATGGTGAAATGGATGGATGAAAGTCTCACAAGCACAGGACACAGCATACACTATTCAGCATTTTGCCTTCCTTAGAATGAGTGTGCTGTACGAGTTTTTCATAG
This sequence comes from Fregata magnificens, assembly GCA_013389945.1. Classification (NCBI taxonomy): domain Eukaryota; kingdom Metazoa; phylum Chordata; class Aves; order Suliformes; family Fregatidae; genus Fregata; species Fregata magnificens. The sequence goes on from WAAD01008778.1 coordinate 270,776, forward strand.
GCTGTAATACCCTGTATGTTCCTGAGCTGTCAATCATTTTGGCATTTGTTTTATCTTTGACCACAAGTACAGGTTTTAGTATTGGAAAGTATGCCAAGGCTTTAGCAACCAGAGCACAAGCTCCTCTTCAGTACTTGTTCTGTTCAAGTTCAATGCATAATGTAGTTCTCATCTTGGTGTTTGTGGAAAGCTTACTCACGGCATTTAGCCACTCTTTAATTTGGCATGGTGGATAAAAGTTAGCACTGTGGCTCTGGAACGAGGTGTGTTGGCAGAAGTGCTGGGTCTGGATCTAGAAATGGAGCAGCAGTTAAGTGCCACAGTTGAAGAGAGCAGGTGAGCCAGGACCTGAGATAACAATACTGTTGACCAGGACCACGTTCATCGGTGGGGCTTACAGCCGAGGTAGTGTGGCACCATTTAAATGCAGCTGTGTGAGCAGTCAGGACTGCAGTCAGAGCGTGAATGAGTTGAGAATGGCTCTGGTGGAGAAAGGCTCAGGTGGAGAGCCCTTGGAAATTTTTACCTTTCAGGGGAAGACTTTCTGAGACCTCAAAGACACTCTCATTCATCTTTTCAAGACAGGGCAGTCGTCCAGCTTCTCACTTGTATAATGCAAACTGAGATGTACTCCATTCTTTGTTAAGTGCTGTGATCTGCAAATGAAAAGTGCTATTTAATTTGGAAAATCAAATTCTGTTTGCATGTCTGTAAACAAAATGCAAAAATGCTATTTCTGAGAAAATAATTTTAAGATGAAAAACACCACTAAAGGAAGTCTGTTGTCTTTTGTTCCCTCACCAAACATGAGTGGAACAGTGAAAGTGATTATTATTCAGTTCCACTCAGGTCTGCTGCTGCTGCGTCTGATGATGGGTGCTAAAAAACTGTACAGAGAAGTTAGATGAATTTGCCTGATGGGGGCAGTTTTTATATCTTCTGAGAATAAACTTTGTCCTCTCCCAAATTCTTCATGTCTGGCATCCCCTTCCATGGACAGTTTGCAGGAAGGAACAAACAGGAATAAAGCAGGACTCATGGGACTGCAGTTCAGTGCAGCCCTGACACCCAAATATTCAGGTGCGTGAGAAGTGATAAACAATCCCAAGACTGACTGCAGGCAAGAACATATATACTGAGTCTGTTTAACATTTTCTGTGCCCTCTTTACTGATTTGTTTAGCCCAATATATCTTTATTATGTGTACAGGAGAATCTGAGGCTTCTCAGGCAGGATTCATGTCACTTCACTAGAAGTTTATAAACATTTTGACAGTTCTCATACAATTAAGGTTGTTTTTATATTCATACAATGAACCACTCTTGTATGTACTTTCAAATGCTAAAGATTTATTCATTCTCCTTTGCACTTCCTGGAAAAGCAGTAGCAATTCCTAATCTGGCCAGATTGCTTTGGGCTCTGCAACAAAGTTTTTCTCTTTCACAGAGATGTTAAAACTGGATCAACCCTAAGCTGGAAACCCATATGCTCAACTTCTACCTTGATCTGTTAGCATAAACCTTTCCATCAGGAAGACAGTCCAAAATCATGGCTACTATTGCATTCCCTCATTTCTGAGGGTTTTTTATTATCCTTTTGTGTTTATTTATGTTTTTGATGAATGGAATCATAGTGGAAAATGATTGGTTCAACTGGAGAAGAAACTGTAGCCTCTGCAGGCTGCATCTTTTCCTGTCACTCCTAGAGATGCTCCCACCATGCTCCAAGCTCAGGAAACCTTGCTGGGGCTTTCACAGAAAAGATCAGCACTGGGCGCTTCCCAGTAGCAAAGTCTGCAGGGTAAAAGGTAGAGAATGGATGTGCTGGCTGCCCACAGACTGGTGGCCATATTCCTTCTTCCAGATGAAGCAGTGAACAACCTCCTATCTCATTTTTTGAGACTGGTAGTGATGTGAATCATCCTTCGAGCGGGCAGGTGAGTGCCATTACCTCCACGTGGCTAGTGAGGAAATAGGCAGACGAATGCATTCCCCAAGGTCAGGTGCAAACCACAGGCAGGAGCTGGAGAAGAACCCAGGACGCCTGTCTCTCTCAGGCAACCAGTGAGGACGAGGCAGGGCGGTGCGCACCTCATGCCTTTGCTGCCTGAAGCCTTGCCTTCTCGGTCTGTGTGCCATCGTTAACATAAACGCATCGTCAGCAGGCCCAGGCAGCCTGGAAATGGACCGTTTCTTCAGGAGGGCTTTGCAGAACTGGCTCCAGTAAAACACGTTTCTCACACATATTTTGGAGCACGTGAGAAACTGCCCTCTGTCACAGAGAGTGGGTACCTTGTCCTCAGAGGCATATCCATGCCGACAGCGTAACTGCAGGATGGTTTGGTAGGGATGGGCTCCCACTGACCCCCTTGTGAATAAGCCGCTCTGGGAGCTCTCTGCTGGGAGAGGGCCTGGATATGGCTCTCACAATCTTCCTGGAGGTTGTTGAGAGAGCAAAACCAGGAGGCAGAAAGCTGGGTCCAGCAGCGGTGTGCAGTTTCTCACATCCGCTCCCCCAACACCATCCTGCTCACGTCCTCTCGCCACAAACACACACACACACACACACACACACCCCAGTCCGTGTCATTCCCCGAGTCCGTGTTTCCTTCCATTGTTCCCCAGCAACTCCTTGGGCAATACTGTCTCCCTTCCCAGCCTTGTAGGCAGTCTTGGCCATCCAGTGTGAACCGATGGATGGGCTTTAAACAACAGAACAAAATAAACATTTGCTTCTCCTTAGAAGTTTCCCCCTCCCCAGTGCCCCCACACCCATGCACACGCTGCAGTCAGATGTCTGTCTTCTCATGCCCACCCAGAGATGGAGGGTGGGAGGATTTCAGAGAGATTCTCATATCATCTTGTCCCTTGAACAAACTGTGCTCCTGTTAGAGCTGCCAGCACAGCCTGGCTCAGTGCTGAGCTCTTGGGCTCTACTTTCCCCCTCGCCACCATTTCTTTCCAAGCATTAGATGTGAACTATATTTGCCAAGGCGCTGAGCATCTCCAGCCGAAGTCCTAAAGGCCAAATGGAAGCCAAAGTCCTTGGAGTTTGTTTCTCTTTTCTCCTCTCTTTTCCTCCTTTATCAGCAAACATCAGTTTGCCAGTGAGGACAGGCAGAAGGAATCAGCAATACTGAGCAAACTAGGAACGCTTGTTCAAACCAAATGTCCCCAATATTTCCAGCAACCAAAGCCATCTGTATCCGATTTATTTATCCAGAAAACCTAAAAAACTGTGAGAAGTCAAAAGATGGTCGTTTATTTATTTTTTAATAGTTTAATTTCAAGCTACCTAAGGTTAATTTGAAAAACATAGAAACATACGATGGGGGGGGGGGGGGTTTCTTTTTAACTGTAAACAAACCAGAAGAAAAAGAAATTTGGGTTGGTTAGGTTTCATTTTATTCTGTTTCATTTCTGAAATTATTTGGCCTTCCTGCAAAAAGTAAGAAAACAGAAACAAATATGTTATTGTTTTTGTTAATTTGTCACGGGAGCCACAAAAATCCATTGCTGAGATTGTTTTATTCCTAACTAACGTCTATTAACTCTACAGTGTCCCACAATGATCCCGTAAAATCCTTGGGAATATGAGCAGCAGAAGAGCTGCTCATTCTATCCAAATTCCAATGTGATGAGGAAGGGTGTCAACACGGCCATCTTGCCACAAACTCAGTTACATTGCTCATTAGCCCTGATGCTCTTACCTGTCTGATATGCATACTCTTGTGCCTCATGGTGCCCCAAGACTTGCACAGGGATGGTCTTTTATTTCCTAATAGTGCAATGGGCCTCACCGTTCAAGGAGGGATGACGGCAGTCATTTCTGTGTGGGCATTTCTGTATCTTTGCAGAAATCTTCTGCAGATTTCTGGCTTCCTGGAAAGCTCTCAAAGCCACTCCACCTTTGGAAGCATGCAGGACAATGGTGTTAGAGGGCGAGATTAAAATCTTGGAACTCTTCTGTGCTCTTTTACAGAGTGAGTGAGGTCACAGGCAAATTAGCAGGTTGTTGGAAGGAGATCAGGACTGTTTCTAAACATCTCTCATTTTCCTATGAGGGGTTTTTACCATCCCAATAAGCGACTGTCCAAGGCAGGAGCCAGTTGATGGAAACGCTTTGATCACACTTTGGCCAATCTGGTCCCCAGTGATGCTTCTAAGGGTTAGACAGCTTTGCAAAACTCCTCCACCCAATTCAAAGCACTGTGACTAACTCTCCTGCACACAGCCCATTTCCTCACAACAGCAATCACAGGCTGCAGACAGGAGACAAAACCTTCCAACCGGAGACTGGTCATGCCTGAGTGATGTCCTCAATACAACCAGTTCTGTGCAGCATGGCGGAAGGAGCATTAACATGGGTGTGATACCCTGCTGAGGAATTCCAGTGTCACTGAGTAATTATTTGTAATAACTCAGAGTAACAATTTCCATATGTAGGACCCAAAAACAAGAACTACAAGTCAGGAGATGCCTTCTCCAGGTTGTTAGATGACAGCAGGATTTCCACCTCCTCTAAAATAAGACCTATCCTGTTTTCTATTCTGGTCTCCATCACCCCACCAAAATAAAATCAGGTGAAGACAGATACGTCAGTGAGCAGAGCTGGAATTTTTGCTAGAGGTTTGGGGTGGGGAGGGGTTGGCATGGACTGAATTCTCAACACCATGATCATATGTTACTGATTAAGGAACCTGGGCAGATGCACCTTTCACTTCCAGTTTAGATGAAAACCTTGACTGTCTCCTCCAGGATGGCAAGTTTCACTCAGTGAGACTGGGAAGCCCCTGAGACAAGCCTCCCGTATGGTGTTCAGGCTTTTTCAGGACTGTCCAGAATGTGGAAATTCAGAACCAGAGTGAAACTGGGGGGTGGACACAAACTAAGAAAGTGGGACTGAGGGCTTACTAACAACTTCCATCCAAAGAGGTCTGTGTGCTTCCCTGCATGGAGGAATGGGATTTTCCCTTACCCATCCCTCAGAGAGCTCCTTTGTCCAGCTGGGCAGAAAAAGCCAGGAAGGTAAAGGTTATTTAGCTGAATGGTGTGGGTTTTTTTCTCCTCCAGCGCCCATTCCCCCCACACATCCATACACACACATCCTGAAGCAAGAGGAAAGGAATTCCCTGTGCAGCCGGATGGCAGGACATGGGCCAGGACCTCCGGTGACACCACAAGCTGCTGCGTCCTTCTCCCACCATGCCCCCGCTCCAGCACCACCTTCAACCCCCCCCAGCCGCACTGAGAGCCAGGTCACTGGGACCAGAGACACACACACAAATGTTTTTCTGTTCCTCGGTCCACAGCATCATCGTGGCTGTAGCCAGCACAAATCCTCTGGCTCCCAGCCAGGCCACAGGGGTTTTTTCCCCCTCTCTCTGCCAAAGCAAATTGACTTCTGACACCTTCCCTTATGTTTTCATCCTTTAAAGGGTGGAAAGCTGAAAGCCTGGCTTCGCTGTATTCACTTCCATGCCTTCTCTGTACTCTCCTGCCTGGATGTTAAATAAGCCCTTTCAGGGAGGACTGGGCACCTGGGTTACTAGTAGGTAGCTGCTTGCAGGCAGGGCAGCATACAGCATGCACGTGCACACATGTATGTCTGTGTGCTGCGGACCACAGCTGACTGCACGTCAGGGGTGCCTTTCCTGCAGCCCAAGGAAAACAGCGCTGCCCTGGGAGCATGCCCCTGGCTTCCTTTGCAACCACCCCCCAGCATTTCAGCTCCCTGGGCCTTAGCCACGCTGCTCTGTAAAGCGTGGGTAACAATTCTCGCTTCCTTCTCGAACATTTGGTGAAAAGTACTGTTTGGGGCCTAGGTGTTACAAGTAGTGCCTAAAACTGACAATAGGCAATATTTTTATAACTACTTAGCATTTATTCCTGCAAGAATCCATCCCCATCACTCCTGTAGCAAAACAGACCTTGGAAAGCCATTCTAGGAGAATCCATTAATCATATTGAACTGGCACAGGACCAAAATATTTCCCCTCTCTGCCTTTAAACCTTCCTGATGCTTTTTTCGTGTTGCTTCCTTGTCATCTCAAACAACCTTGGAAATGCTTAGAAATACGAATCTATCTCAAGACTTAAACTGTCCAAAAATGCACAGTGCAGGAGTACTCAGGCCTCCCGGTTTGATCCTAGCAAGTCTTTGCAGTGCCAATTCAGTAATTCTTCCAGCAGATGGGAAGAAGACGGTTCAGGACCCCTTTCACCCACCAGTAAAAGGTGTTGAGCTAGGAGGAACAGATCAGTTAAGTATGCGGTGACTGCACAACCCAGCTCAGCTCCAGGAAGAAGAGCCGTTCTGTACTGGGCTGAATTCCCAGGCAAGGACTGTGGGGCCAAAGTCTGTACCAACAAGCTGTCACCGAAGGCACTGATGTTGCTGCCCTAGGACTTGCAAAGGTGTTGTGTGATCGGGATGAACCAAAGGCCTGTGTCACAAATGTCATTCAAATGATTTACTTCATTCTGACTTGCTGCGCTTATGCTTTTTGCTTCAACAGTGTTATTTTCCACTAGAATATTGTCACATTCCAGCCATTTGACATGGCCATAAAAACATCATTTTAGCCTTCTCAACTCATTAACCCTCTAGAACGTAAGCTGGCTGAATTCGCAGAGTTAAGAGATCTAAAGCATGCTTTTCATCCCAGCCATCACTTACCTCTCTCTCCTGGAAGAGACTGCTGGACAGCTGTGAAATTACTTTTTCATGGGCCACCATGCCAGCAGGTTTCCAGCTGGAATCAATGACAAAGCTTGGAAATAAATTGCTGACTGCTTAGAGCAAGAGGATTAGGAAACCCAGCCCAGTTCTGAGCTAGAAAAACAACAGAAACAACCACTACCAGTCACCACACCACATACCTCTCGCACCCATGCCCTTCCTGCAGCCTCCCTGACTGTTCACAGGGTTGCACATTTGTTCTGTGGGTGCAGAACAGAAATCGCCCATCTCAGTGCCATCTCAGAAATTATCCAAAAGAAGATGAGACTGTTGGCTCTTGAGCAAGGAATGATCAGGGCTTTTAACATGTGGAAGGCTTGGGAGGTACGCGAGAGTCCTTGCAATAAGGAATCGCTCGAGTCATTTAGTGACCCAGAGGGACATCTATGTGTCTTTCTGTCTTGCAGGCTACACTTGATTAGAAAATTTGTTGTAGGCTTGTACGCAGCTTGCAAACCAGCAGCCCTATTACCACTTGCCTGATGTTCCACAATGGTGGTTGTTACTGATGGAAATTCAGGCTTGATGAATTTGTAATGAGTGTGCTGGGTAGCGATGGCTCACTCAGTAGGGCCCGTGTGATGAATCTGCACATGCAAGGGCAGAATATAGCTGGCCAGCTGACATCGGAAAGCATTTGGTGGTGGAGTTGGGCTTCAGAGACCATCCTGGGGTGATCATATATGTGAGGTGTTACAGGCATTGCAGCACACATGTTGTGAGTTATTAGGCACTAGCTCTTAAAATGCTTCCTGGAAAAACTCCTGCAGTACCCCAATCATTACTAGCAGCAGTCTGATGTTGCAAAACATCTGGACCACATGAAAGACAGAGAGCATCAATGGTGTCACTCCAAGAGTACACTGGACCATTGCAGCTGTATTCTGAGAATCATTCACCAGCAGCATGAACTTTCCCAGTTGGAAAAAAACCACAGGCTATTTATTTGGGAGGTATGAAGGATGCCTATTAAGCGGCTATTGCTGCTAATACTAAACATGTTCATTTCCAGGACAACTCTTTCAACAGCTTAAATGGCAAATGAGGAGTAAGAAAGGCTTTTGCCAAAACATTTAGACTTTGAACATTTTTAATGATTAATTTTTGGCAGCACTGTCTTCTTCTTTTAATCTTGTTTCTTTAGCTTCTAAACCAATAGCATTGAATCTCACTGTGCCCTTTCATGGGGGATGGAAGAACTCAAAAGTAAAAAACTATATCCCAAGACCTGAGCCTTGTGCTAGATATGGGCATGATCATTAATCTCAGTCAGATTTGTTCCATCATCCACATTTTCAATCTTCAACACACAAGAAGACATGTCCTGACATATCCTTCCACTGTAATTGCTGCATGAGTGCCAGGGAGAGCCTTAGCATCTTCAGAGCTTATGTAGTAATGCATTACAAATAAAAAATTCCCTTTGTAAAATTGGAAGGATAATCCAGATCATTGCAAATAAATGTCGCGCTACGTGTATCACGGGTACAGGCCAAATGGGACTCTCTAGAAAGTGCTGCCTTTATATCTGCTTGGTGAACAGAACTTCATGGTCTTTATCTGTCCCTGAATTTCAATATGGAAAAGTGCCATTCGCCATGTAAATAAGCTCACTAGCTGTCTGCCGTTTCAAAGCAGTTTGCTTCTCTATGGTGATGTGTCCAGACTGGTCCCGGTTTGAGGACCTTATAGCTTTTTCTTACGTCACTGGTCACCAGTGTCAGCACTGGCCTTCCCACCCAACTCCTGTACCACATCAATTTATGTAGACCTGTGTCTCATGGTAGCAGCAAGAACTAGATGCTAGGAGGAAGGAAGGTGACTTAAGTCTGCATACGCTATCTTTCCACTAGGGTTTGAGTGGTTTCCAGTTCTTGTGCTTGGGCTTTCTGTGCCAACCCAGCTATGATAGGCATGCATACAGACCCTGACTGACAAAGCCACATGGGCAATAGCTGTGGAACCAATTGCACTTGCAAAGCTGCATCAGTTTCACCACGCCAGCAATATGCTGTAGTATAGCCTATATAATATCTACTCTTGGAGCACTTAGGCAGTAAAGAAGATCAGGCTTCTCATGGAGATTAAATGCTCTGAAATTGTAGTACATCATAAAACATGGCCAAAAACTATAAATTGAATATTCTCGCTCCATGGATCTTGCTCCTAGGGAAAATTCAATAAGACCCAGATGAAAGAAACCAGCAGAGAACCATTTCATGCTGAGACACCTAACAGACATCCCACAGAGTTTGTCTTTTTTGAGTAGTAAAGGGGATCTAGTCCATTGTTCCTTAGAGACCTCAAATGTATTCTTAGCTTTGTTTTGTAGTAAAACCAAGCTTTTACTATAAACCCAAATATGTTAATTTTTTCTTAAGCTTTGGAAAAGTTTCAGCCAGCCTCTTCTGGAGCTTTGTCATTTTAAGGTAATGAAGTTTCTACATGTTTTAAAAACATGAGGACCTGGGTTGAACAGCAAGATCTTAATCCTGTTTTCATTTCAGAAAAGGATATCATCTAGTTCATCCCTTATTTGACATAATAGAAAACATAGCAGATTGTGACTGAAAGAGAAACAAGAATTATCTTGTCCTGTGGATCATAGGTCTCATTGTCCTCTTAAAAAAAGAATGTATTTATAACAATGCTTTACAACCTCAGACAAGACCTTGTGCTGACAAGTGGATACCTTCTCCGACTTCCTTCACATTAGCAGAAACCTAATCCGCTTTATATACTCCAGCCAAAATAATGTTCTCGATCATACACAGTTTGCAGCAAATTTTCCAAAAAGAATAAGAAAAGAAAAGGATTGTCCATGAACCAAATGAACTCTGCCTCTTCTACTCCTCTTGCATGAGATTATGAGGCACCATGTCTTGCTTTCTGCTTAAGTAAAATTTAACACTGTGGTATTATAACAAACCAATTAGTAATAAACTGATTAATAATAAAGGTGACGTCAAAACCAGATGGGATCATCTGAAAATTTGTTTAGCTAACACAGGCACAAAGGACCAAGTCCAGTGTCCAGTGGAAGGCAGCTGTGAACATATATGCAGTCCAATGAACTTGACCTTAACCGACAAATCCATTAGCTTTGCCATAACCGTAACCAAGATGCATATTACCAGATCTAATGCACAGATGACTAGAAAAGCACTCTGTGACAGACTAGTGCAAGAAAAGTGCCTTGCCAGAAACTGTTATTCCTTTGTTTCTGATGCGACTTGTTCTATTACCAAAGCGGTAACTAATAAGACATTCCTTAGCTGCACACTGCTATGGTGAGGATATCTCATCCCAGTTTGTAACAAGTTCAGGGCCCAGAGGTAAAAGTGCCGCAAAGCATCAGAATGTGCCATCTGGCCTTGGAAACTGGGAAACAAAGAGCTTATAAATATGCAGGGACCTCCACTTGTTCCTGGGACCACATAGCAAGAAGACAGAGAAACTCAAACATATATGGAGAGGAATGTCTCCCCTCCTCCCTTTGCATGTGCTTCAGTCAGGATGTTTGTACAAGAAGAAAGTCGGTTGAACAATAAAACCCATATGTCAGGCGTTGAAGGGAAGTCTGGAGTCAAACACGCCAAAAGACAAGATTGAGACCAGTTCATCCTTACAATAAGATTACCCACTCAAATATGCACATCACAAGATCCTTGTTAAGGGACCAACCTGATAACAGTAGCAGTGTGGTACTTGGTACTTTGAACTTTTCACCCAAGAATTGCAAAGCACTTTACAATAAAGCCTAAATATATCTTTATGTAAGATGGGAGGGGCTGTAAAGAGATAGCTTTGATTATTTTGAGCATGAAAAACACACAGTTCCATTACAACACAAAACAGAAAGCTCTAATTCACCTGGAAATGGTGTTTTTAATGAATTTTAGTGGAATTATACCCAGTCAGACTCCAAGGCCAGTGAACTTCCATGTCTTAGAATCATAGAATCATTTAGGTTGGAAAAGACCTTTAAAATCATCAAGTCCAACCGTAAAGTCTTCACACTTAAAAAGAGAGTTCCTGTGACCTTTTGTGATCACATTTTTAACACTAAAGATGATACAAAAAAATGGACTGAAAAGTCCCCAGTTTAATAAGCATTTCATTATTTATTCAAAGTGGAACAGCTCTCAGCAAAGCTGAGAGGTCCTCCTAGATAAGGGACCAACCAATAACCCCAGAGAGGGCTTCTGAAGACTGAGTTGAATCCCAAGACCAGAGGGAGCTTTATCTGAAGACGAAGATACTCCATGGCCAACTTCAGACTTTCGCAAAGATGTGAGTGTGAAGAACTGGACAAAAAAGCTCATGACAGTCAAAAGCTCTGCCGTGAGTTCTTGAAGGTTTCCTGCTGTTACTATGGACAGAAATGCTGCAAGACCCAACTTTTCTTAATACTTTCTTTGTTCAGGGCTACATTTATTCACCCCCCAAATACTGGAGCGGGAAGGAAAATGTTCTGGACCAAGTCTGGCAAGCCATAATTTGAAATGAGGTGTAGGCACTGGGAGGTTTTACAACTGAGTACTTGAAAATTCTCATCAAATTTTCATCAGATTCATTAGGTTTGGCCGGACAAATGTTGGCCTCTCATCTGTCTGTGTGGGAAAAGTTCTTGCTAACAGGGTTTCTTTTAACATGTAACCCAAAAGTAATTAAGGTCCTAATTAGTTAAACTTTGAACGAAGTTCGGGCAATGACAGTCCCTGGCAAAGACAGTCAGCAGTCCTAACTGGACTGGGGTTGTCAGGCATTTCCAGAAAACAGCATCGAGCATCTCTCAAAGTTCACAACCACTACTCCTGCTCCTTCTGCCCTCCCCATCACCCACCAGCCCTTTTCATCTTTCATTGCTGTAGGCAGCTCAAAGAGATGTTAATGTCCCAGAAGTGATCCTGACGCCAAGTTTCTCTATTAAAACCATCTCCAGGCAACAATCAGATTTGCCACATGCCTATTGTCCTCATCACTCTCAGGCAGTCACAGCACATCAAGGATTGGGGCTCGTTTCATTCCATGCCTTTTGCTCCTGCTGCTACTGTCCCCAAGCTCAGGAAGGGCTGTAAACAATGAAGGGAAGATAAAGGGGTGGGGGGTGCATCTTTCTTTATCTCATCTGGCAGTTAATCCCTTGCCAAATGTATCAAGCCAAATGAGGAGGGGAAGAGGCTGGTGAGACAGACATGTGGTGTCTTCAGATTCTGCAGCTTCCCTGCTGCATTTACTTTTCCTCTGTATTTCTATAGCAAGCTTGAGTGAGCGACTATGGCCCTGGATGAGGAGTTAGCAGCAAGGGCTGTTGCACTCCCAGCCTTGGCACTGACCACCAGAGGTTTTTGGCTTCCGTCCTACCCTTTGCCTGTATTTTCATAGTCTCTTTAAACTGGCGTAAGCTGGCTTCGCCGCCAGAAGCAGCAGTCCTGACACAGGGTTTGCATGGTGGTCCCAGTGGGGCATCTTATCCCAGCTCAACTCAGCAAAAAAGCGTATATATGTTACCTTGAGATCAGGCCTGTGAGCGGCTGTGTGAGCCAGCTCACAGTGACTGTGCTACCAGGGCATCTCTTGGTCTTAACCATGCTAGAGTCTGAACTCTTTGGGATAGGGACTATGTTTCTCTAACTGTGTATACAGCCCCTAACATGATGAAGCATTGATTTCAGCAGGGCCTTGGAACCTGTACAGTGTCACTGATCCTTCAATGGCAAGGTGCACCTTGCTAATAAAATACACAAACACTAAAGCAAGGAGCACTAGGTCTTACGTGCTTTGTAACACATTCACTTGGGCTCTGTATGGAGTTGGCACTGCAGTGGCGAGGTCTGGGGCCATGGGGGATGAGGAGGAGTAAGGGAAAATGCGGATCTGCTGTGAGAGGGTTGAGGAGCTCTGTTATAAATACTGGTCCCCAATTTGTGTTTGGCTGCTTATGGGTGGACAGTGGTGGAGAGCCAAAAGTGTTCCCAGCTGATGACTGGCACAGGAGCTCTTCCTGGGGGACTCCTGAGGAAAGAGCTCAGAGACACTGCCAGAAATCTCTTCTAGACCAGTATGGTCCTGTAGGCTGCACCTTATCATAATATAGAAATGCTCTGTGCCTCCAAATTTGCTTTTCTAAGAAAGAGATGGTTTATATGGGCAGTGTCCTGCTTATGATCTTATTTCTGGGTTTTTTTGTCATCTAGGCCCCCCAAAGGTTTGCTTTTTGGAGCCAGTTCTTTGGCTTGCACAAGCTGGTGTTATTTCTTTGACTACACCGAAGCTGTTCTGCCTGTGACCTGTGTAACATAAGCTGGTGGTCTCAGATAGTCTCCCCCACCACTGGCACTCTCCAGCCCTTTTGCCGTCTCCCTCAACATGGAGATCAAGTGCTTTACCACCCATGAAGACACTCCCATTTTGTTCTGTTCCCCTCCACACTCACGCGTTTTTGCAGATAAGGTAGATGTCACAGGAAAGCGTGTGCTGGAAAACTCACTGTTGAAGCTGCCTGTGCCAGATTTGTCCTGGCAAAGAGAGGGGCTTTGTGAACATTTTCACAGTCCTTGAGCAGCAAAGGACACCTTGCCACCACACCTCCCAAGCCTGAGCATGCCTCTTCCTCTGGGTGCACAGGCAGGAAGCAGTAGACTACAAGTAGGAGCAATTTGGGGCGAAGACTTGGCTGTCCTGCGTTGTCTGTGTGGCTGCTCTCAGCAGGACTACTTCCACTCCAAATGTGTTATTGCAGTGAATAAATGGGAGATGGGTGGGGTTGCAGGGGCGGTATGGACAATAAAAGGAAATGCCTCTGCTCTGCATATGCTCTGGAGAGGGAGGGTGTCTGTGTCGGGCAAGAGGGGATGTGGTACGAGACAGGCTACAGAGGGGAGGTGTCTGCATGAAAACCAGAGGAGAAAAAAGTGTTTGAGAGAGAGTGGGTGGGTGGTGGCAAGGTAGTGGGAACAGGCCGAAAGAGGCTGTATGGCTGTAAAGAGAGAGACTGCTTGAAAAGGACTGGGAGCAGAGGGTGTGTGTGAGAGGACTGCAAAGGGGAAATGCGAGGCAGAACGTCTGTGGGTGGCACAGAGATGGATGCAGCGCCTGCACCACGCTGCCAAACAGGACTCCCCATCCCGGATGCTCTGACCGCCTTTTCCAATCCCATGGACTACACCGTTATTTTACCCTGTTAACACTCGATATCTCGTATCCTTTTCTGAAGCAGAAAAATTGTGGTATTACAGCCTGGGGAGGGTGCCAAGGTTCAGCAAGAGCTGTCCATCCCTTCAAACAAATAAACATTGCATCCTTTCAAAGCTCCCTTGAGCAAACAGAGAGACTTCAGAGTCGCTGTAGTGCTGGTGGTTTGAGGATCATTACAGAATAACCCCTCCACAAATGTTTCTCCTGATTTTTGAGTCAATGAGCCATCTTCTCCTTACCAAATGTATTCACATGTATCAGTGTTACCACAGAAAAAACAAAAGCTTCCTCCTTCATTGCGGTAGCCTTCCAACCACACTCTTCCATATGACTTTGACACTTTGCAGTTCAAGGCTTTGTTTCTTCTGGTCAAAAAAAAAAAAAAAAATTGGCTTGGGTTGGAGATTGCCCCAGCCCACATGGCTTGGACCGGGATGCAGCTGACCCCCAGCACCCTGGCGTGCTAACATCCGATGTTTAAGATTGGACCTCTCTCTAAGCCAGGTTCCTGAACAACAGTTGGCATGTGCCAAGTACATTGATAAATAAAATTAGCTCATTTGAAGCCAAAATAGAGAAAAAAATCAAGCTTGTTCATCAATATTCTGCAGAGAGTGAAAACATAGAAATAGTGACCTAGTAGGAGGCTATACTCAAAATTCCAGAGGATCATGGTAATCTGATATTTACACTGACTTTACGAGTTTGGAGTCCTTCCGAAAAATCAGACCAGAGCAACACACACTCTATCTTAGCCCCTGCATACGATCTCCATGCCTAGCTGTTATGGCTCTGGTTTGCAAAGGGTTTCTGTTTGTTCCCTTAGTGGATTCTAATTGCCCTGGATCAGCTTCAAATAGGATGGAAAATGTTAAAAAAACAGAAAGGGAGCCTTCAAAGGTCCTGAACATTATGCCTAGGTGGTGATCTCATGGCAGCAATGACCTCAGAGGTGTGTTTGGCTTGGTTCAAATTCACAGAACTGCCTCTTGCCAAAGATATTTTAAGCGGGCCAAAACCATCTGTAAACACACCCATCCAAAAACACATGCTGCACACAGTCTCAAACACACATCATGTATCTCACGTAAACTCACATATGCTCCTCATAGAAAACGTGGGGTCTGCAGTCACAGTCAACCTGTCATTGCTATTTATCATACAGCTCAGGTGCCCCCACACACAGTGCAAATGCGAATGAGGTCGGAGGGGACAAGCTCATCAGCCTGTAACCCGTACTGTGCGGTACAGCAGTCTCCTGTGTAGTTCATGGTCCTGGATCCCAGGTGGGGGGCTATCCCCAGTTTTTATTTCTCTTATTTCAGGTTAAAATCAGTTCTGGGTAAGCCACCTGAACTTCGCTGTGCTCCTCACAATTAATCCACTTCCAACAAGAAGGAAGGTGTTCCTGGGGCTCCAGTTTTCCAGGCTGACCACAGATTCTGAGGCCCACAGGGCCTCGCCGAGCTCATCTGCTCCCACCTGTCCTCAGACAGCATAGGAAAGAGAAATACATGCTGAAAGCTACATGTCTGTACTCACAGGTGACTTCTGCTACTTGAGCAGAGGGCAAACCAGACGTGAAATTAAAATCCTAGCCCTCTTCAGACCAAATGGTGCTCTGACAGCCAGTCTTAGTATTCAGTATTCATGCTGCAGTAAAGATCGCTGACTCCATTCACTGTTTTGTCCCTGTTGTACCAAGCATGGCAGACACAGGGACTAGTAACAGCTATGTTCGCATATTTCCAAGGTCACATTTACATACTTCTAAGCATGAACATGAGCCGAAATGCTTGCTTTGTGCATCCCCAAATTGTGAGGAATGCAGATATCCAGATCTGTATTCCCCCTCTGACTTCTGTGTTTGTAGCTCAGCAAGTTTGAAATGGCTGCACACTTAAAAGCAAACAATCCTACAGAAGCCCAAACTGTCACATAGTACCAGTGGGAGAAATAGGACAAATGGTGAGGCTCAGAAAATGCAGTACTCAACAGAAGCTAAATCTCTGGATAAACACTAGGAGTTGCTCCTGTAGATTCCGTGTGAAATATTGTCACAGTGTCACAAAACCGTAGAATAATCTAGGTTGTTAGGGACCTCTGGAGGTCACCTAGTTCAGTCTGCCCCTCGACGTATATGCAGCTAGATCAGGTTGCTGAGGGCCTTTGTTCAGTCAAGCTTTGAATATGTCCAAGGATGGAGACTCCACAACCTCTTTGGGTAACCTTGTCTGTGTTTGACTTATCCTCACAGTGAAAAAATTATTCTTTATATCTAGTCAGTCTCATGTTTGGCAGCTCAAATCCGTTGCCTGGCATCCTATCACTTTGCATCTCTGAGAACAGCCTGACTGCCTTCTCTATACCCTCTCCTTAGATATCATAATATTGAGGCAGTTCTGCCCTACAGGTGACAAGATGTGGAACTGAAATTGCAGCAGTGTGAAAACAGCAAAGAGACGAGCTGGAAGGAAGGTAATCAGAGCCTCAGAAGAATCTGATCCTAGAAGCTGACAAAGAGTGGAAGGAAAAAAAATGGAAATCCTAGGGTTTTTTCTGAACATTGTGCTCCTCACAGCCATGACTATTTGCTGGTGGTTGCTCAGAATTGCTCCCAGTGATGACTGCAAGGAAAGCACAGGTTGATCCCACAGGGATCCCTCAGTGCTGTGCCTGCCTGGTGTTCTTGGCGCTCAACACGTGCAATAAATCATTTTCACAAGCTGCTGTGCATTCCTCTCCAAACACACACAGGATGCGCTGATCGCCTCTTCTTTTCCAAAGGCTAAATCATGTACGCAGGGCCAAGGCTGGAAGCTGGCAAGAACAGCCCTGTCTGCATGGGCAGGGTGCTACCGTGGCAAAAGCTCTTACTCTCAAAAGCACATATTTTCCCATAAATGGCCAGTCATTAAGAACCAGTCACCATGAACTGATATGGGCATAGGGAGGAGCTCTGATGTCCATTAATGATGAGGGAGCAACTCTGTGACATGTTTGGACCACAGGATAAAACTGTAGGTGGCTTCACAGCCACTGAAGGGCACGCAGACAGTGCTTGGGGCACTGCAGCCTGCACGCGGGGCTGGAGACTTCCACCTGCCCCGTGTCCCTTGAAGGACACAGAGCAACCAAACCACAGCTGTCGCTGCCACCGCACTGTTCTCTCTGTGTGCCGGTCCTGCTCACTGAGCCAAGGTGCACTGAGGCAGTGCAAATGAATTTGGGTCTCACCAGCTCCTGTGAGAACAGGAGCCCGCAGGCACCACCATGCTTCTCCCCGCTGGGTGGGGAGCACAGAGGAGCCAGGGCAGCTTGGCCCCGGAGGCTTTAGACCTCTGGAGGTTTCAAGAGCACCAGGTGCTGGGCCGAGAGCCGAGTGGCACCGTGCTCGGCGGGGCAGGGCCTCGCCAGCCAGGCCTGCCCCACCGCCCCAGCAGGCCTGGAGGGCAGCCAGNGGACAGTGGCCGGGGTCAGATGCAGCCCAGGGACCTCCAGGCGGTCCTCGGGGACACGGCAGGCCTGAGGCCGGGCCGGGAGTCGGCCGTAGGCTGGGCTTGGCATCAGGACTGGCAGGGTCCCTGGCCAGGCACAGGCACAGCCGAGCTGGAGCCCAGCGCTCCTGCAGCAGGCTGCGGCCTGGGCTGCAGGCCCTGGGCTGGGCTAAGCGGGGGGGCCCTGGGCCCGTGGGCAGGGGGAGGCAGTGGTGGAGGCCCTCGGCAGGGCTGCTGGGGGCCATTATGGCCGGTTAGTGCCTTGCAGGCCCTGGCAGCGTGCTCTTACCCAGGGAGATTGGAAGTGGTTAACCACCCTCCCCAGGGACAGGCGGCATCACACTCACCGTGGGGTGAGAACAGCCTGGGAAGGTATTAGGGAGTAATTCACAGGCAGTCAGTTCAGAGACCCTTTTTAGCACATGTAGGTTTGCAGCAACCCCCTGAATGTCCGGACCAAGCAGTGCACACCTCTGACTCCAGCCTCTCTTGGGCACTGACAGCGTGTGACGGTATCCCCCGAATTAAACAAACCACCTTTAAGTAAATAGAACGCATCAGCATACTCTAACAACCATAGCAACTCCTTTCTAAACTATTTTAGAAAATGCATAGCTTTAATCACCTGTTTAAAACTATTTTTCAGAAGCTCTGGTGCATAGTGAGTGTTGAAAAGGCTCCCTTAGCTTCTACCATTCAGCCCATTTTCTCTCAGTGGCATGTATTTCAGTGTGTTATTATGGCGGATGTCAGCCACCACAAAGGTAAGGCTGCACAACGACATCCACTGTCATCGTAAGTTTGCTTAGGATGCTTCCACTGAGTATTTGACCTCACATTTCCCATGCTTGGTCTCTCTTAAGAGAGGTTGTTTTGTTTCAAGACTGGGAACAAAATCCCAGTAGGTATTTTTAAGTTCAAAGAAAGTGAAAAGAAACAAACCCAAACCCCCAGTGTGCAATCTTCCCCTCTGTAAAATATTGAGGCTGTACTTTTTTCAACAGGCCTCCAGCAAGGAGAGATGAAAGGCAGTGCTCAGGACCAGGTCTGGAAACAGGACTTAATCCAAGGCCACTAAATCTCTGGCTGCGATGTATGTTACATTACGCTGAGACAGGAGGAGAGTGGAACCATAAGTGAAATTATTAACCAGTGCTTGAAAATGCCCCCTGAGTGTGCTTTGGGCATCTGTTAGAGTTTTGTAATGGACCTTAACAAAGCTTACTCTCCCCAGTCTTATGGGCCAAGTCACTGCTGCTTCAGGGTTTCTGCTGGGATAGTTTGCATGAAGAAGACTTCAATGTCAGCTTCACAAAGCAGAATCCTCAGAAGACCTGTCCTTTATTCAGGAATCAAAGAAAGCCCCAGCATCTAGGGAACTCCTGCATTTCAGCTGCACTCAACAAGAAACTGTGTGTGAGAAGAGAGTGCTGGAGAGATGCTCATTTCAGTTGGGAACCAAGCCCTGAATTTTCATCTTTTATTCTACCTGAGATAAAGCAGTCACAATATAAATAGAC
The DNA here is from genome assembly GCA_013389945.1 of Fregata magnificens. NCBI lineage: Eukaryota > Metazoa > Chordata > Aves > Suliformes > Fregatidae > Fregata > Fregata magnificens. The sequence goes on from WAAD01008778.1 coordinate 289,734, forward strand.
ATATCCCTGCCCTTTCAAACCAGCTTTGTGCCAAGCTATTTCCAGAAGACAGGCAATAACAAGAACAGGCATGGGAAGAGAGCCTTCCTCATGCCATCACTATTAAAGACGTAAAGACCTGTTCTCCAGTTCTTTCTCTTTCTGGTCTCTTCCACATCTGTGCGAAGCTGTTTAGAAAATACAGCTTTTCTAACCTGGTGGCTTTCTCCTCTGAGTCTGCAGGACTCTAAGTATGAAATAGAAGCAAGGCAAAACCTAATTAATCACATTGCTTAAAATCATGGCCCAAATCTCACTGGGTTTACTCATGTGATTAATGTTTCATTGAAACAGAGGAACAGGGAGCAACTGATGAGTTATCCCACTGATTTCAGTGGGTCATGGATTTTTGCATGGGTATTTCCAGCTACTCTTACAGCTAAATCAAGGTTTAACCACACTGGAACTGGCTAGTCAAGTGTGCATGGAAATGCAAAAGATGAGATTCCAAAAGCAACACCACCTTGCCCAAATAGCCCAAGTGAGGTGTTTTCTAATCCTGTTTGCTTGATTAGCAGTGTGGCAAGACACACTGCATGTTTGTATTGCAAACAGGAGCACAACTCCAAGTTAGAGGTGGTTTTAAAAGATCTTTATGTTGTCTGATTGTGTTCATGCTAGGAAGGGGTAGGGGTGCAGTACCTGTGGGAGGACATTACATATGCTGTAGACACATTTTTCTCCTGGCCTAGCAGCAGAACTATGTGACACCCCACTCTAAGAAATACTAGCCAAGCAGTGAAGGAACCTGCTGCTAACTGGGAAAAAAACTTTTCACAAAGCAGCAAGTCAGTCATGAGAGGTAAGGCTCATCAGGCTGAGGGTAAGAAAGGGCAATGACTGGAAACTGCATGGGAAATGCATACCTGAAGTGGTGGTTAAGAGGACTGTGGCAAGAAGGGCTGTTATAAAACTGACTTTTTGCCCTGAGGAAGGAAAAAAAAAAGGAGTATCTGCCATTTGGATACATATTCCTTTTAGTAGCCTTCATGCTCTTCAGACATGCCAGATCATTGTACAGACATCCTCATGGTATTTTCAGCCCTGAATGAAGCTACAGCAGACAAAGGAACCAGGCAAACAGGATGCCAGCAAGCCCTGCTAAAGGAAACACGATGTAAATCAGGGAGAGGAGTACACAATGCCTATAGGATGTATTCTTTCTATAGCAGGGGCCAGCTCAACCTTTGGCTTGAGAACAAGATCCAGCCTGGGCAACCATGTTAAATGACATTGTGTAGGGAGGATGTGACGGGCTAGCCTTCATGCATCAAAGGTTATAATAAAAATTCACGGCACAGGAACACAGACTTTTGTACAGATCTGATCCGTGCCCCAGCTAACCCAATTTCCTGCTCTCAGCCACAGCCTATGACTTAATGCTTGAAGGGAAGGAGGAACTTCCCTGGGTTTCAGCTCACTGACAGTGCAGTGCTAGGCATGGAAAAGTTTCTTAGCTGATCCCTGCAGTTGTTCAGCAAACATCTAATTAGGACCACTAGACATCAGTGCATTACAAATGTAGGCAGCAATGTCAGCAGCATGGAAAATGCAATCGTGAGTCATGCAGTATTTCTGCAGCACTATAGTATGGAAAGCAAACCCAGGAGCACAGTGAACTTATTTGTTGATCCTGTGTGTTGGCTGACGCTTTCAAATAGTTTCTCTGCACTATCAAATAACAACTCCAAAAAAATTAAAGTATTCCTATCTGTTGAGAAATTTACAGCACTGGCCTGTCTCTGCGTGAGTCGCTCATGTCAGACAGAGACCTCATCACTGCTGCTCATGCAACAGGGTCAAGGAGATCTGACAGCAGCAGAGCAGAGTTTTCAGCCACGTCCCATAAACAAGGGAAGCATTCCAAGCACTTCCCTGCCTGCACAGGAGGATGAGGACTGCACTACACTAGGTTTTGAAACAAATCCACAACCAGCAAAGGAAACAACTGCATTGGAGCGGAATCCCTTGGCTGATCCGTTATTTTCTAATGTAGATGGGGCCAGAAGTGTGGAATTGGGTCCATCTGAGATGCCTCCCATGTGATAATGCGCAGTTTGCATCTTTCCAATGCACAATGATTTAGAATAACAGTTGCCAAGGAATTTATCTTGAATGTCCTTTTGAAAACAAATTCCCAACTGTTGGGGTTTTATTTCGGGGGGTGGGGAGGGTGAGTTCTTTTTTTTTAAGGACTCTTTAAAAACTTACTCTAAGGGCTACAGTTGGAACAAGTTGGTTTTGATCTTTTTGCAAATGGGCTTCCCTGCTAGAAAAGGCTGTCTCAGTGGAGCGCTGACATTCGGCGCCCCTTTGAAAGACACCAGGGACCTAAAAACCATCGATGCTGTCAGATTTCCAAGACTGAATTCCTCCCTATAATATCCAGGCTTGCAGCCAATTTGGCTGGCTTGGAGCAGTTGTATCTTTAAAAAATGCTTGATGTGTATTCACATTTAAAAAAGGAAAAAAAGAAAAAAACCAAACCAACAGTGCAGAGTGATTCAGGAAGATAGGCAGGTGATGGAATGGAGCAACAAAGTCACAAGCAAAGACAACCGAAGCAGAGATGGCCTTCCTAAATTCTGTATCACTCATTCTTCTCCTTGGAGAGAGTGCCTCAGCATTTGTACCTTAGCATGATATAGCCTTTTCCTTTCTCCATATCTGATTCTTTACATGGCTGCTGTGATACCATAAAAAAAACTAGTCTGAGAAAACAGCAGGCTATTTCTGAGCCCATTCTTATGAAGATTTAACTGCTCTCCAGAAAATGATCATTCATGGATGATTTTTGGGGAGGAGGCAAAGCGAAGGGAAGAGGATCCTCTGTCTAAGTTTGCTCAAAAATTTAGGAGTAATGTTGTCTTGGTTATTGATGCATTTTGCTGATCTGTAAAACACAGATATCCTGAAACCCTATGCCCATGCAATGGAGATAAAGAAACATAGTTGAACTCCATCAAGCTACCAGTGGGAGTGTAACAAGCTTAGAGGCTCTAAAGCATTTTTTAATTAATATAATGAGAGTTATTAAACTCAGAATTCACGGGAACTTGCAACTGCAAAGGAAACTTTTTCTGCTCGGTAGATTAGGAAAGAAGTATTAGCACTTTGGGCAGAAAAGATCAAGACATTTTATCTGGAGAGCTCCTTTGGAAAAGGCTGTGCCATTTTACGTACAGTGTTGTTGCTATAACAAGACAGTGGGCAGAGCCATATCAGGATTGCAGATCCACTTCACTAGACACAGAAAAATATGAATGAAAAGCACTAAGAAGCACTAGTATTGTTTGCAATCTTAAATTTGTCTGGCCCATTTGTACCTTTTCGCTTACAGGAAATGCCTCCTGAGGTTATTTCCCAGAAGAATAAGAGATGATGGGGAGGGACTGCATGGTTTGTAATACTCCACGAATGTATGCTGGGGGGAGGCTGGCTGCTTTATTTTGTCTTTTTAAAGACAAACCACATACACATTTCTTGGGGAAGTGGGGGGTGTCTATTATTTCATTTTCCAAAAGTATATCTTGGGTACCTTATGCTCAAAAATATTTGTCAGGGTTGTTTAGAGACAGAGGAGATGTCATTACTGAAAAATCACAACTTTTCAAATCTTGTACACACAGAGAAAACAAAGATCAGACCACACTGTACCAGGTGGCAAATAAAGCATTCCTCATATTTCTTTACAGTTTTTAAAAATCACTTGACTTTCCAAGACAGCCTGTGTGACTGAGATGTGATGCGCTTTTTTTTAAATGCTTCAGTTTATTTAACACTTTAAGTACTTGTTTGCAGGACTGAAACTATAATGTGAAAAAGATCAAAATATCTTAGCATAGATTAGAGTACATTCTCCCTGTGTAATGTATTCTTTTCAGCACATCTCCAGAGAGGATTTTATAGCACAGATATTTCTCAAAGTGACGGAACTGTGAAAGTATCCACCCTTGGTACGTGTTTACCTTGGAATAGTCTCTCAAGTGGCTTCTTTCTCAACACAAATAGACTTCCCCACAGAGACAAAATTTCCCTGCCATGCAGACAGAAAACTTTCTAAAGGAAACTTCCTACGCAACAAAAAAAAAAAGGGGGGGGGGGCAGGGAGGGAATACACTTGGCCCCTATTGCTTTTCCTGTCTTCTCAGTGATGAATGGTCCCAGATACTTCAGCCTGTGAGACAGCCACCCAGGCAGATCCCACTTTAAGCAGCGCCAGTAATGGAGGACAGCAAGGAGTTTGGGCTAGTCTCTGAGGGCATTTACATACCTCTCAACTCTGTTTATGATGGCAAAACATTCCCATGACAGGAGCTTTAAAAATCTTGGAGTGCGAACTTAACAGAGTGCCTACTGGCTTTAGCTGCCTAGTTACTCTTGACTTTCAGTGGGACTTAAACCCCTACTTAGAGGGCTCTTTCAAAAAATTTCAGCCCTGTACATTATAGTAACACTAACAAATAACTTCCTGATAAAATCTATTAGCACAATTGCCATTAACTGGCTTCCTTGCAGAAAGATCAAGGAAGAGGTCAAACAAATATAGTAAGGATGGTAAGCAAGCCTTTCCCAAAATGAGATAGCGACTTTCCTCCTAGGGTCAAGCATTAAAGGGGGATGATACAGGAGAAGCCCACGTATTTGACCTGCATTGTGGGTGCACCACAAGTTTCCCTTGCAAGGTCATCTGTCTGCTACCTTCCCATGATGCAGGAAGAGTTGCTTGAAATTAAAAAAAAAAAAGGGAAAATTAAAAAAGAGATTAAGGTAAAAACCTCATAGTAAATAAGTGGCAAAATGTTCAAAGCAGATATTTAATAAGAGGGTTACAAAGGGGAACAATACAGGCTTTGTCCGGGCACACAAAAAGAGCTGAAAGATCTAGCAACTGGTGATAAATGATGGCTTCCCACAAATAATCATCTCATACTAATTAGAAAGGAAAAAGCAATAGGCTAATCTGGCAATCTTTCCAAAACAGGAATCTGCATTACTAAACGTCTTTTCTCTTTTACTAACACTCCCTTTAAGACCCACTGTGTTTCTTTTGCATCAGCTCTATCACAGTGTTGTGAGCGTGGCACATGCGTTTTCTCCACATAGCAGGGAGGGCAAATGGGTACCAAGTTCTCCATGAAAGGCACAGAAGAGTGGAAAGTTGGGTGACTGCCACAGCAGGTTATCTGTGATCCCAAGAAATGTGCTGCAATCATGGGTTTTGTCAATACAGGGGGAGTTGTAGGAATAATTTCAGAGAGGAATGTACCGTGTCAGTGCATGCTTTAATTGCTTTCCATAGTAATTTCTGTCCAGCAATCATGGTAGATTTATGGAATTAATGTACGGAATTTCTACCTGGCCAAGAACCCAAGGACGCTGCATAGCAGCAGCACCTGGTTAATCTGGCAGTATTTATGTCCATTTCTGTAAGCCATCAGGACTCCCAGCACAGAGACAAGCCCCTCCTGGAGACATGATCATCACAGACCCAGTCTTCCAACCCAGACACCAGACATCAGATGCCTTCCCTGAAAGTAGGAGGCCCACTCACAAGGCCTCCAGCATCTGACCAGCCCCCAGATAACTGACCTGGCCTGTACTCATAGGCTCTCGAAAAACAAGGTTTTCAACTGAGAAGCTGAGCTGAGCTGCGTTGGCAGCAAACCGGTCCCTGCCAAGGCCTTCCTGCAGTGGGCTTTTGCCTGAGTTCGTCAGAAGATTTGCCAGAATGAACAGGTTTCCCCCAAAAGTGAACCATTCAGCAATTTCCACTGGGGAAAAAAATAGTTTCACTGGAAAATTTCTCACCGTTATTTTTGTGTTTGTAATGCAACAGATTGTAGACAGAATTCTGAGTAGGTTGTGGTCTCTCCCCCAAACAGCTGCAGTCTAGTTGGAGAAAAGATGCAGAAGAAGGGGGAAGTTTGAAATGAAGGAGGTGAGAAAGCTGGAAGGAGGAAGAGTGAGGATCAGAAAAAGATGATGACATGTAGAGGAAATTGATGGTCCCAAATAGTCTGATGTGTACCACTTGGTTGTAACCAGAATCTTCCTCCCAAAGGAATGGATGGACTGATAAATCGTATGAGATTTTGTGGAGCTCTCTATGGAAACAGATGTAAGGAATGACACAGACAGGCATAGGCAAAGTGGGAAGGCGATTGCTTTTAGAAGCTGGAAAACTGGGTGGGCATATACGTTGCTGATAGCTGGGGCAGGAGATCTGGAGGTGAGGGTGAAGGAAGGAAGCGGTGCGGGAACTGTGTATGATCCCTTGTGAAGTTACTTTCATGCCCTCTTGCTCAGGTGCCCTGACTTGCAGGGATAACTGCTTTCCAGAACAAGAGTGTGACTGTCTCAGGTCCTGTCAGTTCTTGGCTCTTCCACCGAGTTTGCCCAGAAAAGCTATCTTTTAGCATGAATTCCTGGGTAGCTCTTTCCCCATACTTAGTCTCCGACTCTGCTCTTGGCCAATGCCCACCATAAGAAGCGAGGTTCCGCACCACCGGGGGTAGCGAACAAATCCACTGAGCCGCCTTCCGTGCCAGGTTCCCTTCTCTTTGTGGTTTCCCAGCCTGCACCCACCCGTGCTTACGCCCTGCACAGAACCGCTGACTTTCAGGGAGCGGGTCCTGCCCTTTTCCCCCTGCACAAGCCATTTCCCGTGTCCGGTTTTCCCCACAACGCTTTGAGGACTCCCAGCTGAGCCCGCGGAGAGGCGCGTTCATCCCAGGCAGGAGGAGCCGGGAACGCGCCATTCCCCCCGCTCTGGACGCCGGGTGACTTTCCCCCCTTTCCCTTCCCACGCGGAGTCCCTCGGGAGGGAGGCCCGCCGAGGGCCGCCGCCGCCGCCTGCTACAGACCGACCCGTTCCCCGGGGCACCCACGCCC
>WAAD01008778.1:297181-403977 GCA_013389945.1 Fregata magnificens
TCTCCTGCTGGCCCCCCCGGGGCTGCAGTTCGGGGAGGGGGGGTCTCCTGCTGGCCCCCCCCGGGGCTGCAGTTCGGGGAGGGGGGGTCTTTTCGTACCCTTCCCCAGAGCTGCCCGCATGTCGCGGGGCCCTCCTGCACGCTCCCCCGGAGGTGGCGGCGTCGCGCAGCCGCGGGTGCCGGGGAAGCCGGAGGGTCTGCGGAGCCGGACCAGGAGGCGCTGGAAGAGCGCTGGGGAGAAACCGCTGCCAGCCTGGGAGGAGGCGAAGGGGTCTGGTTTCCTCAGCCCGGCTGCAAAAGGGAAGGGAGGCAGGGGGAGGTGGGCGAGTTGGCGGTGTGTGTCTGCACGCGTGTGTGGCGCTGGGGACCCGCTTGGCTTTGGACGGGGTCAGAAAGGAAATAACCTGAAAACCTCTGCAGCACGGGGTTCTGAGAGCTTCTTTGCTTGAGGTGTATTCACGGGGCCGCTTTTCCAGAGTGGTGGCAGAATCGCAGCACTTTTGCATCCCAGTGTTGTTCCAGGAGACCTGTCAAGTGTGCGTTACTTTGCGTTCATGTCGAGACACAATGACAGGCAAAGCAGTCCTTTTGTTACTGCCTCGTATTTTTAGACTCTCCAGGGGAAACCGCAGTCTCCTCTGGAGTGAGTGAAGCATGTGGCACTCGCTCCAGTAGAGCAGGGAGCATGCTGGTGGGGAAGAGATCTCAGTCTGTACGGAAGGCAGCTGCCCGTGGTGATTTTTTAAAATGCGACAGAACAAACAATAGAATATCATATTAGCATGGGATTAGCCTGAAATAATGGAAAATAAGAGGGAAAACTGTAAACATTCTTCAAAATGCCAGTTTGAAATTCTCAAACAAATCATCCAAAACAAACAGTAGCTGAGTGGAACTATTTTCTTTGCAGGGAGTTTCCACTGGAATAAATAGCAAGTTCTGCTAAAAAAAAAAAAAAAAAAAATCTGCAACTAGTTGTAATACTTGTAGTGCTTGCCAGGGGCTGGAGGGTGCCCACAACCAGAGAGATCTTTATGATCCAGAGTGATATATTATTGCAGCTTTTGCTGCCAGTCCTTTAGAGACACTTGCAGGTTTTGCCTACAGGCCCTGCCTAAGACAGAGATATCTGTTTTTCCCTTTACTTTCCCATCATCTTCTACATTTAGAACATCCCTTAAAGATCTTGTTCCTAACTAGATCTCTGTCTGCCAGTGCCTTTGTGTAACCCAGACAAAGTGTTGCTGTGATGTGCCAACTCTACATTACCTGCAGAGATGGAAAATGAGGGCCTCTAGCAGTATGTGCTCTGCCTCAGCATCACAGCCGGTTGCTAGCTTGCACAACCAGAGCAGTAGGGCCATGGACACCTGCTTCCGCAGGAGCACGAAGCTCCTACGTGGATTGTATTCCCTGGGATGCATAAAGCACCAGCAGGCGCTGGACCTCAGCCTTCCCATGGATTTCTTCAAGGACCTGATCATTAGTTTGTCCAGCATGACTTTAAGCTAATTAAGCCACGGGTACTTGATGGGATACGTATAAATGGCAGTGTTCCTGGTCATGGGACAGCTGCTCAATGACTTGCTGAGACCTGGCACAGCTCATGCCCAGCTGCAGGAAAGTTCCTGGGTGCATTTCCTGGGTCCCTGGGCTGGTGCTCTCCAGGGCACACCTAAAGAGAAGTAAAACATTTAGTTTGTGAGCCAGAGAGAAAGTGGTCAGGAGGCCATTTTGATATGCACAGGCCTTTTAAACCTTCCCGCCAAGGTTTGCAACTTAACTTTTTAGTTTCAGTTGCTTTCTCAAAGATCTCACTGCCTGCACAGGCAGTTAGCTTGATTGGGAAGCCTATCCATTTAACGCCCTCTAGTGATGTTTTAAAAATCAGTGTAGATTCCTTTCAAGAGGAAAACAAATATTAAAGTTTATTGGTTTAAAAAGATTTACATTTTCTGAGAGTCAACTGCTTCAGGGAATCCCTATCAAACACAATACCACACTTTGGATGGGTGCATAACCTAATTTTGGATAGGCTTTTCTAGCCATGGAGACATAGTGATAGTCTCTGCCTCTCCTGTAGGCTCTCAGTGGTGCTCAGTGAAGGTCTTTCCATCAACAGCACTGGACACAGTTCCTTTCTCTTGACCGGTCTTTAAGTGCTGAGCACTTGAGGGTTTGGCTGAAGCCACATGTAGCTGGCTTAATGTGGCTCTGGTCTAGGTGAGCTTGGCATTCGCAGAAGGGACCATTTATGCTTCTTGGTGCTTCACCTTTGTTCATTATAATTCAGCTAGGCTGGCCCCAGAAATGGGAAGTGTGGGGCCTTGTTTTTGCAGAGCAGATAGCTCCAGAGACTAGAACTCCTTTAGATTGTAACCAGGGGATGTGACTTGAGCATCTGTGTAGTCAGACTGGTTTTACTTCATAGGTATGGCAGATGTTGAGGAATGTACCATTGATACGGCTTCTCTTAATTAGCCAGAAGATGTAGTGGATGTTCATTCCTCATGACTAGCCATGAGGGATCCCAGATCCCCTCCTGCTCGTAATATGGGTGATTCTGATTTGTGGCTCTGATGCAGAGATCCTTCTTGTGGATCCTTTCCTAGTCCCTCGTGGACGGCATCACACCAGCACACTGTACTCCACCTTCCTGCCTGCCACAGGTTCACCGCCCCTCTGCCATTTCGCCCTGTGTCATGCCAGCACCCTCACAAACACCCCCAGGCTCCTGTGTTTGCTCTGTTCACCTTCATTCACATATTACTCACTCCTCCACCCTTGCCAGTGCCACCATCACAGCAAGTAGCACCCCGGCAGATCCAAGTACACGCGTCTCCGAAAACGCCTACACCAGCACCCAGCCACTCACGCTGTTACTTGCCTGTGTCCCGCTTACAGCTGTGTACAATCACACCTACATTGGACTGCACCCATTTCAAACGAACATCCCCAGCAGCCTCCGGAGCACTAGCAGCACATTGCCTGTTTGGCAGGGCTGCTCAGGAGACAACCTATATGCTCTGGCTGGAAGCTGATGTGCAGAGGTCATCTAAGATGGTACTAAAGTATGGTACACATCTGATCTGCATGGCTGGTTTTTCAGCTAAGACAGGAAGTCTGCCTTGCCAGCTCCCCACCCCTCCGTGTGCTTCTGGTTAGGGACCTGGCATCTCCTCAGGATATTCTTTTTGACTTGTCTGTGAAAGCGTCATCAATATGAGTAGTTATGCCTAGTAGAGTAAATAGCAAGTCTGCTGAACAGCACCTTCTCCATTTCAGCCAGAGGCTGGGACTGTGGCAGTCACTGTGATTTTAAAAAACAAACAACAAAAAACAATAAAACCCACTTCTGTTCATCTTCCACTTCTCGGCATTTTCTCCTGAGGGATCTTAGAGCTATGGGAAAAAGGACTGGCACAGGGATGGGTGCACAGGGGATCAACGCCTCTCCTCTTGTCTCCTCAGTGCTGCCCTCCTCATGTTCCCCTGAGAGCAAATGGCAGGACAGATAAGGACGTGAAAGTTTCCAAAACCTGGCGCCCATAGTTAGCCTCTCTGAAAACAGGTAGGGTGGAGTCCAGCTTGTGGCATGTGAGGGCGAAACTGAAGCAAAACAGGATGTTTCTGTGATTTAAAACTTATTTTTCATAATTCCTATTGAAAGGCTTGTTTTGGTTTGGTTTTGAAGTTGCCTGCCATGTTTGTTGGGAAATTTATCAGCCAAAGAGCTTTGTGCATGTGTGTGTGTGTGCATGTGCACATGTGCTTGCGTAGGGAGAACAAATGAAGAGGCTACTATTCAGCCTCAGTCATTATGCTATCTAGCCTTTGTCTGATTCATTGGAGATGCTGTAGCCACTCTTATAAATCCTAGCCTGTGCAAAGCACTGGCATTTTATCATTGACTTCAGTGGAACAAGACATTTTCTGCCTTAATCATTTCTTCTCCTTCACTCATCTGTGAGTTTCTGCAGGAGCTTGCAGAAGTTGCTCCTATGGAATATTTATAACAGCCTCGTGTAAGGAACCTAATGTGAATAGTTTGATTCCACTGCTTATCTTTTTCCACCTGTCTTGCCATCAAAGAACTGGGACACGTTCTTTAAGGCCACACAACTTGACTTGCATCGGTTCATAGCAAGAGCTTTGTAAGAATGTGCATATTTCTTTGTTAGCCTCCCTTGGCAAACTGTCCTCTGGCCTCCAGGTTATTTGATCTCTGAGCTCTTCATCCTCCATGATTAGCTTCTCTCCTTCCCTGTCTCAGTCCACTGGCATCTCTTCAGGCTGTGTTTTCAGGCCCCTCCTTCACACTTTCTTTTTCACATGTGCTCAGCTCACATAATGCTGCTCCCGCCTGCCTTTCCATTTTTGACCTTTGCCCAGCTGCTCAGCGATGTCTCTCTCTTGGCCTCTGTCACTGTTCAACCCTTAATGTCTTCCTGCAACTCCAAACGCTGGCAAAAAAGTGCAATTGTTCAAGCCAAAGTCTACTTTTATTTGCCCAGCTTGTGTAACTTTAGACTTGCAGCTCCACTGCAATTCATGATGTTTGGATCCTCATTTGAGGCTGGGATGCCTATTTTTCATTTCCATCAGCTGCAGAATTCTGTGGGATTAAATCCTACAATTCAGCACAAACCTATCATGAGTTTTGAGGAGGAGTTCGACAGTGAATGTTACTAATAAGTGTGTTACCCATCCTGATGCTGACAGGCAGATGAGCCAGCAACAGAAAGAGGAAAATGCCTTTCATGGTGTGTGTGCTAGCAGAGGTGCTGTTGATTAACCCATTTTTCAGCCAGCCAGCTCTGAGAATGCCATTTAACAACCCCAAGTCTGTCTAATGCTAACAGGATGCTTATAAGACATAAAGGGATTAATGTTCAGCTCTAATGGAATCCAGATGCACAGAGCTGCCTCTTTTCGAGGTCTTTTCCATGGCCAAGCTGCAAATAAAATGGTTTAATCATTGTAAATAGATGAGAAACACCAGACTTGCAACATGCACTAGGTGCTTAAACTCACAGGCACCAAAGGCTGCTGGCAGTTACCTGGTGGAGAGGATGGGGTCACCCACTGACCCTCTGCTTGCAGCAAGATCATTTGTAAGGTGGGAGCTTGGGACCTTTCTTGCAGAGCACAGTTCCTGCACATGTTTGCATTAGGGCTGGGGGAAGCTGGCTCGGAAACAAGCCTGTGTCTATCCCTAAGAGAAAGCCAAGGCAGCTGTAAAGGTTGTGAGTGCCTGGTCAGTCTCTGTCAGGGATGTGTTGGTGGACCACTAGTGACTTGGCAGCTTGCACTGGATGCGTGTCAAGGGAGAGGTGAGGATTCATACCACAGCATTCAAGTGGAGATGCGCTGTCTGCTCAGAGGACCTGAGGCATTACTGCCTCATAAACTGTTTGTAGTTTACACTTTCTCTTCCTCGTGCAGTTATATCATCCTGTATCACACAGCAAGCATGGGTGCTGTGCATTTCATGCACTGGTAGTTAATCTGGGCCCTAGCAGGGGCTGGACCAGCATACTCAAGTTCGGAGGCCCTGCTTCGGACAGGCTGAAGTAATTCTGTGGCTGGGCAGACCCAGCTGTCTGTGAATTTTTAGTTTTTAATATGGCAGGAGGAGGAGTTTTGAACCAAGAGAGGGGAAGAGAAGGGGGTTATTTTAAAGACATGAAGGAATGTGTTACATTCTTCTGTTCCTCAGGTTTGGCTGCTCTGCAAGTTTTTCATTTTGCCAAAGCTCAATTCAGTGAACTATTTATTTACATTTTTAAAGGAAGAGCACGGTTCTTAATTTACTTTGGCCTCAGTGATGAATTTTTATACTGTGAAATCCAGCAAGTTCCCTTCCAATGTTATATATGCATCCAACTTTACAACAGAAACTTCTACCCCAAAGTACCAGCCTGAATTAAATGGTTTAAAGGCGTTCATAAAAGTGTGCCCCCGCTGATTTCCCACGAGTCTTATCAGTAGTCACCCCATAATTGTTTGATGCTATGCTCATAATCAGAGCATGCCGCCGCTTGATGCTAGAAACCATATATGTGTGTGGAGCTGTGCAGAGGTTTTCTTTAGAGCCATAGAGGCAACAACTCCTCATGAGAGGTTCCTGAGGTAGCTTTCAGCATTGGTTCAAAGGAAGGAAGGGGATTGGGAAAGAGTCCTGCTATAAAGTTCTATCAAAACATATAGGGGGAATCTGTTGCAGTGGGTTTTTACCATGGGAATAAGCATTGCAGGAAAATCCCAACAAGCAGCAGCTGTTTGGTCTAATCCATTGTCAGCAAATATTTCAAATTTACTCAGCCCTGGACATCAGAATTGCAACCAAACCATCAGGAACTCCAAGAAAAGGTGAAGAAATTTTACAAAGTAAGGTTTTACTTTCCCCACCGCTTTTGGCCTCCTATGCTGGTACTAGAAGGGGAAAGTGCTTCCTCTAGCAGCTGTTAGTTCCTCACCAGGCCAGAAGCATAAAGTACAGAAGTATTTCTAAATCGACATCAATATTTATTGATCTCTTCAGTTTCCATCAATTAGCAATTTGCTGTGCTGGCTACAGAGAAGAGACTTGCATTTGTGTTAATCAAAGTTTTTCAAACTGATATCTATGCAGAAAGGAATTTGCCCGAGTGCACCCTTCAGAAGTTCAGAGCCTGATCCTGTTGACGGTGATGGCTAATGATCATCGTCACCGGCAGTAAGCGTTTTTCTTGCAGTGCTTTTCTTCTTGTTGTCCCAGAATACATAGACAAGCCCCCTCCTGCTGAACCTTCAGATTTGCAGAGAAAAGACCACCCATGGATGTTTTCAGCAGCAGTTGCCCATAATTTTCACAGATTCTGTCCACCAACACTGTATCAGTGGGCTGAGGCTTGGAAACAGCAGAAATTTTTTTTTTATTCTTGTATTCATCAGTTTTCACCTTTCTGTCTGGTACTGGATGCCGCAGTGAGGAAGCACAGAGCTCCAGTTGGGCATCCAAGTGTTTACAGAGGCACAGCTGATGAATGGGAGCTGTGGCCTTGCCTTTCTGCTTAAAGCTTTTGGGTCCTTTTTAGGTACCTGTCCTGCAGTTTGAGTGGCAGTTGAGAGTTTCACTTTGTTTTAGGACCCTGGGCAGTGCTGTACCACGGGACCAAACCCTTGTGCTCATCCCCAGGCATGGATACTCCTGGTGGAGGACAGTGCCGTGCGGGCAAGGCTGTGTTCAGTAGCCAGAAACACAGACCCAAGTCTTGGGAAATTCCAAGTGTCCTGATTTGGGGTCCAGCCCAGTGTCATTTAAGAACACGGACCATTACGTCAGCTGTTCAGAAAGGCCCTCTTCAGTCAGGAAGACGTCTGGTGCTCCATGAGACAGCAGTCCCCTCCGTGCTTTGCAGGACATCCTCTCTCATTGCCATCTGCTGTCGGTGATGTTCCAGACTCCCAAGGAAGGCAGGCCCTGCAGGCACAAGTTATCCATGGGAGCAGGGAAAAAAAAGTGGCATGGAACAGATTAATGTGAGCCAAACTAATCCCCAGCCACCTCCGAGTGGAAAACCCACTCGGCCTTTGGCAGCCAAGAATTGTTTCTCCCAGTCCCCCTTATATGGGACGTTTTAAAATAAACCAGCAGGGCTCCATGTCTTGGAAGGAAAAGGAAACGTTTCAAAGTGTGTCCTTGCAAACTGATTTACTGCCATCAAGCTCTGCATATTTTAAGAAATGTTTGAGTTTGGTTGGAGCCACGTTTTAGCAGTAAGGGAGAGGGAAGCAATTAGTGAAACAACACAGGAAGATGAACTTGTGTAAAACGGCTCAGATAAATATTTATACCCAAGTTTCTTAGCTCTGAGTTCACATTAAACCCTGCCCTGTCTCTCTGAAGGGACTTGCATCCACAAATAAAATACTGGGGCTGTGGCCACCCAACATTATTTTACACTTCCTCCTCTGATTAATTAGGCTAATTATGGATCTTAAGGAATTCAAAGGGTTAAAGTGGTGGCAGGAGGGTTAAAGATTCTCCCTAGCATTTGCAAGGAAATGTTAATGCTTTACCATATGCCTGTGCTGGCAAAATTCACCCCAAAGAGCTTGTAAAACAGCTGCACTTTTTTTCCTCTCTTCTGGGCACTGAATTTTCACCCTATGCAAAGTGAAGTAGTGCAAACTGTTAAAATATCAATTGACAGACACACATGTCCTTACCTGACATGAAGCAATATGGAAAAAGGAGGCCGGATGGATCGGAACAGGGTTTCATTAGCCAGAAAACGGGATGGACTGCCAGAGTGTCAGGGTGGCAGAAGGCATGGGGCAGTTATCGTAGTGTTAACTGGGCTGCATGAGCAATTAATACTGCTCCTTATTAGGTGGGTGAGTCATCCATGTTGTGGAAGAGCTGCTTGTAGCCGCAATGGTAGCAAAAGGACCTGTTTCTTTGGACAGGTGGATGATGGCAAATGTTTAGGTATCAGGAATTCCTGATAATATTCCATGAGATTTGTTCTGCTCTGATTCTGTCTGCTCACAGATGTTGTTGGTCTGTGCTTTTGGATAAGCTCCTGGGGCAAGAACTGTGTCTGTCTTGTTTTCACAATAAAAATGTCACAATAATGACTCCAGGGGAATATACCTTATGATTTGAGGAGAAGGAACACCTAGTTTAGACCTCTTCCAGAACGAAGACCTAGCTTCCAAGCCTAGCTCTGCCACTGCTTTTCTGCATTGCTGTGAGCATGTTACTTAAGTCTTCATTCTGAGCCTCAGCTTCTCCATTTTCCAAGCAGTCACTTTGAAGCTGGAATAGAGATGTATGGGATAAGAGCAAGCAAGGGCTTAGTGGAATAAAGGCTGTAATCTGTTTTAGAGCCCATCAGCTGGAAAACATTGTGGTGAAGCACAACAGTTATATAGAGGGAAAAGCAGAAAGTGGCTGAGGCCACCACTGTCTCAGAAACAGGCTGTGTTAGTCCTCTGGCAGCACTGGCAGCTAATCATGGTCCCAATAGAGCTCCTCAGTTGGCCACCTGCTCATGGGCACGTACGGTGGTGGGCATTCTTCTAGACACCTGGGGTTTGCTTCTCTTCCCTTATTCAACTGCCCTAAAATGGCTCTAGAGCAGCCGCAAAGGCCTTGTGTACCCCAGGGATGCTCGCGTGGCAGCTGTTTGGGAGCTGGGAATGGGGCACTGTTGCAGCACAATGTGTGGAGCTGCTCCTAAAGCTGCCAAAAACATTACCGTCCCTGGGATGAGAAACCTGGCGGCACAGCTGGTGGATGAGCACCACGAGCTGGACGCCATAGCCTGCTTCATCTTCTCCTGGCTATTCTGCGTGGTGGGAACAGGCTCATCTGGTGTCTTGAGGTGGAATATTTGACAGAGGTGTGAGTTTGCCTGCAGAGCCTGACTCTGATCAGTGACAGAGAGCATGGAGCAGCTGCGGCTGTGGATGACGCTCCTAGAGGTGCAGCAGGCCAAGCACCAAAATGGGGAAAATTACACTTTTTGGTCTGACTTCCTCTCAAAATGAGGCACTTGCTGTCACCGTAAGGACTGCGAGGTGGTTGTACCCTGCCACCACCAGTAACGTCTGAGCTTCTTGGTGGATTGCACCCAGACGTGGCAGGGAGGGAGGTATCAGAGGCTGGGGACCTTCCTGTAGGTTTTGTAAAGGCAGCCACCTGTGGCACCTCTCAGCCCCACTGCAGGGAAGGGCGATCCTGACACCCTCCTCGACAGCAGGTAATCCACAGGTAACAGGGCTCACAGCCCAGCCTGGGAAAGGTGTTAATTCCAGGGTTAAAACAGCGCAAAACCACCGTGCTGCAGCACTGTCTGAGCTGGCCTCAGACCATCACCACTGGGGAAGAAACAGGGTGAGAAGTAGAGGGACGGGTCAGCTTTTGGGGGAGAGGAGCAGATGGCCCCAGGGAGGAGGCTCTGTCCACTGGGGGTACATCTGCGGCCCCTCGAGGGGGGCTCTGTCCACCTCTCTGGGCAGCTCTAGCCCTGCTGCACCCATTTCTGTTCAAGCTGAGACAAGGGGACCCAGAGCAGAATCGCTGTGAGTGGCTGGCAGCAGCCCAGACACCTGCCAAACACTGCTGGAGATTCACCAGTGAGGAGGAACCAGTGCGCAAGTGGTGGCTTGTTCCTCTCGGGCCTGGGGTGATGGGGGAGAGGATCAGCCAGTCCTTGGCAGTGAGCAGTGTTTGCCCTGCTGCTCGGTCCCAGATCAGTGCTGCAAGGGGTAGTTTCGAAAGCTGGATCCAGCTCCTCGGGCAGCCCAAGTCCAGACTCGAGCTGAGGGCGAAGGCTTGGGTCTGCTGCCTTGCAGACCAAGGCAGAGACTCCAGCTGGCCAGGTAATGACCCATTTAACACAGTTCCACCTCAAACAGTTAACTAGTGGTGAAGTTGTTTCAGGAAATACTCTGAGTTGCACAGGAAAAGCAACACGTTCAGCCCTCCACCCTGAGATCTCATGTGCCTTCTGGCAAAGCCAGCCCCAGCAGTGCTTATGCTCGTGGTCGTCTTATGCACTCTGACCTGGGGGAGTCTAAGCGCAGGACAGATGTGAGAGACCCCTTAGGAAACCTGCTCCCCCTTCCTCTAATCAATCCTTCCAAGAAGGTTTTCATCTCCTGAGTCTCTCACTCTGTCTACATCTGCAGGCTCATTCCCCCGGTTACATGCCTTACAGCACACACTGCAGGCGCTACTAGGGCATCTGCTCACATCATTCCTGTTTTCTAAAGTCAATAGGCACTGCACTTCTAGAGATTAAGTTTTTGGGCATAGCATGATTTCTGGATGTCTTCTAAAGACATCTAATGCTTGAACAGCTCTGTTACTTAGCAAACCTTTCAAACTAGTGCTCCACCAGGTTTATTATTCCTATTACTCTAGTAGCAGAGACACAAGGCTCTTATACTAAAATAATTAATTGTATACGTATTTCACGCTACAATCCTAGCTAGATTCATTATGTTGCTATACAAGCAGTATATAAAACTTCCCTTGAGAGTTCAGTGATCTTGGCCTGGCTCCTTCCCTACATTACATGAGTGTAAAGCTACTGACTATAGTGGATCAACATTTACCCCGGCTGAGGCTGTGCTTGTCTTTGCTGGTCTCTGCTTGGTCCTGGAGGTACTGAGCAAGGTTTGTGATAGCCCCCTGTCCTCCCGTCTCCCCTCCCCTCCATGCATGCCCCTGGGACCTTCCTCACTGCAGGCATCAGAGCGGGGGGTGTTTGCAGCCCACCACTGCAGGCCAGGTTCCCCTGGGACTGTTGGTGGGGTTACCTTGGTGCTGGGTGGCAGGGGAGGTCTCGGGCTGGGGGTCCCGCGGGAAGCAGCTGCTCCTCTCGGGAGCTGATTCATACAGAGCATGCTTTTTGGACGGCCCGCTCCATTTTGGAGCCTTCTCCCTTCTCCCCATCAGGTCATGCTGGCCTGCCTGCCTGGCAGTGAGCTGGAAGGAAGCTGGCTAACAATGCCTAATCATGATCACCATCACAACAACAGATCTCTGCTATATATAGCATCTTTCCCTGGCTGGGAACTGGGCAAAGATGGGGAAACCAGCGTGGGAACCATGTCACAGCCCAGGCTTTTGTCTTGGTCCTAGAACTCCAAACACTCACCTTTTAAGGGACACTTGGAGGAGAACTGGAGAGGTTTTGCTTTTATTCTGGGCAGCAAGCTGGGCAGGGAGTCAAGGCTGAGAAGAAAACAAGTCGTCTTCCAAGGAGCTGGTGGCATGATGTAGACAGGAGCGTAGCTTTTCAAGCCAGTATCACCCAAGATCTGGCTGGCAGAGAGTGGCACAGCACCTCCGGATGAGGTGCAGGGCAGGTATGCGCGGCTGAGGCTGCCTCCCAGTAAGGTGACACTGAGTGCCCTGCAATGGATTTCCCCGTTCAGGGGCAAGGGGGAGTGACTGCAAGACAGCAGCTTTTGGAGCCCCTGCTAAAGCTGCTCCTGGTCATGGGGTCACATTCAAGTTTGTACAGTTTCTCAAGTGGCAGATGAAGTCTGGGAGCAAGGGGAGAAGGAGACAGGAGCCATGCAAGTGCACTTTTCCCTAAACTCATTTTAAGTGCAAATCAGCATAAAATGGCAAGCCCAGTTGTTTTCAGTACATGTAACGTAATGCTTGATTTCCTTTTATGCAGTGAACAATTTCCCCTTCTCTTTCTTTGTCTCTCTCTATTTGGGTTTTCTAACTAGAAATGTAAATGCAGTCTTACACAGGCACTTTGTAAGAGCACCCTGCGCTCACGTCAACAAGAGACATAACACAGCAGGAGGCAGAAGCGTCTTACATTATCTCATTAAGATACTTCTGTAGGAATGCTGCTGCTAACATAAACTTGTTGTTGGGTAGAGGAGCAGCAGCAGTTGTTTTCACATGGATGGATCCAAGCCCAAGTGGTCGGTTAATTGTTTCCGTACTCTTAACTGGATTCTTAAGTATTTTTTTGAATGTTGCCTGAGAGCTAAATAACCATGTGCTACATTTGTACAGTAACTTTTGCTCTGTTCTGGTAGGCCACTGAAAAATGTGCCTTTACTGGGTTCGGTTGATTAATAGCAGTGATCAGCTGTCTGCTCTGACACAACATACCAATACTGTGATGAGAGTATTAGCAGGAAGAGACCGTTTCACAAGATCCATCCAAGAATGAGAATAATATTGATGTTATTGGCTCCGAACAATCTGTGATGCTCCAAATAATCAAAGACATTGTGGCCCATGTTTTACTCTCTCTGACTGTGCCTTTAGGAACATAAGCCTCCCTAACTAGTCTGAATGTCAGCATGGGATTGACTCAGAGTCCATGTTTATAAGGGTTTTTTTATGTTTTTTCTTTTTTTTTTTTTAAAGAGTATGTGATACCCTTTCACCATCTTTATAGCTAGAAAGTGGACTGTTTGTCTGCCTTGGGGAGAATTACACTGACAGCCAAATGTTCTGCATAAAAGAGTAACAGAACATGGCAGCTAAGAGCATTGGGCAAAGCAAATTTCCCTTGGAAGTGTGGGCTGGGTGCCTGCAGCCATACTAGTGACATGTTGACAGGGTCGCTCCATTCAGTAGCATGCAAAGAACTCCTAGTGAAACATCAGCGTGCTGAGAGTAGGGGTAGACCTAAATTAACGCTCTGCCTGTATTTGATCTTACTGCTTTTAATCCCACCTGGGTACAGGGAAGCCAGTCCAGTGTCAGGTCTGAAGTTTGAAGTTGGTCTCATTTCCATATGGTGGTTTGTAGTAAAATGCAGCTTCAAACCCCTTTAAATCCTGCTCGTGATAGCAACAGAGTCGGTGCAGGGGCTCATTAAACAACCACATAGGAGGGAATGGAAGGGGAAATGCTCAAGTTAAATTCAGAGCTCGATGGGGCAGCTGGACTTTTCCTTCACAACACGTTAGGCACTGATGGATGAATGTCCCAGATCTGGAGTCACATCTTAATTTTTAGACAATGTCCATCTCTATCTAGCAAGGGACAACATTAATAAAATCAGTGCACAATTCTCCCCTTGTCAAAAGAGAAGGGAGGCGATGGCTGTATCATCCCTGCCTCAGCAGAGAATGTATGGGGTGGAGACAGGCTAACTGACTGATCTCCTTTGCTGTGTTCAGTCCTCATGAAGGACATTTCCACTATGGACTGCAGGGTGGTATGGCCGTACCAGGCTAGTTTTAAACGTGCTAGCTAGCCCCATTTCTTGGCAGAGGCTCTGCAGAGCTTCGTCCTACTATTCCTACGCTGCCACTTGTTTTCCGACTGGCTTTTCAATCTCTCTTTCAGTGATGGCATACCTAATGGCCAAAGCAGAGCTACCCGGGAGCCTTCTTGTAGTGTATTTTTTTTTTCCCTGGAAAATGCAGATTAATTGAAACAAACATTTTATCGAAACACACTGCTTTGGAAGAGCCTTCCAGCAAAATGAAGGGAGGGCTCTGAAGGAACTCTTCCTGCCACACAGGATCTTAAAGCTTCCTGCCAGCCAAGTTTCCATTGGAAAATGTGCTCAATTCATGCCAGTTTACCCACCCAGCCCCACGGTCTGCAGCTTTGCAGCAGCCCTGTCATACGGATTAACCCAGAAATTCAAAGTCCTGTAGATCTGTCATATCTTACTGTGCAGGTGGTCCTGCATCCAGGCAGCCCTGGCCTTGCAGGTGGCCAAGCCAACCAGCTCCTTGGCTGTGTCTGCCTCCCACATTTGGTCTGGAAGCATCAGGGTCTCTGGTCCATGCCATCATAACCTACAGTCTTTCGTAGCATCAGCAGCTCGTGACTGACAGAGACGTGTTTCCCTGCTGTTTTGCACTGACCAACGGAGAGGAGTCTGACCGGGCAGCTTCCCGCTGCTGCTAGCAGAATGCATGAGTCTTGTCAACTTGCAGCAGATGCTAGGGTCAAAGAAAGCACGTGGTGTTTTTGAAGACACAGTGTATCAATGTTTCTGAAACAAATATTCAATTTATGTGTTGCAGAAAAATTGCTCTATTAAAAAATATTTGTTTCCATTTTTGAATGTGAACTAAACCAAATAGCAGCATTCCAGTGCCAAAGACATTGCAAGCTTTGAGCAGCTATTGTGATATTGTGAAGGAAAATCCACCCTGTAGTAAGCAGGTGTCATTATTTTTCAGCTACGTCCCAACTTAACTATCTGAAGAATAATATTCAAGCGCAGAGGTCAGTGGGGGGAAAAAAACCCTGCTCATGCTGGCCAGCTGAGCCGATAGTGTAGGCCATACATGGGTTTGGAATGAGGGGCATGAGACTCACAACCTCCCCAGTGCCAAGAAAGACACAGCTAAAATTGGCAGCTCTGAGATGAGTAATGCACAAACACGGTCCAGGGTGTTGCAAGTGTTCAAGCACTTTCAGAGTATGTTGGGTAAATGAGTATCTGTTTCCATGGCATCAAAACAGCACAGAGATTACGCCGTGTCCCTTTGGCGGTTCTCTGATTCCAGTGCCTGGTTAATGTGAACAGAGCTGGCTTCCAGCAAAAGCACTCACAGAATGGTTGGGGTTGGAAGGGAGCTCTGGAGATCGTCTCGTCCAGCCCCCCTGCTTGAGCAGGTTCACCTAGAGCAGGGGGCACAGGGCCGCATCCAGGCGGGTTTGGAATATTTCCAGAGAAGGAGACTCCACAGCCTCTCTGGGCAGCCTGTTCCAGTGCTCTGTCACCCTCACAGTAAAGAAGTTTTTCCTCAGGTTCAGCTGGAACTTCCTGCGTTCTAATTTGTGCCCATTGCCCCTTGTCCTGTCGTTGGGCACCACTGAGAGGAGCCTGGCCCCATCCTCTGGACACCCACCCTTCAGATATTTGTAAGCAGTAACAAGGTCCCCCCTCAGTCTTCTCTTCTCCAGGCTGAACAGACCCAGGTCTCTCAGCCTTTCCTCATACGAGAGGTGCTCCAGTCCGCTGATGATCTTTGTGGCTCTCCGCTGGACTTGCTCCAGCAGTTCCCTGTCCTTCTTGAACTGGGGAGCCCAGAACTGGACACAGTGCTCCAGATGTGGCCTCACCAGGGCGGAGTAGAGGGGGAGGATAACCTCCCTCGACCTGCTGGCCACACTCCTTTGGATGCACCCCAGGATCCCGTTGGCCTTCTTGGCCACGAGGGCACAGTGCTGGCTCATGGTCAGCCTGCTGTCCACCAGCACTCCCAGGTCCTTCTCAGCAGAGCTACTTTCCAGCAGGTCAACCCCCAACCTGTACTGGTGCGTGGGGTTGTTCCTCCGCAGGTGCAGGACCTTACACTTGCTCTTGTTGAATTTCATTCAGCTCCCCTCAGCCCAGCTCTCCAGCCTGTCCAGGTCTCGCTGAATGGCAACACAGCCTTCTGATGTATCAGCCACTCCTCCCATCTGGGAGTGATCCTCCCAGATCCGCAACGATCACTCGTGTGATCTTGTGGCCATCATCTCAATGATGTCCTACCAAGGATACTTGACTGGCTAGGGTTGAAGAGACTTTGGCTGAGGGCTTGGAAGGCAATTTTCTGGTTTGCCTAGAGTCTGTTTGGAATCAGGCAACTGGACCTCTGGGCAACTGATGATCTCAGCATTTTGTC
Organism: Fregata magnificens; assembly: GCA_013389945.1. NCBI lineage: Eukaryota > Metazoa > Chordata > Aves > Suliformes > Fregatidae > Fregata > Fregata magnificens. Next base: position 313,300 of record WAAD01008778.1, read on the forward strand.
TGGAGATAGCAAGTATGGGGAATACCTTGTGTTTTGTAGTCACAGCATTTCACTGCAAACCCAAAGTTCTGTCTTTGTGAGACTTCCATGGGTAGTCCAGTGTCTGCTGGAAGTGGTGCTAGTGAACAGGTCCTCCGACTCCTCTGGAGAAGTGCAGAGAGTGGGCAAAGACTTCTTGGAAGGCATTGCTGCCACCATTCAGATACAACCTGAAACCATTCCTAATGGTCAGGAGAAGAAATCCACCAGTACTTGACTCTCTGATATCTCCCCTGAAATTTATGCTGAGTAGAATGCCCTCCTACACTATACTCACGTCATGTGTGTCATTGGTACTCCTTACCACGTCAGGGTGGCCAAAATGATTGCTTTACCTACAGTAAGGTTATTATTTGCCATAGGATTCTTCAGCACAGAAGATACTATCATGTGCAAGGTTTTATTACAATGCCATTCAAGATGTTACTACAATGCCCCTGGTGCAAAGATGCATCCCATCCCCTGCATGCCTGCTGTATTTACTCAAGTGACCATTGCAGCTGACAGCCTGCTGGGGTTTTCCACCAGGCAACCACACCCATCCTTTCTTCCTACCCTAAGATATTGCATGACTGATGCTTTACTGTACTATGTTTTGCAGGAACGTTTTGTCCTATTAAGGCACCTCTGAAGGCCAGATGTTCCATTTTAGTAGGGACTCCCTTTTTTTAAAACAAACATTTTTGAGCTGATGTTATTTTTATTTGGTTCCCTCTGTGAAACTTCCGAAGACAGATCTTCGCTTGGCAAGGTCATATCAGGGAATGAGGGAAAAATCGCCGTCCATCTGTCACTGTCTACATATACACACATACACAAAGAATCTACTTAGAGAGCGCTGCTGATGTTGCAAATCTGAGTATTTGTACGTTAGGAAATTGCTTTATTAAATTGCGCTTGCAGTCCCACTCCAACTTTGAGTTACGTGATCATACACTCTTTTTCACGAGGCTGGCTGTGCTTTGGAGGGCTCTGGTTGACCTGATCAGGCAATGAATCGGGAGTCTGTGTTGTAGAAAGCTCTTGCCTGTAGAATTCCCTGGCCTTTTGTTGCAGAAGTCAAAAGGTGTATTGTAAATGAAATGGGACATGAGGAGGAGTGCGCCTTCCCTGGCAGCTGGACTCCACGCCAGCCTCTGCCACAGATTTCCTTTCTGAAGAGTGGTAAATCACTTACTTCCACCAACTTTTGAAGTGGTCACTAAAGCCCTGTTCTTAATTGTTGGGATTCCTCACATAAATCCCTGGAGACAGACCTACAGCCATACTGAGCCCCTGTAGCTCCAGCGAGAGTGGGCAGGAACAGTGCTTCAAACCAACCCCCTCAGCCAACCTTTCTGTCTGCTCAGAAAAATCAGGTCCAATGTGTTGAACACCAGGCACCCAAATTCACTGTAATCACTTTGTTCCTGGCCTTCCCATCAGTGAAATGCGGATAACACGTTCCTCTAACATCAGAAGAATGTCTTGTTAATGTGGTTATAAGGTACTGAGCTGTAAGGGTGTCGTGTACTCAGAGATGGGACTAATGAGCTCACATGCAACAAATATTTCTGCATTCAGCACAGAGTTTCAAAAGTGTACGGTTCATAAAAGGAACACGCTTTCTCCATAAGATGTCTCCTCAACCAGCAATCCTGGTTTCTTTTATTCTTAGGATATTCCATATTTTGATACGTTCAGAAGTCAAAAGATCAGTAATTCTCAGCATACTCTAAACTTCCTGGCACTTAAAGCTCTAATACACGGAAATGCTGAAATTAGAAACGAGCCATGGGACAGGTTTTCCCATGCTTACTAAGCAAGAGCCATTGATGTAGGGATTTCTCTCCCAGGCCAAAATCTGTCATCTTTCTCCAGCACAAAATTCATTTAGCAAATAAAAGGAGACCTGTGACCTTCGTGTGTATATGTTGACTTGGATGGTTTTCATGTCTAAGTCACAAGTGTCAGCATTACAGTCGCCTCATTTCTGTGTCATACAAGACTTGGTGGCTGTGGCTGTTAAAAAAGATACAAGTGTCTTGAGATTACACTACCTGGAGACGGGCCTAATAACAGTCTATTTGCTGAATCTGTAAATCATGGAAAATGGAGATAGAGAAAAATCTACTGAGTAACGTCCTCCATTCCTTCAGCCCATAAAATATGGCTCCCTACAGTATTATATGCTGTTCGTAGCTTTGTCCAGTCCAGGCTTAAGTTGGACTTCTATACCTTTCCTTAACAAACTCTTCCATGGCAGGAGTGTTAGGAAGTTTTTCCTGACCTTCAGCCTGTGGGTTTTTTTCTCTGCTTAATTTCATATCATTACTTTGAATTTTGGCTGTGAAAACTGGAAGTGTTTCAAGTTAGGAAAGTTTTAAGTGTCCCACAGAAATGGGAGAGTTGACAACTGTTTTAATAATAAGGAAGGGGAGGGAGGTGTCTGAAAGCATAGATCATAGCTCTCAGTGCTGAGATTTCATGAGTGTTCACTAGATAAGAAGAGAACTTGTAGAGTGCAATGAGCAGATCTGCTTCCAAGGTGGCCAGGCTAACTGGAATGTCTTTTTGTCTTGCAGAAGATGAAGCCCATAGTCCAAAGAAGACGATCTACCCCTTCTGCCATTACAAAAGCTCTTGGCAAGTCAAAGTACCATTCCAGGTAGAGGAAATACCTTTCCGACTCCTTTTTCCACCTTTCTGCCCGTACAGACTGAAATCAAACTGGTTTTCAAATTCGTTTAATGGTGTCGAGGGCAATTTCTTTGTGGACAGACATGGAAGAGTTTCTTTTTTACCGGAATGGCATTGTCCTCAGCAGTAAAAGCTGGGGGAAAGGAGGAGGATGGGGGGACATTCACGTTATGGCGTTTGTCTTCCCAAGTAACTGCTACACGTGCTGAGGCCCTGCTTCTCAGGCAGAGGCTGAACATCTGCCCGCTGATGGGAAGCAGTGCATGAATTCCTCTTTTTTCCTGTCTTATTTTCTCCCCCTGTCCTGTTGGGAGGGAGTGAGAGGGTGGCTGGTGGGGGTCTGGCAGCCAGCTCAGGTCAACCCACCACACAAGGCTAGCTGGTTATTTTCAATGCAGATAATATTAGATCTAGATATTTGATGCCTGTTATATCCAAGTACAAAAACACCTGGACAATATTGCGCAGTGCAGAGACACCCAAGTAAGATCAGGTACGAGAAACAGCGTGTAAGTTTCTGTGGTGTGGTTTCCCTGTTGACCTGGCTGGGATAAACGAGTTCTGACACTTGTGTCATTTGCCTTGGCAGGGTATTCACAGTGCTGGCAGTGCAGACATCACCAGCGAGGTCCAGAGAGCAGAGCTGGGACTGGCTGGTAGAGTGCCCTTCCTCCATCCTTTGCAGAGCCATTCTCTGCCATCAGGGCATGAAATGCCCTATACAGTCCGAGCCGGATTGAGTAGTAGAGCTTCCATCTCTTCCTGACAGCTCTCCTGGCTTTTCTCTCATGTGCCCTGACCCCCTTCTGCCAATTGACTTAGCAGACTTGAAGGCATGGGCCTGTTCAGAGCTTGCATGGGGCATATTGTGACTCTGTGCTGTGTCACGCTCGGTCTGTACGTAAGGAGAGGACCTGTTTTCCTGAGCTGTCAGCCTGAAGTTCTTTCCCGAAATTCACTTTCAGCTGGAAGCCCACACTGCCTCCCTTTTGCCTGGTAGCGTAGCCAGTGCAGGGAGGCCAGTGTGCTCCTGCCAGGCGGGAGCAATGAGCCCCAGCTCACAGACACAAAGTCCAGGGGACTCTTCTCCTGAGATGCAGTGACCAGGTTGCTCATCAGCACGCACACGCTGTCTTGATGCTGGGAGGACCTCCTGAAGGAATAAGAGTTTTTCCTTAAATATATATATTCATGTGTGTACATATGTATACATATATATGTGCGTGCGTGTATTTTTTTTTATATATATAAATGCATATATATGTCCCCTGTGCTTGCAAACAGCAGAAAAAGCTCTATCCTCCCTGCTCTTGCTGGACTGCAAGTGAGACAAGCTTCCTCGTGTCGTTCTGGCTGAACAGTCAATGCATGCTTGGCCGAGGGATTCATTGCTGTTTAGTCTGCCCTCTCACCCGTCACAGGCAGTGGCATGAGAAGCAGAAACAGAGATGCCCTAAGAAAAGAAAGAGCTGATGCCACAAGAAGGACAGACAGAAGCAGCCGCGGGAGAGAAGCTGCCCAGTGCAGACCAGTTCTTGGGGACTCTTCTCCCAGCAGTGTGTGGCTTTGGGTGGGGAGCACGACTGGGAGGTGCCAGAAGACTGGGGTGCAGAGAGGCCCCGTGTGGGCCTGCCCGTGTTCTGCAAAGGCCCGCTGGTTTGGGCGAGAGCACAGTCGTCCCCATCCCCTCAGCTCTGACTGGGGTGAAGGGCTGTGGTTTAGTTTAATTAGCGGGAAGGAGGCCGTAAGCTGTCCCCAGCCGCGCAGGTCTGGACAGAGTTGTTGCAGGCAGGGGAAGGCCAGGCAGCAGCACTGCGCTGACCGCAGGTCCTGTGGTGGGAGCAGGCGGGGGCAGGCAGAGGAGGGACGAGGTGCACTGGGAAGGTGCAGTGGGATGCAGGACACAGGCTGCTGTGGCATTCACCAGCTTGCATACCAGGTCTGCGGTGGCATCGTCCCTGAGGAGCATCCTGGTGTTCCACCCCAGCACGTCCCTGCCTGGCTGCCCCCTGGGGACTCACCACTGGAGACCTCTCTGGCCCCTGCTCCGTCTGCTGGACCACCGGTGGGAGTGCTGGCCCTGAGATTTGGCCATGTTTCAGATGCAGATTCATCTGGGCACGTGAGGAGGCTGGGAGCTGCGTCTGGGGATGGAGGGAGCACGGGAAAGTCTGTCCATGCCCTGCCAGCACTGTGTAGGGTGGCATCAGCTCAGGCCATTTGGTGGGAGAGCCACTGGATCCGGCCATCCTCCGGGAGAGTCACGTCCCCATCAGAGGACAGCAGGTTTCCCTTACTACCAGCTTGGGTGGATAGGTTAAGTGGTGACCTTGATGTGAAAAGCTCCCTCTCTTCCTGCGACTCTGGAGCCGTCCAGTGCTCTGCTGATGCTTTGCTTCTGCAGGTATAAAGCAGCAGGAGTGTCAGCACATAGAGTCACGTGCAAACATGCCAGACGTGCAAATCTTCTGGTGAAATATGAAGTGCTAGCCACAAGCCAGGCTCCTTGGTCCTTTAGTGGGAGCTGAGCACTCTTCGACGTCATCCCCTCTTCCTCCTGCAGCACTGTGTAACTACTAGACACAGATAAGGGGATGCCACGCTCCTTTCTGCCTTGCTCTGATAGCAACCTTATAAATAACATTTCCTGAGTTATTTGTTTAGTTTGATTTTTTTTTTCCTTTGTAAGAAAGAGATGATAAAGCTGAACTGATTGACATTTTGATCTGGACCAGCCCTGCAGAAGAACACCCCTTTTATATCACACCATAGGTAACTGATGCATAGTACACCGTGCTTTTCTGAAAAAAGTGTGTGGGGTCAGTCTCGTAGGATCATTTAAAATAAAGGGCAGGGCTGATTTTCATTTGGGTGTCTTCTGACTGAGTTATGTGGCTTCTTTGTCATCCCCTCCCCTTCTAAATTGCACTAAAAAAAAAAGTAAAGAAGAGAAACAAATTCTTGACTTTATTTGGCTGGAGAGTATCCTCGTGAGGGAGGGAAACTTTAAACGTTTCTCGTGATGGATTGCTATAGAGGGAGCTGGTAGAATGCCATCTTTGCTGAGGCCACCAGAGTATTGGTGAGATTTTTTTGCTATCCTCCTGTTGTGTTTACAAAGCTGTGTAACTCCTCTGGCTTTAGGAAATCCACTGCTGAGCTTGTGTGACAGTGTGGCTCCCACTGCTCAATTGATGCACGTGGAAAGCTTGAAATATCAAGTTTAAAGGTGATTTAGCTTCTCACTTGTAGAGGCAATGGATGCATAAGCCAAGAATTCACTTGGTGGTGGCTGTAGAGTGGTGAGGAGGGAAGAGGGAATTTCTGCTTGCAGGAGTGCGGGCGTTCCTGTGACTGGGGGATGATTTTAAAAAAGCAGCTAATGGCTAGCTTTAACCTCACTCCCATGAAACCAAAGGGGCCCAGTTATGAGGCCAGTGGAAATTGAGTTAGACTAACAATGTCAAAAATACTACCCTTAAAGCTCCTGTGTTTTTTCATTTGTTTGAGTAGAGACTGCCCTCAGACTAGAGTAGTATTGCTGAGGGGTGGAGGGAAGGTAAGTGTCTCTTCCACACGCATCCTTGCCTGCAGGCAAGATGCACGTTTTTGTCTATGTGTAGCGACAGGAGGATTTCTGTTGGTTTTCTATCTACATAAATCTAAGGCCATGTCTCAGAGGTTAGCTAATTCAGTCAGGATCGGGCACATGAACACGAACTCTGACCAAGGCTCAGCAAAGAACTATTGCTTGGTCATTCAGCACAGTCCCACCTGTAGAGCAAGGGTAGACCCAGGAAATGGCTGTGGGACCTGTTGTACTGCCAGCACTGCCGACGAGAGCCAGGAACGGCGCTGAGAAGGTGCTCTGGGAGGGTGCTGAGAGGCAAGTGGGGAGGTGAGCACTTGGTGGAGCTCTTGCAGCTGGGGAGAGTGTAGAGAAAGGATCTGGTTCAATCCCGACGATGGCTTGTTGACTGCAGTCAATGTGCAAAAACCATCTGGGTTTTTTGGAAACGGTCAGCACCTGTATCAATCTCAGTAGAAACAAGATGCTGGATTGCAGCCAGGCAAACCAGAATCAGATGGCTGGAATTAGATGAGTACATGCAGTTCATTTTTTTTTGTGCTGCAGCCCTTGCATTAACAAGCAGTTCGGTACAGGTGGAAAACATGGGCAGAAGTGACAGTCCCTCCCCATGCCAGTCTGAGCAGTGCCATGAGCCAGGGACTGCCATGGGGTTTCTGTGTTCTTTTCAAGTCATAGCTCACACGCATGTGCGGGAAATAAGTGCTTTACCTGAGTGAGAAATTACTCAAAAAATGAATATTTCAGCAGCTTAACCTCCCCAGATGGTGTAGGCATTTAGGCAGTTTTCCATTTGTCTGAGGCTGGTAAAATTAATTGGGCAGAGGCAGGCAGATGCAGTTCATAATTGAGAGCAATAGGGGCAGTGCTGGGAGAAGCACAGGGCTATGGGGCTGTTCCAAAAGAGTCACCTGTGTCCAGTCACAAACCCTTGTGAGAAAAGCTGCTTGACAAAGTCTTATGATTTTTCTTCCTCCTCCAGGGAAACCACCCTTTCCTCCTCCCATTCAGACAATGGGCTGCCAAGTGGGGTGTTCAGCAGCCCAGGCTCCACTTACATCCTGGACGAGCGAGTACAGCTAACCGTGGGCTTGCAGACCCAGGAAAGACATTTCATCTTGTTCAGTGATGTGCTGGTCATCGCCAAGTCCAAGTAAGAGGAATTCACACGCCTTCTCCCCAGTATGTGCTGTTGAAGATAGGCTTCTTGTGGAGCAGGCATCAAAATAACTCTTCTTTACAAATGTGGATCTAAAATGTGGCATCTCCCCCTTCCACCTCCAGAAATTCTCTTGGTATTAATGTTTCACTCCATTTTCCTGAAGGAAAAAGTTGTCTAATTGGTTTTGCCCTTTCCCTTATGTGGCTTCTTGAAGAAATAGCATGAGGGCAAGAGGCAGTAAGGACAGAAAACTGACTCCTGGTCTGGCTACTTCTGCCACACATAAATTAAGAGCTTAGGTGACTTCAGTTATTAGCATAGACAGTAATTAGCCTAAATCACCATCTACCTGCACATGGCTCTAGTGAATCACATTGCCCTAAGCCACAGCTATCCCACTGCAGCCACCAACCCCAAAATCCACTTACAAAACTTTCTTGTAGTGCCTCCCCATGCCCAGACATTTAGTTTTGGGGGGCTTGTTACTGTCACTGCATCTACATGACTGGAAGGTGGCATGACCAGACTCTGGAGGTCTAGATGTTAGGATCTGGCCTAAGAAATCCATAATTTGAATTGCAGATCCTCCTCCAGCCTGAAGCTGAAAAAGCAGGTACATCTGAGTGAAGTATGGACCGGCACCTGTCTCAGCGAAGTGACAGAGAAAAAGATGGGTCCCGAGAATTCATTTGTCATCGGCTGGCCTACCACCAACTATGTTGTCACCTTCAGGTATACCATCAGACACTAGACCTCCCTCTGCAGCCTGGCAGCTGCCCAAGTCTCCCATGTGTCAAGCGAAACAATGACTGAGGCTACCGGGCCCTGAACTCTACTACAACCCTTCTCCCCATTGGGTAGAGGACTTCCACTCACATTAGGCAGCATGGTAAAAACTTAGATTTTGGGAGACAGTCATCTTAGAAAGGTATCTGCAGGTTGGTCCCTGAGAGCCTTTTAGAGGACCAACCCTTGCAAGTGTTGTTACAGCAAGGGCTAACCCTGCTGCAGAGCATCCTGGAACGTCACAACCAAATCTGCCATAGCAAACCATCATATAACTTACAAGCATGTTGTTTCAGCGCCTGCCAGCAGCCATTTCTGTAGGAGATTAGCCCTAGTTTGAGAATTTTTCATTATGAAGGACAGGTTAGTTATGTCAATGAAAAATGCCAGATGGCCTTGTGCCAGGATTAAATCCTTTATCCACCTCTAGTGTGGCGTGGGCAGCTCCTGGGCAAGGGTGTCCCAAGCCTACAGCAACAGCCTATAAAGATGGAAAGGTTCTTCAAGATGGATCTGCACAAGCAGCACGGTCTAGAGCTTGCTTAGCCCTTGCTAACCCCAAAAACAGAAATGCGGGCTAGAGAGTAGCCTATTCATGTCCAAATGCCATCTCAAAGGCTGACCCAATGTTGTGCCTGAGCTAATAAGGCTCACCAAAAAGCAGCTGAGCTTTTTATTACCTGGAGCTCAGTCTAGCGTGGCTAAATTGAATCTAGATCTGGTATATCCACAGGGAACTCAGGTCACTGCTGGCTCAGGCATCTCTGCTTCATACTCTCTTTTGCAAAGCAGAGAGGTCAGCAGTCTTCAAGGGTCGCTCTGTCCTCAGGGGTTCTGCTGGCACAGCTAGGAAGGGCTGACCTGGCCTGATGCTTTTCCTTCTGTGGGGCAGCTGCCTTGGAGAAAGAAATGGGAACCATACCATGGTTTCATACATGCTGTCTCATCGTTTCCAAGGGTTGGGATGGTCTCTCCCGGGTGATACATTCCTGGCCTTAGGACTCATGCTCTGACATGCAAACTGCCGTTTGTGTCTTTAGTCCAAACTCAACAGCAGTTCCATTTCCTTCATGTCACTGAGACCTGGGTAACCCGTGTTGGCAGCAGAAGCTTCTAGGAATGGCAGACATTGGGAAGGAAATAATAGGAGAAAGAAAATAGCAATTAAAGGTCACTGCAAAAATAATAAGGGCCCACAAGATGAGCTAACTCCAACATCACAGAAAGATATTTGTCTCTTATCTGAACACCCACCAGCCTGGGCAGGAAATGCAGTCCAGTTTGTTCCTGGGATTTTTTTGTTATTATTACTTTTGTTATTTGTTAAAATAGGACAGAAGCAGGAAAGGACTGTGCTTTTGTTCCAGGGCTTTGCAGGAAGGAACTTTGACTTACAGCTATATATAAATGAAACTGGGTAGAGTTTCCAAAGGCTGTTACCCACTCAGCACTTGTTTGATGATCTGCCTCCCTTTTTGTCTTCAGCTCAGCTGACGTGAAGGAACGATGGCTGTCAGCATTACTGTGGTGAGTAACCCTCCTTTCATCCTCGTCCTGGGTGGTTCCTCTACAGTCCTCAGAGAAATTTGTCATGTTAGGTGTTAAATTGCCTTCTGATTTTCAGCACATTAAGTGTCTAGCTACTGTTTGAAAAATCCACCTTTGAAACCTGAATGTAGAAGCCCCTGGGTAAGAGCAAAATTGGTGTTGACTGTGCAGAAAAGATGAAATCCACTAGAAGATAACATTGTTGGAGCACCTTTTTTTCTTTGGAGCTGGAGGCTGGCTTTGCTAATCACTATGGAAATGTCACAAATGTTACTGATTCTTCAGATGTTTTTCGATTCGAACTAAAGTTTGTATTTCGTAGCATCTAGAGGCTACAGCTGTTTCTTTTTCATGTTATGTTTTTATATGTTGTTTCCACTAACATCCAGGCGGAAGTGTTTGTATAGGTACAGAGAGGGGAAGAAGTCTCTTGATTTGTGGAGAACAGTAGTGATCCTAAGGATGCTGGAAGGTGTTATGCTAGACACATCTATCTGCATTAAAGTACTGCCATGTGGGGTTTTGCTAGTCTGGGGCCTCAAAGAAAGATAAAGAAGGCAGTAAGAGCATGTGACCACATTATGAACATATTGCATGTTATTGTTACTGTCGTAATTAATCTGTATTTATTATAGAGCCAAGGAGCAGGTCCCTTGGACCTCTTGGATCCAAATCTTAGGGTCCTTCTCAAGTTTGGTTGGGAAATTATATTTCCTCCCCTTTTCTTTGACTTTCAGGCATATCAGTGAGGTAAAACAGAATGAATATCTGAAGAATCTAACCCTTCAGATCCTTGTGCTGGATGCTGACAACTGTTCTTCTGTAAGTAAAGCTAAGGACCTGCTCCTCAGACCAGCACTACATGGAGGTCTGTGGGGTAGGGGCGGGCAGGCAGGGCTGTGGTGCTGCTGCTGCTATTCCTGTTTAAAATTCAAGTCCCACCTGAAAAGGTTTTAGAGGGTGTGCATCTGGGCAGCTGCATCCTTCCCACTGGAAGCTGACTCAGAGAGTTTTGGTTTGGGAAATCGGGAGGTAGTCAGACCCTTACCGAAGAACAGTTAATTCTTAAGATTATTCTTGGCCTCTGGCTTCTTTCCTCTTTTCCTTCTGCTTCACTTCGTAACTGGTGATGGTTTGTGGTTGAGTGCCCAGTCATTCCTATTTTCAGTGCAATAAGTTGAGGATATTGATGATGAAAATGTCACTGGTGTGTTCTCCTGAATTAGTTTACTGGAATGTGTCCCAGTCTCTTCATATTAATAGCATACATTTCTAGGCTTCAAGCCAAGCTTGGTGGGTCACATTTACATCCTGGGGACTCTTCCCTCAGAGAGCAACCCCAGACACTCATCGTTTATTAGCGTTGTGCCGTGTTCACCCTTTGAAGTGACAGTGGCACTACTATCAGTCAAATACTGATGTGATCAAATACAGCATCTGAACACCACCTAGTTCCTGTGATTTCTACTGGATGAACTCTTTGGATGGTATAATAAAGCTGTGATAGAAGAGGTAGCAGAGAACAGTTTTCACAATGTATAGCCATCACCCTTAACAATGATTCCAGTGTAGTTCAGATTAGTACAACTCTTCTACCCATGAACATTTAATAAAGACAGTGAATAGACAGATGAATGACATTTTCCCCAGATTTTAAAGCTACAAGAAAATGGAACCAAACTTCATGTCTTCTTATTAGCTTCCTATATTTTCTCTGTTTTCCTTTCTAGACTACCACAGTCAGCGTGTCCAATGTGGAAACTGCAGAGAGTGTGATGAAGAAGACCCTTCTACAGCTTGGACTTCCTGTAAGTGGCAGTTGCATAGTCTGCCAGATCTTAGCTAAGGAAGCTGGCAACGTCTGGTTTATAGGACAGTGCAGATGTGGAGAAGTCTAGATTTGCTGTAGCTAACCAGTAAGGCTTAATACTCTCTGGACTACAATGTGAAGCAATCTATTTGTGTGGGTGCCAAGTATTAGAAACACAGACATGCTTACATGCCTACATTAAATTCAAACCTTGTACAATAAAGTCCTTTGGATTTCAGAGGACTTCAGTGCTTGCAATCCAGCATTAGCATTGAGCCAAGCTTGTCAAAGGATTATTAATATAGCCATAAAATACTGGGCAAATCAGTGATGTTATCAGATGAGCCTTCCCCATTGCAGTGGCCTTTCCCATTACAATGTTTAACAGGTAGCTATGACAGTTTTCCAGTAGTTAATACCAAGGAAGGTTGTGGAACATATTGCTAAAACAGACTTGGTAACCATCATGTGGGTTTCCATCCTGCTGGCTCTCGGTCTTTTCTTCTACTGAACCTTTCCTCTTCCACTCCGTAACAGACAGACTGATCCAGAGCGCCATCCCTCCCACCCATGTGGCTGTCCTGGAGACAGCCGTGCACGTCCGGCTCCTTGGCCTGTTCAGCGGTTATCTCTGTTGCTTTCTGAGTGGTGTGCAGCCTCAGGGACCCTCACCCTGGCCCCCTTCACCTAATATTTTTCTCTTCTCTGTTCCTCAACCACCAGGGCAGGACAAGTGAACACCACCTCTGGGTGATCTCAGGAAAAGATGACCCTGCTTACCCTCTGATTGGTAAGAGCTCTTCCATTTTCCCTCAATTCTAGCACCACAGGAACAAGCGATAAATGATACTGGTGTGTGCGGCAGAGAAACATCTCAAACACTGCACTCTTCACTTAAAAAAGCAATTGTGGGGGGACCGTTGCTGATGTGAGATGTGACATCAAGCTGATGCGAGACATCACTTGGCTTTTATGGTCTCAGGATCCATGTTTAATCAACACATGGTGACATCTTTGAAGATCTTGACATTTACCTCCCTTTTCCAAGCAAATCTGTGCATTCCTGGATGGGAGCCCATGACGCTTTTCAGCAGATGCTCCAAATAAATGAGATTTTTAGGCTGGCCTAAGAAGTTCTTTCTATGCAGCAGATGTGATGCAAGGGTAGGACATGCCTCAAAGCCCAGTCCCATCCCTGTGGCTGCTGGTGTGAGCCTGCAGGGCTACATGCTTGGAGGCTGGTCATCGTCTCCTGCTCAGCTTTGCAGGCTTCCTCTCCTCACAGGCAGTGCACCTGGTCTTGGGCAGACTCTGCCCTCGTGGCCTTACTGCTAAGTCGGAGTGAGGTAGCACTGACAGTCCTGACAGACACCGTGTACTTGCACTAAGGACCCCACCATTTAGATCTAGCCAGAGAGGAAGCAAGGAAATACGCTGATTTACCCAGTATCTAAACCAAAGCTGTTAGGTGCATTTAAACTGTTGCTTGCTTCTCTGACAGATGTATCAGTGGTGCAGCCGTTGGTCAGACTGGTTTGCCCTATAGCATACTGCTTAGTTATGCCGAACGAGTAATCTCTGCATTAACTCTGCATTGTGTTTTCAGTGATAACCCAATAAATACATCCCCCGGCTTTCCAAGGAGGTTTATGTATGTTGTTTTATTAAAGAGATCTTGCTCCAAAGGCCATGTTGTTGTAGTAAGACTATTATTCTGGGGCTCATTAGACTGCACATGTTTATTTTTGGGTGTTTATTGGTGTTTTCCAAGTCGTTGTGGCACATGCTTACTTTTTGTATCCATCCAATACATACTAAACTGTCATAGTAAGCTAACTCTTGCACAGAGCAACGCTTACAGTATTTTGTTAGGGCAGTGGGGCTCATAAGCTTATTAATAAGGGCTTAAACCCAGTTAATAGTGCTTTGTTGCATAACGTTGTGGAGAGCTGCTAATGAAGAGCGGCTGGCCAGGTTTAACTGGGTGAACTTATTTGTAAAGCAATGATCGTATGTGCATAGATGTGCCCTGGCCTCTTTAGTCCACAAGTGGAGGTTTTGAGCAACATTGCTTAGAGGCCCAGCTGCAGTGGGAGCCATTGGATGTGGGTGCTTCCTCCTGCCCAGAGTTGGAGCTGTTTTCACATAGCTCTGCATCTTGGCTTGCTCTTTACACGCCTCTGCTCAACAGGCCACGAGCATCCTTTCAGCATCGCATTGAACTGTCTCCGGGACTCTGCTGACCAGCAACAAGGAACCAACAATAACACCCTCCTGGCTGATGGGACAGAGACTTCCTTCCTTGATCAGCTCCCAAAGGAAAAACAGTGTCAGTTTGTCCTGAAACCCAGGCTCCAAGCTCCAATGCAGCTGAGGAGAGGTAGGGGCTGCAGGAGTGTGTTATGACCAGGCAGAGACTTTGCTGCTTTCCACGGCAGTGCCAAACTCTTCCTAGCATTGTACATGTATTGCAGAGCCGCTCTCATACCTGAGTGTATGCAGAGAGGAAGAGATTGCAGAGGGGGTAAATTTGTCTGTGCAAATGTTCAGAATTAGCTTTCAGTCCTTCATTAGCTTTCAATTGCAAGCCATTATTACATTGCACAGACAGCAAGGTTCCCTGAAGAAGAGTGATTGAATAAAAGTTTTGCTGATGGTTGACAGATGAACAAGTGGTTTCACTGCTGTGTATTATCTGACCATCCCCATTAAGAGTGTAGTTATTAAACACGCACTGGTAGGAAGTCCTTGCTTTGCTGGGAACTCTGCCTCCACTGTAGATCACTCACTGGCCAGTAGGAAGGACAGACAGCTGTTTAACGAAGGTCTGTGTTTTCGTTCAGAGTCACTGCAGAAACACACCAAGAGGAAGAAGTCCTTGATTGACTGGGCCCTGCGCCGCAGCACCAGCACCCCCACGGGCAGCCCTCCTTCGCAGTCTCCTACCACCCCACGGAAGCTCTTCGGCCTCTCTCTGTCCTCTGTCTGTCCTGACGGGATTCTTCCCAAGCCAATCATGGTAAGAGCAGCCTGGACTGTTTGTCCTGACATAAACTTGATGTGTTTAGCCCAGAATTTAAAGTCACTTGTGGTATTTATGAGGATTGGATGGGGAAGACGACCAGCATTTGCCTGTGATTCAGATTTAGCTCAGTAACGAGGGTGAAAGCATCCCTCCCCTGTGTAATCCATATCACTTCGTGCACAGATGCCCATCCTGTTTCAATGGGCATCTCCAGCCAGGTCATCACAAGCTGACAGGGGGCAATGTCAGTGGACTACGCCATGCTACATAGCCTAGACCTCATTCAAGAGGTCTCATACAGGAGTCCACTGGACTCACACTTGCCACAGGATAAGCGTACCCACATGAACTGCACCTGCAGCTTAGCTGACAGGCTCTCATCCCTGGTTAAATCATGATAAATCTCTTGTATGTCTGTCCTCTTCCTGGTACTGACTAGGTCTTTCTTACGCTAATTATGTTATAATATGTGAGGTATAATATACACAAACAACAGGGCAAAGTGTTAGGCTCTTAAGTACAACTGGGCTTTCCCTTAGGATATGCTGCTCCTGCTATACCACGAAGGTCCCTCTACTAGGGGCATTTTCAGACGTTCTGCCAATGCCAAGACTTGCAAGGAGCTGAAAGAGAAGCTGAACTCTGGAGGTGATGTCCAGGTGGATGGAGAGTCAGTCTTTGTGGCTGCAGCTGTCATCACGGTATGTTTGGCCAAGTAACTCAGCTGTCTGAGCTAATCACAGCTTCCTTCTTTAAGGAAGCAACATGAGTCTTTATGTGTAGGGAAGATCTGGGGGGGAACACAAAGCATTTTCCAGCAAGGCACAGTCTCACCTGATGGTTTGGTCCATCTATGTGCACAGAGGTATCTGCCTGACCCAGTGGTGCTTGTTTTCACGTGCAGATATGTGCAGTGGCCCTCAGGCCAGTGTTTCATTTTGCACCTCCCTGTACAAAACAGCCTCCAGCAGGCGATATAGTAATGTGTACCTCCAAGATAACCATGGTATCTATACAGTGCCAAATAACATGCCAGCATGGACTCAGCAATTCGGATGCTGCACTGACATAGGCATGAAGCCCTTTGGTGACCGCAGCACAGATGCTCTTTGTCCTTTCTGGACACACAGAAGAGACTGCAGGAAGATATGGGAGGACTCATGCCATTTAAGTGCAACTGCTCTGCATCCCCCCCAAACAGAAAGGCCATGCTCAAAGGCCTGTACTGTCTAGACCCTAAGCCTTTGCCCTCTAATCATCCAGCAAGCAAGAGGGAGAGCAGCTGCCAAATCCAAGCAGAGGTGTTGTGGTGGGTGAGGGATGCAGCTTGCGATAAGACCCAGGTTTTAGTAAGAAAAAGCCTGTCTTTTGCACTGGCAATCAAATCTGGACAGAAAAATTCAGGCACCCAAAGTATCAAAAAACATCCGTGTCTCTTGCTCTTGTTGCCCTAATACAAGAAGCTGTTGACTGGGAGGATATTCAGGCACTTTCCAACACAAGACATACAAGTTGTTAAATAGTCCCCTGAGAATAAAACAGCAATCCTCATAGCTGAGAAATGTTTTAAACAGTGTTATGCACAGCCTTAGGTATGAGTCCTTCGCCTGCTGCAATAGAGATCAGTCCTGTTCTGGAGAAGGGGCAGGGCACAAGGGCTGGCTGTTCACCCTCTGCTGCCAGCAGCTGCAACACAGTTCTGCAGTGCTGCAATGGAAGAGCCCTGAGGAGGACAGCTTGGTGGAAGTGGCGGGGGCGGGGGGGGAGAAGTGTATTTGTGTCATGTCTTGTTTTATCTTGTGCTTAATATGAATAAACAATGACTATATGCATCGTGAAACCAAAACAAGGAATTCAAAACTGACCAGACTGCTCTGCATATATATATTTAATTCAGGATTTTCTCCGAAATATACCTGACAGTGTTCTATCCTCAGACATGCACGGACTGTGGATGGAAGCTGTGGACACGCAAAATTGGGCACATAAGATTGAAGCTATCAAAAGGTTCGTAAAAGCCTTTGTAAAAGCTTCTCTTGGTGGGAGAAGGGGGAGCATATGGCCCTAAGCATAGACTTCATTTTCTGGGAGACTCGTGGCAGTACTCCCGGCCACAGTAGAGTTATTGCTGATTGCCAGTGTCACTGGTCAGAATATTTTCCTTTCAATGGTCTTTTATGAACATTGTTAACATTTCTGACCCCCAAGAATGTCATTAGAAAATTCTTTTCTGATGAACAGTTCAAATTACCAGAACCAGCAAACTGAAAAAGCACAATAATTCAGCCACTGGAAGTACATCAAATGTTAGTGGAATTAGATCCTTAACAATGGTAACTTTTTTCTTGTGTGCACAAAATGAAGCTGATCATCATATTGGCAGTTAGAAGAAATAGCCCTGCCAAGATGGTGACTGGGACCTTGAAAATGGCTTTACTGCCTTGAAACTGCTGCCCTGAGCAAGAACAGCCTATCAGCATCTTGTGGGATATGCAGTATATCAAACCTCTTCTTGTCAATGGCTCAGCTCAGTTGTTGAACCTTCCCATTTGGCCTGGGCCTCCTTCCTCCATTGTCTCTATAGCATTGTCTCATGTGCTGCTGGCCTGGAGCAGCATGGACCTGTATGCATCTCCTTTGGGTGATCGTTATTTTGTTAAGGCATTATGGACTTCTACCCACGTGTTCTGGACGTAAGTCCCTTGGTCCCTCTAGCTCTGTGACCGGAGCAGGTAGGCAATATGGATGTAAAGATGTGGCTGTCACGCAAGTTGGTGGAGGGGAGTGACACAGTCTTACTTTACTATCAAATGTCTCAAACTGGTTGCAAAAGGGCAGAAGGGGGCGGGCAAAAGCTTTGGGAAGCAACTTCTGATATTTGAAGAGCAGATTTTTGTGAACAGCACTGTTTTGCTTTGTTCCCACTCCCTGAATAGTCTAGTCAACCAGCTTCCAGAGGCCAACCTCATCTTACTCAGACACCTCTTTGGAGTCCTCCATCATATTGAGCAGAATTCCGGCGTGAACCAGATGAATGCCTTTAACCTGGCTCTTTGCATAGCACCCAATATGCTGTGGCTACCGAGTCCCACTGGGCCTGAAGAGGAGAGCAGGTCTACAAAGAAGGTAGTCTTTCATGGGTTTGGCCTCATGCTTGCCTTCCCCTTTTACTACTTTTTATCGGCACTGTATTTTGTAGAGTAAAGGAAGGCATAGGATCAGTGACAGTGCTAGCTGAGTGGCCTCCGGGCTTCGTCCTTTCCCCTGTGCAGCTGTGCCCATGCTGGTAGGGTTTATCCAGGGTGGAAAGGGAAGCTGTGGTTGCTTTACCACATGAACTTCCTATATGGTCAAGCAAGCACAAGAAGGATGGAGCAGCTGAAGTTAGACACTGCCACTTCAGCTGGGTCTAAAGCCATCTTGCAGAAACAAAGTAAGTAATGAACATGACAGTGCATCAGAGGGGAGGAATGCTTGCTTGTAGCTTTTGAGGTGTTATCAATAGTAAGGAAAATTGTAGAACATGCTGTACCAGGCTCACTGAACCGGTTCATGTAGCTCATATTCTTGCCCCAGGTGTAGTTCGTACAGACGCATTGCCATGTTCTTAACAGCTTCTTGAGCAAAAGCTTCTGTAGAAAATTACATCTTTGTCAAAGGAAAAGGAACATTCTGTGACTGATCTGACTTGCTTTATATAGCTGGCTATATCTTCGTGAAACTGACTCTGTAAATTCATGTCTTTGCCAGGTGGCCTTGTTAGTGCAGTTCCTGATTGAAAACTCAGGAGAGATTTTTGGAGGTGACATTGCTTCCTTGTTTCAAAGACCAGACAAAAAGAAGTCCAAAAACTCAGAGGAATCTCTGGGTAAGTTGGTGGTACTGTATCTTCCAGAAATGTTTAAAATCTTTTAATAGGTAAACTCCTCATGCAAAAGACTTTGCTTTCCCTTCATGTCTCTTCCAAGGAAAAGCACTGAAAAACAGTTGGTTTTGGTTTTCCCTTTGCCTGTCAGGCATAGGCAGGAAGCGAGGGCAAAGCAGAGGGCTGAGGTGCATCACTTCAAACATGTCCCTGAGGATGGCTGTCTTTCTCTGTAGCTGCTGTTCAACCTATTCCGGCCATCACAAGAATTTAGTGTAGCCTTTGCAATGCCATGTCCCAGCAGTCTTTTCTTCCAGATTAGTTCTGTAAAGCTAAACCAAATGGTTGAATGGAAAGAGATCGAGTTGCCTCTGTTAACTATCCTATGCATACAGGCCAGTGGTGACAGCTCAGGTCATCAAGGCAGAATTTTTGATAGTGTTTCCAGTCCTGCTCTGGTCCCTGTGAAAATAATGGATCATCTTTGCTTTTCCATGGACTTGGCAATATTTCCCTGCCTTGGTTGTAAGGTACTGTATGGGGTTAGGAGACATAGGCAACAAATTAATTTGTGTTTTCTGCCCCAGGCCTAGGCTTGGCTCAGCATGATGATTCCTCTGATGAGCTGGAATTTTCTGCTTGTGACCCAGAAGGACCAAAGCACCACCTGGTACCTGAAACAGATGCCATTTTTGAACCATCCAGCAGCTTGTTACTCGATGAGGATCAGGAAGACTGGGACTTGTTCAGTGAGATCACAGCCTGCTACCAAAGCAAAGCCCTGAAAAACACCAGTGCAGACAGCTATGACCTCCTGGAAGAGGAGGGCTCCTTCTGCTCCATCGGCTCAATACGCTCACTCAGCCCGGCTAGGGACCGGTGCTCATCAGAGCCCAGCGTCTGCCTCAGCTCCCAGCTTCCTGCTCAGAGCCATGAGCCGGTGGCCCGCCAGTCCAGCTGCGATGCCACCATCATGCACAGCCATACAGACTACATCCACAGGCTCAAGCAGCTGCAGGTGGAGAGCCAGAAGTTGATTGATGAAGGCCTGAGCCCTGGGGTTAATAAGGCCAGGCAGAACTTGTGGCAGTCGCCTCAGACCAGCTCTAGGGTGAAGCTCAGCCTTCAGAAATCCAGCCTGTCCAACAGGTCCAGCTTCTCTAGCCTGTCCTCTACCACCACCTCCCCGTCTGCCTCCTCACTCAGCTCCTTAGACAGTGCTTTCTCCTACTGCTCAGAATCATCAGCCATTAGTCCCACAGACGTCTCATCCCTGCCGTTCATGTTCGGCACGTCTGCCAGGCTTCATGCTGTGTCGCCCAAGATTGCCAAGAGGTCCCCGAAAGAGTGGCACAAGTCCTTCACGTCTCCTGTGCCTTTACATCCATGTGACCTGGACAGTTTCCATGAGTATGAACCCAAGGCTGTAGAGAGCAGTCATTGCTTTGGAGAGAGGAAAAGCTTTCCATCTGTCAGCAGAGCTGCCATGGGAAGCCCACTAACTGACATTGACTGGGAAGAAGAGGAGAGACAGCTGAGTTGTGTAGGGGGCCCTGGCCCAGGGCTCAGGAGCCAGGATTATGCCAAAGAGTTTGAACAAAACCCTGAGCTCCCAGCTGCCAGCCCAACCAGCAAGAAATCCCCACAGATCAGCCACCAGAAGCATAGAGAGAAGGCAGTGAAGAACATAGAAATCAAAAGCATTGATGCCTGCCCTCCAAGCCAGGAAAGCCTGAAGCGCACCAAGATAACTTTTTACATGGCTCCAAATAAAGAAAGCTGTTGGGGGTCCCCAGTGGAAGAGGAAGAGGAGAGATCCATGGCAAACACCAGCAGCAGTGACCCGCCCAGCAGCAGCAGTGAGCAAAGCCTGTCCAAGAGCTTGCAGACTGTGAGAGTCCATATCCCCCAGACAGTTTTCTATGGGCAGAATACCCCCCTTGTCCTGCAGTCCATCTCCAGGCGCTACCACCATGAACCAATGATCCCGTCCCCGCAGGCAGAGCACAAAGAGAGCCCCCAAAGCGCCTCCACTCCCGAGGAGCTGGAGAGCAAGCCAGTGGAAATGGCGCAGGCGCCAACCCAGAGCAAGGGGTTCAACACATTCAGCCACACCATCCGTATCATCCTCCCCGCGTCCATTCGAAACACCGTCAGGGAGTATTTCAAGCACGATGAAACCAAGACCTGTCCCGTGGCTGAGGCGGAAGCGGTGGAGAATGAACTCCTTCGGAGCAGGGTGGAGTGGCTCAGGAGCCAGCCACGGGCAGAGGTGGCCACAGAGGAACGTGATACAGTGGCGTTTGCAAAAGAGACGTTTGTCTAGGGAGATGGATGTGGAAGAACTGAATATTTTTTTGTGTATGTGCAGCAGAAAATATTCTGTAAGATATGATCAGGATGTGAAGAATCTAGCAGGCTGCATGGGGCAATAAGTGTAAAGTGACACTGATGTGTATGTAATGTTGGGGTTTAACATTCATTTTGGCTGGGGTGGGGGCGGGCAGGAGGGTTGTTCTTGTTTTTTCTTTACACCCTTTTTCTACAGAAGAGACTTCACTGGCTGAGTGCCTAGTGGGCTGAACGCCACCAGACTCTCCCTGTCCGTGAATTAGCTGACCTGTACAGGGTCTGACTCCATTTCTTTTTAAAGCGGGAAAGGAGAAACTCTGCTTTATTTTCTCCAGTCAGCTGGTGATGCGTGTGGGTGACCGGAGAAGTGGGACAGCTAATGCTCCATCAGAATTAGTTAAAAATCTTTATGCTTGCACAAAATCCTCCACTATTCACTGTTCATCACCACCATTCATCCAAAGGAAAACCCTTCACCTCCATCCCAGAAATCACTGCTGCTTCTCTCTGCTCATCTTTTGTCCCCCGGTGGTCTCGCTCACAGTCTGTGTTCATTACTGTTTGAGGCTGGGTTCCAGAAACACCAAATGGAGCCCAGAGCCCAAAGCCCAGCTTTCACTGACAGACAGCATATGTAACATTTTTTAACCCCAAGATTGCTTTCTGTTCCAATTAATTGTGCATTGATTCTCTCTTCTCATACCTCCCCCAAAGCTAGCATTTGAGAGCCACAGTTACTATAAAGAATTTTAGCACTGTCACTTTGGCAGGGCTATGAACATATTTCTTCTTCGGTGTCCTCTGGACTAGCTGGTCCTTTTAGTCCTAGTAAAAGGTGACATTATATTTCTGTAAATCACGGTGACATTTCAGAAGGCCCTTTCCGGTGGCAGCGTGGATGGGGCAACTAATCAAATTCCTAGTTATGCTGAGAGGGACTTAAGCAGGATTTGGCTTTAGCATGAGGTCAAGGAGTTGTGTAAGTTGTCAAGAATGTTGTCAAGTGGATGCTGAAGCAAAGCCCCATCTGGCCAGAAAGTTGTCAGACAGTCCCTAAGCTGAGACTCTCCAGGCTTCAACAGCACTGATGCTGTCTCAGAGAAGCAGTGAGTTCCCACTCAGCATAGTACATGGCCCAGTGTGCTCCAGCAGAATTAAGTTTGGAGAAGTGCCAGGCAGGGATACGCTAAGCAGGCTGCTTGTGTTGCACCACTGAAGAAATGCATCCAGTGGACTCTTGGAGCATCCCCGTGATGTTCAGAAGCGCCATAGCCGTAATGGGACTTGCTTAGAGGGTTGTGATGCTGCCAGCTGAGCTCTAAAAAGAAGCTGAGAGCACCACGTTAGTTTGACAGGCATTAAGAAAACGATGGGAAAAGTCTCAAAGGTTAAAAGGTTCAGGATGTTTCATTCAAAAGTTATGTGAGAGTTTTCTAAGGTGGTTTTTCTCAGAGAGACGCTCCTTTTACTCAATTAACAGTGAATGGGTGAAGGACAAGAGAAATACATGAATCCTAATGACTGAGAGGTAGTCCTTGTGGAGTAAGTGCCCCCTGCAAGTTGCTGAGTGTCTGCAAATAGCCATACCTGGAGTTGCTTGACACCTGCTATGGTTCAGTCCTTGCACAGAGGGGGAAGCCACCTCTGTAAAATGATCTAGCAGGTATAAGACGCCTCCACTCATCTGCCAGCTGCCTGTGACAGTCAGTGCCAGGAAGCTGGCCCCGCACTCCAAATTCACACCAACAAATACTGGGGCAGAGGAGAGAGGGGGAAGCCCAGAGCCCACTTTCCAAGGTGTATAGAGTTTGATTTGTTATATGCAGGGTGTTTAACTCACAGATGCGGCATTCTGTGTCCCAGATCACCTTGATGGCCCTTGTATGATGAAAGGTGTATATAATCATACTATAACCCCCACCACCACCACCATCATTTCCCTCACACATGAACACTGACGAGGCATTCACAGTCTTTTTTCCAAAGCTACAGTTGTAACTATTTCAATAAAAGACACACAAGTTTGTTTGTGGTGCAGTGATGGCCTTTTGTTCCCTTGCTCTGACTTCCCTCTCTCCTGTGCTTGGGTGGTGGTGGTTGCAAAACACCGAACCATGCTGTGGAACACACGTGCTTCCCTCCCCACATCTGCGAGGCTGGCCACACTGACGAGGAGCCCTCTGCCAGCAGATCAGCTCAGGCATTACTCTTATTCGTGTCTTTTCAGGAAGGTGAAACAGCACTAGATATTATGAGAAAAGTCTGTCTGTACTTGGAAGACAGATTATTCTGTATTCTAAACGTGCTAATGGATGGTAGACTGGCTCAGTGGTTGGGCTGGTCTCAGTTCTAACACGGGGGACCTGGACCAAATGCAGAGTAAGAGCTCACGATTTGCGTCACCTAAAAGAACTACGAGCAAGTTAGAAAGAGATTAGTTTATAGAAACACTGGGAGAGGCAGGGCAAAACATTTTTTCCTCTTCTCATCTTATGCTGCCTAATACGGGCGCGTTTCCCTGGATAGTTGCTCTAACACAGCTCTCTATTAATAATTTTTCTTCATTTAAAACAAAACAAAATCCTCCAAAATTTATCAGAAAAGATAGCACAAACCACTGGTCCCTTTGGGAGCATGTGGCTGCACAGCAGAGGCAGGACACTGCACAAGGCAGAGGGAGGCTTGGCCTCCCCAAGGGCACAGAGACCTTGCTTGCCTGCTGTACCTCTAGGCCTGGGCGTGGAAACCTGCAGCACTCCTTTTCCACGAGCCTAGGCAATAATGCAATTCTGAGAGTCCAGCTTGCTGGAGACCAAGATGCTCCCCACATTTTGGAACCCAATCCTACATCCACTAATGCAGCTGAAGTGTTCCACTTTCTTCCAGGCCATCAAAATACATGTAGCAAATTAGTCATAGATTTCCTAGAGATAGCAGACCGGGAAACCTGTGAGCTGTGCCACCATCCAGCACACTCCAAGTGTAGTTGAGGAACAGGTAAGTGCCTTAATGTAATGCCCCACCTCCAAACTGCCCAAATCCTGGCCACAGTCCCCATGGGACTGTACCGTAAAGACAAAAAGGTCCTGGAGCTCCTGGCTTCTGCTGAACAATAATGCCAAACTACTGCTTTTAATCCCAGGAAACTCAAGGCCACAAGTATAAATTGCCCAAAACACAAATTCTGACTTAATCACTGTGAGAGCACCCTGCTTTCCTGTCAGTCCCTGGCAGGAGACACCCAGCAGAGGGTCACCATGCCCCCGGGGGCTGTGATTCACCCCACGCTCCCACAGCAGCTTGCGAATGTGCTGTCAGTGCTCCCTTCGGTGCGTGTGTCACAGAGGGGAAAGCTGCACAGCAGCTGACAAGTCAAGATAAGGAGAGAGAGGAATGCTCTTTGCCTTCCTGCAAAGAAGGAAGGTGCAACTGGTTTAGCTTTGTCTTCCTGGTAAATATATGTTTCAGTCATCTTCTGTCATGTGGTGGAGTCTCTGGACTACCACTCGTGGAAAGTCCAAGCAAGACAATTACAAAACCTTCAAATAAGGGCCCCTTTCCTCAATAGGAGAGTACCCCATCCTCACAGTCATTGCCTCTGACATTGATTTACACCTGCTGAGAATGTGATCAGTGATGCCTTAGGGTGCTGCTTGATGTCATTTTCCTGTCACATATTATATCCAACTCCTACCAAAATTCCTTTCTCAAAACTCCCAAGAAGTGGGGTATGCCCCTTCCTGAGACACAGAGATGTATTTGGAAGTCACCAAGCAGTCTTGAAAAAGTTCCACAGCACCCAGCTTGCTCCTAACAAGAAATACCAAATACACAGACAGTTGGCTTTCTGCCCCAGAAAGGTCACATTTTCCCTTACTGTACAGCCCTCAGACACAAATAGGTTTCCCTTCTCTCTCTGCCCTTTTTCAGATCAAAAGGAGAGATTTAGTCCAAGTTGACCTGACACATACTGAAAGCCCTACTCGGTGCCCCGCCGGACACAGTCACTCAGGAAGACATGTCCTGTAGTTGCCACCCGGGAAGCAAGGAGCCTTCATGACCTGCTCCCAGCATAGACCAAGGCCAGACAAGTCCAGCTCATTTGCCTTGAAGAGACAATGACTCATGCACTTCAGCCTCTTCTCATTTCTGCTTGGCACGTATGATTTGTTCCCTTATCCTGCAGGCTGACAAACCGTGATGGAAGCACCCGGGGCAGCGGTAGTTTATTTCAACCGTCTCAGTCCCATTTCTGACATCCCAACAGAGTCAGGAAAGCCAGTCTCCCAAGACATAATCTCCCCCATCCTTTGCAGGTAGCTCCTTTGTGCACAGTCCTCTCTGCTGTCCCATGGCACCTTCAAGGGACAGATAGCCTTGCCAAAGAGTAGTGTGGGCTATTTTGGCTACCTGCATCTCAAGGCAAACAGCTTGCCCTAGAGACTTTCTCTTTGAGGGTCACGCACTCTGAAGAGGAACGTGACAGTCACTCAACCCTTTCAAGCCAGCAACTATTCCCTCCCTCACCATCCCACCAGCACGCGGTGTCATGCCTGTGTGTAGAGAACTGACATCTTTCAGCAGCAACCTGTGGTCCAGCCTCAAACTCAAGCAGGACGGGGCTGAAGAGTAGGACTGCAAAGCTCCGGATCATCTCTGCTTTGCAAAGGGGCAGCAGCAGCATCAGGAGTGGGGAGAGGCATGAAGTGGTACTGAAGGTGGTGGCTTTACTGCTTTCATTTAATCCATTTTTACTCTCTTTGCTTTATTATAGTAAACCTGGGGCAAGTTGGAGGAGAAGAGGTAACAGGCACGCCCTGGAGGAGTTTTCTGAGGTATATCCAAGCAAAGGGTTGCCCTGTAGAAGGTTTGGCCTTACACCGGCTTATGTGATATGCTAATCCAGAGCCTCTGAAGCCCCAGTAGTACACCACATCCACAGTCCCAAAACAGGGCTGGGACCCTGCAAAAATCCACGCTGCTGCATTCACCTCCT
Organism: Fregata magnificens; assembly: GCA_013389945.1. NCBI lineage: Eukaryota > Metazoa > Chordata > Aves > Suliformes > Fregatidae > Fregata > Fregata magnificens. The sequence continues at coordinate 339,151 of WAAD01008778.1, forward strand.
ACAGCAAGTGGTTCTAGCCCACACCAGAAAATTCCCCCAGTGATAGCCTTCTGTTAGCTTCCCTGGATAAAGTTTTGTACTGCTTTTGGCATGACGGACCAGAGAGGAAGCCAAAGCCTGTAGTGTGGGGTTTACAGGGCGCCGCTCTTCACCCGTGCCCGAGAGCCCCACACGGACACCGGACCCCCTGAGCGGGGCAGGGCACGCATCAGCACCACTGCCGCCTTGAAGAAAGGCACGGGGGTAGCACTGGGACCATCCAACGGGGGCAGTGGCTCTGAGCTTTCCCAGACAGAGCCAGTCACCAGTCAGAGCGCAAGAGATGAGGAAGGAGGGATGGAGGCGCAAGGAAGCCGCGCCCCACGAGCTGCACCCCACATCCTGGCGACGCCCCCGCAGCCGTCCCCCTCAGCCCCAGGGCGCTGCCGCCACCGGGCCCGCGGGCACCTGCACAGGGCTGGACTCGGCACCAGTGACTGAAAATCCGTGAGCTGGGAGGTGATGTTTGCCTTTTGCTGAACCTTCCCGGGTGGATCCCGGCTTGCAAACCCAACACAAGCACAGGTCGAACGCAGCAGGTAATGGGGGGAAACTCCAGGAGGAGACAGGGTTAAAGGTGGTCCCAGACAAAAATCATTTAATACACTTGCAGAGATCCTGACCTTTAAAAGAGCCTTTCCACTCACTTTGCATCAGGATGCTTGAACTGGGAGTTTCCAGCTCTTATTTCAAATCTAAAGAAGCACTTTCATGTCTGAAAGCGTTTACCCTCCTCTCCCCCCAGCTACAGCATTTGGTCAAATGAGAGCTATTACCTCTCTCTATACAAAAGTTGGTTTTCACCCATCTAACCAGGTACTATCGTCACAGGCTGAAACGTCTCAACTTGGGGAATTTCACTTCATTTAATTTATTGCCAACTAGCATAGATTTCTAATTACTGATTCAGGTATTGAGAGGGGGAGAAAAAAAAAAAACCAACAAACAATTAAACAAATAGGGACACACTTTTCCTCACCCTTCCGCAAGCTCAACTTCAGTCAAACCCAACTCTCCCTCACCCCATTTTATTGTCTCAACGCCCCTTGTTTTCACCAGTCCCTCCCAACACCTTCAGCAAGGGAAGAGGTGGCACAGGAGGTCAGGGTATGTGCATAATAGTTTCTCTCTGCCAGTCCTGGCTTCTTACTCATTTACTTCCAGTGCTCCTGGTTTCTTAATTGTTACCTCTGCTCAAGTGTTGATCCTCCAGGGACTGCAAGTCCCCCAGGGGTGTCCCCGCCCTGGCGTGGGCCACCCATGGGCTGCAGTCCCTCAGGGATGTCCCTGCTCCAGCGCGGTCATCTATGGGCTACAGTCCCTTCAGAGGTATGCCTCCTCTGGGATAGAACACCTCCTTCCATGACTGTTTATCAAGCTGGGTCACCAACACTGTCCCCTTCCACCTGCCTCCTCCACTCCTTCCTCCCGTGTCAACTCCTGTGTCTCCTTCTGTGCATGTTCCTTGTGTCTCCTACTCCTCGTGGCTATCACACCTTCTTAAATATATTTGAGCACAACTGCCACATGCTCCTCTGACTGATTGAACTTTTGGTGTGCAAAGGGATTTTTACACTGGTTTCAGAACCAGCTGGAAGGGGCTGTGACAGGCATGGAGCAGTTCCTGGCCTCCCACACAGGGCAGTCCCATGTCCCGTCCCGTGTCCCACCCCCCCACCCCCCATCAAAACTCTGCAATTTATGCCAGATAAAACTATGAATGCTCTGATATAAGATAAGTGGTTTTTTAAATGTATACATCTTTTATGGGGTTGATACCTTGCCTAAGAACAGTAACTTGTTAGTTTAAATTGGTTGCTAAACATAGCCTGGGTTTTAACTAAATCCATAGGAAAGGTTTCTATGCAGATCTCTGTTTGGAAAACTTGGTTACAGATCATGGGTTCTCTATGACATTTAGATGGCAAGTTTGACATATTCACTCAAACACGAGGGGAAAATCCAGCCAAGTAAACTGGGGCAACAGGATATTATACCTAAATTTCCATCAAACTCATTCTATTCCAGCCAGGCTCATGTTACCAGAAAAGTGCATCTCATAGGTCTAAAAGCCTGATTATTAGAATTTTATTTGACATATGTGGGAGTACAGCAATGGGAAAATTTAATATTTGGAGAAAGTAGCAGATCATGGCACACAACAATTCAGTGACATGTAACATCTCAAATCCATAGAAAGTGGTTCCCTCTTACAGTAAATGTCAGCATTCAAATGGTTATCAGCATGTTCTTGCTAACCAAACTCAGCCTACATCATCAAGCCAATCAGCACACCATCTTGTATTTAGAACAGCTATCTCTTCTTAAGCTTCCCAAATTGGGAAAACTCTGCTCTACAGTTGAAGAGCCAAGCCTCACAAAATTCCCAGCAGTTAATTAGAATAGCAGAATTCCTTAAATTTCAAAGGAGAGGGTGAGTCACATACAGCACAGGTGTTTACTGTCACCCGCCCAGGGAAATGTAAAGCCATATGCTTCAGTTGAGCACTTAAGCACTTAACTTAAAACACGTACCAAAGACCCCAGCATTAAGCTTTGTTCAAATAAGAGATTTGCCAAACAGGCATTTGTACTGAATCAGACGTCTATGGTCTACTGCAAGCCAGCCACAAAAAGCAATAGTGTTAACCAAAAGCAAAGTACCCTGCCACACCTAAAATGAGGACGTGAGCTCTGCAGGAGTCGTTTCCAGTTACTGTTTGCTTTGCTTTCCAACCTCCAGCTGCCTCCTGATGTCTGATACATCCATGGGGACCCGCACCGTCAGACCATCCATCGACTTCTTAATGCACACCTGGCAGCCAAGGCGAGATCTGAGAAGAAAACATTAAGTGAGGCTCATCTGTTCCCACAGTAAAGGAAGAAATTCCCTGCCCACATTGGGATGTCTGGTCCAGGCTAGGTTTTCACTGAAGTTCCTGTTAAAGGTCTCCTGTGCCCCAAGAGAAAGCAGCTCTAGAGGCAAAACTATAATACAGAATAAGTCCTGTCCCCTTGGAAACAGGTGCCAGGTGCTGAGAATCTGCCTCAGGCTTGAGAATCTACTGCAATCAGCAGGGAGGCTTACGTCTCAGTGAGTCCATATGCCAAGTCCAGCATGTCCAGCTCTTCATCTGAGATGGCATCCAGCTTTTGGAAGGTGTCCTTCTCAAAGATGAGGTGACAGGTGGAGCAGGCTAATGTCCCTTCACATGCACCTGGTGGAGACACAAGGGAGTGACAGCAAATCAGAAAAAACAAGGCAGGGAGAGAGATCATCTTCAGGAACAGTGTGGGGAAAGGGCCTTTAACAGATCTGGAGCATGTCAAAAGAGATGCTAGAAAACACAATAGACGGATGCAGATTTCAGCCTGCCTCTTCTCTGGGAGGATCACAATCAGTTTTCAAATTTCTACGTCAACTCTAACCAGCCAAACACATTGACACAGGCTGCTGGAATCCCAGCAGTGATGGTGAGGAAGTCACACTGGCATCTCAGTGTGGTAAGCCAGCCCAGCAAGCAGCTGTTGGGGAAGAGAAGCCTGCTTCATGGTCTCACCAGAACACAGTGGCATGTGTACAGCTGCACTATTCCCAAGTACCCACTGGTCACAGCACAAACACACAAATCCTAAGAGCACATACCCTTGTGCAGCACCTACCAAATCCATCAATGGCCAAGTTTTGATTGACTACCACTTCCAGCAAACTCTCCCCTTCTTTGGCTGTGGCCGTAAGTCGCTCTCCATCCCGATTTATAAAATGCACCGTCACCTGGTCTGCAGACCTGTAAGACAAGTTTGCAAAAATCAGAGGAGCCCATCCCTTTCTTGCACACCCACTGTTGAGGTCTTTTGGCTGAGCACTAGAGACATGGCACTTGGAGGGAAATGTGCATACAAACACTTTCTAGAAGGATTACACCACGTACGTCAGAAAAGATTCAGGTTATCAGTTCTCAGTGGTAGGCAAATCTGAGCTGACCCAAAATATTTCCCACTTTATCAAATGTCCCTCAGAATAAATGTTTAGCTGCGCATGAACAAGTGCAGATGCTCTGCACCCACTGCCTCTGCTTGGGCTGGCTGGCGGAAGGAGCATTTGTAGGCAGGCAAAGCATTTGCAAGTCCTAGGCCTGGGATGTTAATCCTGGATGGAGTAATGTAATAACAAGAAAAGCGCTCAGGAACAGACACTAATCATGCAATAAAGGCTGTTGTCATTCACATTTTGTTTCCCCTTCCCTTCCCAAGGGGATTACTTGAGGACTGTTCCTTTTCTGCTGCTTGTTCTTTCATGAAGTGCCCACTCCTTTCCTGAATGCAATCACAGGGAGCCTTGTTGTGATGAGACATGCTCAGCCCCAGCTTACAGAGCAACCATGCCGAGTAACCTCCTCTGAGCTGATGTGATCCTTGCTCAGGAGAAATGGCTAGTTATTTTGATAGCCTGCAAGATTTAATCTGGTAGAGAGTTAAGGACAAGGCCATCACCATCTCTTGGTGCTGACTTCCGGAAACCGCATCTACAAATAAGAGGGAAACAGCATCCACTTCATCTCCTCCAGACCAGGCTCTCCCCATCAGTGTGGAGAAGGCTGCCACCCTGAACAGCGGTGCCAAGGATTTCTCACCAAGACAGTATATTCTGAGACCATCTATTGTATTTGCCAGGGGAAGCACATGAGCAAACACTGATTTTTCTTAGTGTACGTACCCAAATGGTCACTTAGAAGCAGGAGGTCCCAGTTACCCAAAGGTCCCACCTCCTGTGCTGAAACAGGACAGCACCCTGGAGGCAGTGGTTATTTTGCCCAGTACCTCTCAATGTGGCACTGCCCAAGTACCCATCATCTCATAGACCAGGACATTCTCCAGTGGCAGGAGCTGGGTCCACCCTCTTCTCTTCAGTTCAAGCTGACAACACGCACCACTCTCCCAGATCTCTGGAAAGATCCACCTCTGTCTCCCACAGCTCTGATAAACTCCCAAGCACTAGCAGTGTCAGCGCTGCCCCGTGGCCTTGCTGCTGTCATTTCTGGCATAGGAAGAAAGAACCACAGCCTTGAAGATAGAGTGAATTTCGCAGTGAGAACTGGCCAAGCTCACAATTCCCTGATTTTCCCACTTACACAAGGCTGAGTGAAGCAGCATCCAGCTTCTTCCAACAAAAGTGCCATTTGGTATAAAGCTTGGTAATGCTTCTCCTGTAAGCCCTAGGGCCAGTGAAACAAACAGCAAGTATGGCTCAGAGCTCCGAGAATTTCTAGTATTATCTCCTGGTTTCTTGCAATGTATTTGCAATATACACCGAATACAAACTGTCACAGCCCCAGAGTCATACGTTACAGCAAACCTGCCAGCCAAGAAAGCGCTGTAGCGCCTACACTCCTCCGTGCCAGGCATCCTCTTGGAAAGCCACAGAGATTGGGAGGAGGAATTGGTTAAATGGGAATTGTCCCTGGAATAGCAACACCAGCAGCTGAAAGGACTTACCCTGTCTGCTCATCCCTCTCTGCTCTGTGGCAGATGAAAATGAAGCATGTGGAGATCTCTGCTGATTTCCTTTTAACGTTAAGCACAAAAATATATAAGGATTGAGTTTAAACAATTTCCTTTGCTCTTTCTTAACTCACAAGAGGCAGAGGTGGAGTACTGGGGATGTACCCAGCCGAATAGGAGACAGGAAAGAATTCCTGTAAAAATGTAGTGGAAAGGGGGAAGAAATGTTCTCCTCTTTCAAGTTTGCAGGTCCTGTTCATTCCGCTTCACATAAGTCACAATCACCATCTAGATCTAATACCATTTACCTGCTGACAAATCATTGCAGTACATCTCTAAGTGATTTAGGATACTGTTTCTTAAAATGTTGTCACACGGACTTCATCGGCAAGACTTCAAGCACAGAAAATTCCAAACAATTATCTCTTTGGAAAGCCAATCCCCCTATTCCATCAAAATTTGGAAGTGGAGAAAAGAGATGAAACAATTTTTTTTTGCCTTCTCTGCTCTTCTGTTTTCAGCTGCGTCTTGATTCAGCTAGCAGGAGCAGAACACGGGGGCCACTGCCCCTTGACGTGAGGAGGCCAGCTTCCTGTTTTTCAGAAAGCTTCAGCAGAAAACAATGGCTTGGGCCATTAGTCTACAAAGGGGTCCCCTGGTTATGAAATCAGCTGTGAAGTTAGCACTGAGACCAAGCTGCAGAGGGAAGAGCTTCCCACGTGCAGAAGGGAAAGGTCATGTTGCAGTCACTCACAGCCAAGCAGGACCACCCTACTTCCCAAAGCAAACAGCCAAAGAACATCTTTAAGACATTTCTGTCTCCTTCATAGACACCCCCACAGACATTTATTTGTAAATAAGCAATTTAAAGACTAGTTCTTAAATGTCAAAAGAAAACAAAACTAGAGAACTCTCTATATTTTGATGGATTAGATCCATTTATTCAATTTTTATGGCAAATAGGCAGGTTTCCTGGCAATGTTGGTTTTACAGTTATGGGTGAAATAATTTGTTACACAAAAGAAATGGTAAAGTCATAGGACTTCACTTTATGCTGCAACTCAAGGCATTCTTCAACAGGGTAATACGAGCTGGCTGCCTGCAAGCAGAGAGTGCTGGATCCAACAAACCCCAAAGCTGCATGCATGTTTATTGACAGAAAACTTCATTCGTGTTGTTTTTGAGGCACCTAGAGCTTCAGCCGACATCTGCTCCAGGAGGATCCCCACACCAGGCTTCCGCAAATGCTAGGGGGATTTGTTCCCTGCAGTTCCTTCTGGACACAGCCCTGCTTTGACTGTTGCTGCCAGTTAAATGAGCCCTGAGACAGCTGAGTTGCAGCCAGGGACAGCACACAAGGTATCCAGTTAGATATAAGGAAGTACAGATGCTATTGCCACAGACCCCCTGCATGACTTTGGAGAAGCCTGTGTGCAGCAGTTCACCCTTCTCGAGAGCAGGGATGATGCCAAGCACTCCTGACCACGACACAGAGAGCACCTGTAAGCAGCTTCTCTCTCTCTTCGCTGGCTGTAGGGGAAATTTAAGCTGTATGTCTGTGTTCTTAGTATAGGTGCCTCTGTTGGGGGCATAAACCCAGCCTGATTACTCCCCGTTTTCACTGTTCAGTTCAGTCATCTCCCACAGACCCACTCGCGTACTGGCCTAGTCATCTTCATACCCCCCAAATCAGTCCCAGGCTCAAGTCTCCTCTGGAGGTCACTTGCTTTGGGTGCCCAAGGCTTCAGGAGAGCCTGGAAAGAAAATCTGCAGCTTTTATTTTCTATTTACTTTTGAATTTGTTTATCAGTGTTTTTGAAACTATGAAAAAATTCCTTTCACTTTTTGTTAAGACAATAATTTTGAGCCAGGATTTTAAAAACAACTCAAAATTGATGAGACTAAATTTTGCTTCATTTAGGCTGAACTATTTTACAATGGTGTTACTGTCACAGGGTCAGAGCTTTGGAAAGACCTTATCAGGATGTGACAAACTCAGCACTGCAAGTTCAAAACATGCCAACTGATCATTCCCTTTTAAGAAAAAAATCTCAAACTTTCTGTGACACAGGGACTAGTAAAGGGGGTTTCAAGAAAGTTCTTCTCGCTGTCAGTGTTTTTCCCTAAAAGATACTTTCCAAGGCCATACAAAACAGCAAGATGCCTACAAGTACTGCCAGAGATAACTTCATGGGCAACAGACCAATTAGAAAGACAACCCGTTGATAACGAGTCTTCATAAATCCCATTAAGCAGGGTTATCAGTATAACTTTTCTCTAAGGTCAGATAGCAAAATGGTTTATTGTATTTTCTGTGACGTTGGTTGAGGCTTTTTCTCAATGTCTAGCAGATTACTGTCTGACCCAGATTGTACTGGTCTAGGAGATCTACAAATTCCCTTTATTTTGCTCAGAGAAATGCAATCTCCTTCTGACTTATCATTAAGGAACAGACAGAGGAAAGACTGGCAGGGAGCCTGCAGTAGCTCCTGCTGTAGAAATACAGAGGAGTACTATGTGCCAGGCAGCCCCATCCTTTTGGCACGCGGGGACGGCCCGCTCCTGCACCTTTAAGATTTCCTTCTTGAAGACTGTCCAGCCTTCCCGGACCCCTTTGCCCTTCAGGGCTGCCTCTCGAGGGACTCTGTCAACCAGGCCCCTAAACAGGCCAAAGCCTGCCCTTTCAGATGACCAGCGGGGAGTCCTCCACCCTGGCAGGGACCAAATACATTTAGAGGCATTTCTAAACACAGGTTTCTGACCGATTTCCACCAGAGAGTTCAACTCACAAACTCAGCCATCACGACAAACTGTGCGCTCTGTCCTGAGTAAGCAGTCTCAGCAAAGCCCGGCACAAGCCACTGGCCTCAGGAGCTTGGCAGGACACCCGTGCTGTGGGCTCGTGCAGCCCCTCGCACCTACAGCCACCATCCGGGTGGCTGAGTGCTTGAGCCAGCTCCTCTGGCTCCCTGTCAAGGGGAGCACGCCAGCAAGGCACGAGGGCTTGCAGTGCGGCTTCCCATAACCTAAAGAGAGCATTTTGCTCCCTGGAGCCACGGACATCATCAGCTCCCTACTCTGCCTTTACAGCAGCAGGGACAAGAAGAATTTGCAATTCCCAGAGCAACCCAGTGGTCACCCCAGCTTCCCCACAGCAGGAATACGGCAGGCTTGTGGCCCGGCTGTCCAACGCACCTTGCCCACCATCCCCATTCCTCAAAGGCTGGGGACCGGGCCCCAGTAGTCGACGGACTCTCGTGCCACCTCATCATCTTTGTGCTCTGGCTCCAGGCCACTGGCTGTGGCTCCAGAAGCAGGCAGAAGCACCTCTCACAGACTGGCTCCCCGCACCACCTTCCTCCCCTCAGCATCGGCTTCGCCTGCACTTCCTCGTCCACCACCTCCTGCAGGCCTCTCTCTCTTCCCTTCTACGGAAGAAGGCAGAGGTAAGCGCCTGTCCCTCCCGAAAAGGCCCTTCCGGACGCAGCAAGGTCGGGTTCAGCATTTTACTCACCTCGATTCCCCAGGGGCATCCTGGAGCTTGTGCGTGGAGCTGAAGCCTCTTTCTGACCCCTGCTTAGCTGGTGCGTGATGCTGCTCAGTCACCCCACAGAGATAAATAAAGCGAATTTTGCTCACATTCAGTCCACTTCGCAAGGGTCGCATGAGACCTGAGATGCCTTGAGCTATCATGCTACTTAGGGTCCTGCTCCGTGTCTCCTGGGCTGTTGTTTGTTGCAAGGCCNTGGACAGAGGGATTGTGCTTGGATCTTGCTGCAGTCCAGCCCATCAGGGCATGGGAATTGGGTGAAGCATGGTAACATGAGCATATCTCCACATACCAGTCCCCAATCAATGCTCACCTTGTTTTGCCTTACAGACTTCCTTTTTAGGAACCAGACCTAAATCCAGTTTCAGGAGCAATACTCATTGCAACGTCTAATCATATAAGGGGTTGCAACCTGAGGGCCGGAAAAGCAGGCTGGCAGGAGCACTGACAGCTGCTGCCTCAGGAAGAGAGGGGCATGCCAGTTCTTACAGCAATGGGGAGACAGTGAGACTTACGGATTCTGCTCTTGACGTGGATGTCGTCCAGCCACGTCATTGCCTTCCCCAATACCGCAGGCTCCCAGCTCTAAAATGTGAATATTCACTTCACAGGATGGTGGCGAGAAGCAGCCACACTTTGCTCATTTGCTAAATTCTCTGCTGAAAAGTGCCATAAAGGCACAGATAAGTATCATTCATTTCACGCTAACTGATACTCCATGCTAGTGGGACTTCCGTAGGAGAAAACTCTTTATTTCCAGAAACACTGTCCCTAGTTTAGTCTACCCTCCTCTCCAGGGTGAATCAATTTGCCCCTGAGGACCAAAATGCAACAGCAGAGACAGTTTCAGTTCCCAGGTTTTGTGGAGTTTGAGAACAGTTCTCATCTCAGGAGCCTGAATTGTCCCCAATACCAAAATAACAGTTCACCATTTGGTATTAGTAGCCACTATAAGCAAAAACCTTTGAAGCTGGCCTCTCTAATCAATCCAACCAGGGGAGAGAAACTACAGCATAAGAACTGGCTGGAAAATGCCCCCTCACTCACTCACTCACACACTCTCACTCACCCCCAAAATGAAAATTTTCCACCCAATGCTTAAGCTTTCTGAGAAAAGCATCAAAGACATTAAGGAGAACGAGTATTTTCCATAAGGGGGGAGGGGAATCCTATTCTTCAGTCCAATAAAGTTTTAAAGGCAAGCGTCCAAGCATTCAGACACCCCACTGAGATAGCTTCAGTAGAGAGAAACTCATGGGCAATGCATAAAGGATTTAAAAAGAAAAAAAGGGGTTTTTTTCTCAGGGGAGAAATCCAGTTTCTAAAATCACCTGCCTACTTCCCTCTGTTCACTTTGCACCTGGTAGAGCAGCAGAGGAATATTTCATTCCACCTTACTCCTATGTGCCAAGTGCAGACTGGGCATTACTGCTCCCATGACAGGACACATGCAAAAGGAACATGCGGTGCTCTACTATGGAAGGACGTGATCAGAGATAACTTGGGAGTCATATTTACAGGGCATCACTGACCAAAGCCTCCTCGCTCCTTTTGCTGAATGTGGGTGACACTTCCTAGCTCAATATGTGATGGGCTTGGCAACCAGCAATCACAGCCTTGCAGCACTCATGCCAGCCCCTGCTCATCCCACAAATGCATTTTTTTCTGCTCCAGGATTTGCCCCTCAGGTTTTGTTCAGGCCAACAGTTCTGTGAGTGCAGGGAGGGTGGGATGAGTATCACTAGAATTTTAATCCAGAGTGAGTGCTACCCCCACGTCCAGAGTCAGTGGGAGAGCTGCCATCTGTCAAGAGGCACCCATGGCATGTCCCTGGGAGCAGCAGGGCAGGGGTAAAATGCCGAAGCAGGGATGCCACGTGGCAGGCATGGGTGCACATCGGACTGCCCAGCCATGCCCAGGATCACCAGGACTTCTCTAATTCCACCTCTCAACTCCAGTTAATGTAAAAATTCCTCATTTCAAATCATTTGTAGAATATCCTTTGAAGGCTTCCCTCCCCACCCTTGCTTGTATCACAGAGGAGAGCTGGCAGTAAGGCGAGCGGTTTGTTCTAGCTGAACACAGCCCTGGCCAGTGTCCCTGCTCTGTGGCCCCTCACTCTCAGGTCAGCTTTTCCAGGTAGTTTGGTCTCTCCTGCAAGCTGCCCTGAATACTTCAGCCTTCAAACCCAAATTCTTGGGCTGCAGCTCACCCCTGAATTTAAAAATCGCTCTGTGCAGCCTCTGCATCTGAGAGACTCTGCCCAGTCCCGCCTTCACTTTCTAGGCACTACAGAGATGCAGCAGGCAGCCCAGTTCTGTGTCTCACTCATTTCCACAGAAGGAAAGCAAGGCTTGCCATGAGAGACGCAAGGAAAAGGGCCACAGCACATCCAAACAAACCACAAAGCATCTTATCTCTCCAGCAAACCTTGAACTGAGAGATACACTAGATATGTGCGCAGCAGTTTTCACAGCAAGGACGTTTGTGTGTTTGCCTGGCACTGACCTCTCTCCTTGCCAGGAACTCGGAGCACAGCAAGTGACAGGTCAATGCCACCCAGTGGGAGAGAGGCCACCACAGAGAGGGAAGTCAGGTCTGAGAGCATCGTACCCAGTCCCGCAGGGAGGTGAGAAGCAGTGAAGGGGACACTGTCCTCTGGTGAAAGCAGGAACAACCCTGCTGGGGTAGGGGAGGATCATGCCCTATACTGAGTTCGGATAGCCTGTTTTAAGGTCTTTGAAACAGAGGAAAAAGGGCAGAAGTAAGATTTCCTTTTTCCCCTCCTCTCCCCCACTCCACCTAGCAGCAAGCCTAGAAGTAAATGCAGCCTTTCCAGAGTAAAGCAGTGTTCATTTAGCCCAGGACACAAAAATAGAAAGCTTTGCAAATAACCACCCCTCCCACAAAAACCAAACCAACCAACAAAAGAAAACCCAACTAGGCAAAAATATCCTTGCTTTGAAAAAACCCTCAAAATGTTGCTTTGAAGGTCAGCACACACTTTATGAGCAGGACAGACACAGCCAAAGTAAATCTTTAGCTCCGTTTCACAGAAACTGGGCAGAAGCCAAGTTTCTACCAGTGTGCATATGTGCGCACACCCCCCGCCCCCCCTTTTGCTTGGCAGCAGGTCACACTCTGCTGTCAGTGCAGTGGCTGTGCCTACATGTCTAGCTGTATGTTAGCACATGCTGGGAAGGAAGTGGTCTTCTACCTTGAAATGCATCTCCTAATTTCTTCTGCACCACACAAAGGACAATTTGCCCCGTGCCTCCTCCCCCCCCCTCCCCAGTCTAGGGACTTTCATGCCAACATCCAAAACAGCTATGAGGTGCCATTAACTCCACCTCATCCCTACTCTCTACACAAGAAGTAAACAGATTGAAATCAGCACTGCACTGATCCAACAAAAAGTTACACAATACCATTGCAGCCCTCCGCAGCCAGAAGCACACTCAGACTTCTCAGATACCAGACCCAGCTCCTCTGACCACCGTTAAGAGTTTCAGTCCTTCCATGGGCCGGTTCAGCAAACACGTAGGCATAGTCAGCACAAGGCAGACTTGCATCGGTTCCTTTGGGCAGAAGACTCTCTGTGCAAACAGCTCTGACCAGAAGAGCTCTTCTGTAAACTTTGTGACTTCCAAGAGACCCTAAATGGAAGGCTTAAAGTTACCATATTAGTCTGCTGCCTCTCTGAAAGCGGATGAAAATCTTTGTGTAATCCTGTAGGTATTAATATACACCTTAATATAGTTTTAGTGATGCTGCAGTTCTGGGGTTGCGAGAGTAACTCCACTTCCATTTGAATCAAGATTTGATATGTTTGATAAATTAAGGGAGGAAGAAGTTCCTCTGCAAAGGAGCAGGAGAAGAAGAATGAGCAGGAAGAATCAGGAGAGGCAGCCTGTCCTGCAGCAGTGTGGCCACAAGAGGAGGAGAAGGAAGAGGCAGAAATCACACACAAGTCAGAAACCACCTGGCCCCTATCCGTGAGCAAGGTGCAACATAGGCAGAAAGATTACAGGTGTCATCCAGGCAAGCAAATTAACACCTGTTTGCTCCAATACTGGAGCATTTTATCAAATCAGTATTTAATAAAATCCCAGGTGCTCAGCAGTGGAACTCCCAAAAGAAAAGTGTCCAGAGGAGAGGGAGGAACCAAGCAAGCAGCTGAACAAGCCATGACAAAGCTGAAGGCCAGCACTGTGCCCTGGTACAGAAGTCATTGCTCCTTCATTATTTGGAGCAAGCAGGACTGGCTCATGCTCTCCTCCAGGTTTGTGGGAAGGCAGGCAGTCTGGGCATGCGAAGGGCACGGAGCTGGAAGTCTGAGCCCAGTTCTGTGAAATGGGCCACCAGGTTCAGCCACAACTCTTCTGCCTTGGAAGAAACACATTGTCCTCTGTGCCTTGTTTTACCTCTCAAAGATACGGGGGAAAGGATTCTTGGTTGGCCTCTGAGGAGTGTGAATGAGGGATGATGGATAAAAGACACACCTGAAACAGAGCAGTGCTCTTGCCAGAGCTGCACTGGCTCAGTCACTGCCAAGAGGTAGCCAGAGGCAAGCCCACGCTGTTCCCGTGGGTGAAGCCTCAGGGACTGCAGTCAGAGCAGCAGGCACACAGACCCAGGAATAATGAAGGCTTCCGGAACGCAGCCTTCGTTCTTAACTTGAACACCAAGAACAGCCTCTACCCCTCACCTCCTACCGAGCCCACCACCTCACAAAATAGTCCTGTAAGGAAGCAGAGACAGGCTGCTTACATATACAGAACTAAAGCCACTGAACAAAACTAGAATTCCCCTATCCCCATTGTCACTATGAAAACCCACCAACCACCTTTCCTGCTCCAGAACAAGCTGCTAATAAAAGCAAATAGGACAACTGGTGCTTGTTCTGCTTTCTCCGAGCCCACAGGACCAGGTACAGAGTGCTGCCCCAAAACAGATGCACTGAACACAAACCTGCAGACAAAGTGCTTACATCAAGTGTGCTTGAGTCTCAGCTACTGCCTCACAGAGGCTGGAGACTTGGGGGGAAGACTGTAAATGGGTTTCAGTTTCTACATCTCTCAAACAAGACTACCATTCGCCCGCTCCGGCCTTTCTCTAGATGTTCAGCAACCTTCTGAGAATCACTACAAACAAGAGGAGCAAGGGCCAAGTTTTCACCCCTGGAAGCAAAAGGGCAGTAATGCAATTGTCAGAGATGGGCTAACGCTGCAACAAGGAAAAAATGAATTCACAACAGGGCTTCTTGACAGCAGCCACCTCTAGCAATGCAGCTGCTGCCTGGCTGGGTGAAGGCCACTAAGAAGTTACAGTGCCCCAGCCAAGGCCTTCACTTGCAGATGCTTCTCCTTCAGTCAGTCAAGGATGCTTCGAAGATGGATGAGAGGGCAGTACTGCTGCATGTGGGGTATAGACAGCCTTCACCGTAACCTCCCAGCTCAAGAGCAGTATATTCCACATCCCCTTGACTCTTCAGTCAGTCTTGATGATTGAAGATCAACCCTGGCTTGTATTTCTTTAAAAGATGATGCACAACCAGAGGCAGTAGCAATCATGGGTGCCTGCGATTTTCCAACTAGCTCTGCTGACCAGAAAGCTGTATCAATGGTATTAACACCAGCTCAGAGCAAGTGCATTCTCAACAGAAGTTGGAGGTACAGTCCCTTCCAGGAGCTCCCAATATTCCTTTCTGCAGTCTCAGCACTACTCTTTCCTTAATGTCTCCTCCTCATTCTTTCCTCCACTTTTCCCTATACCCACTTCATCCTGCCATCTATCCTGAGAAAGTCCATCTTAAAATTACTAGTACCTTTCAGAGACCCATCACTTGGCACTAGATGTTCACTTAGGCATTGTTCAGTCATAAGGACCTGCAACCCTTGTCCACAAACTGCACCTAAATTAGAGCTGCAGACCTGCAAGACAAAAGCCAGCCTCAGCCTAACATTCAATGCATTAAGGCCCAGATCCTTTTTCTTACAAATAAGTTAATTTTTCTGCAAGGGAGACATTAACATCACATGTGGAGTCAACTTGCATAAGGGTATGCAGCAGTTATGGGTTGCCATCAGTCACAGATGAATTACACTGCTCTCTGCCAGTTGTCATGCGCTCCGATTATACGCTGGTATAATTAGACTGTATGCCCAAGACTGAGTTATGTATAGCTGCGAAGCTGGAATTCAACGGAACAGTCACACTGATGGGAGAGGGCAAACAAGTCATACCTCAGTTATTCTCTGCCTTCTCACTTGGGAGATAGTCTGCCTTCGTAGATGTTCAAGCAGCTGCCATGCAACTGTCTACGATTACCATACCTTACCCTATATATTGCATTATCAAGCTTTGCAAAATGTTGGAAAACAGCTATTAGATGCAGCTACTTAATGGAGAGCTTCTGCAGCATGATGCACCAAGTCTGAAGCCAGGTTACAGATAGAAGTAGCAGTTTCTAGGACCAGCTAACATGGGGGGGGCAGAATGACACAAATCTTGTTTGGTATCTCGGAGACTATCTACTGGTTCCACAGCCCAAAATAGATTTCAAGAGGATAGTGCTGTCAAAAGGCAGTGTACTACCCTGATAATTAGAGAGCAAAACCTAATCTACTTCCCTTACTAAGCTGCCATAGTTACTAACAGTATCCTACACAAATTGACCTGAACTGATAAACATGGCATCAGGGGGTGTTCATATTCTATTATTGTTCATCACAGGAAGGGGGAAAAAAAAAAAAAGGAAGTGGCTGGAAGGCTACTGAGCATCTCACACCAGGTCACTTAAAGAAATAAAAATGCCCGTGCTTCCCTCCAAACATACTAGCCTGAGCAAGCAAGCGATAAGCCTGTCATCTACCTAGAGAAGCCCCTACAGGACTTGTCTACATCAAAACAAATCAGAATTTGGAGACCAACCCCTTGCAATTCCCTGCCTTAGAAAGTGAAAACAAGAGAAGGAAAAAGCAATCCCAGCCTTATTTCTACAGTTGCACTGATGCTGAGTAGGAGGACAAAGTATCCTAGGCCAAATCCATTAGTCCACAGACAGATTTATCTCAATGAAAACTTGACTCTACAGAATTACTTTGGCTTTTCTTTAGAGTCCTTAGTAAGTTGCACTGCTTAATAAAGCCACATTCCAGAACCGCAAAAAGACAGTGTTTCTGGTCCCCAGCTCTTCTGAGAGCCTTTTATGCTCCAGTCTGTCACTGTCCCACAGGCAAAAGCATCTGGGCCCGCAACACTTGTAGGTGTAGCCTAAACTGGATCTGAAATGTATCACAGACAGAATAGCAAACCCAGCAGAAGCTGTCTACACAAACTAGAGATTAAATACAAATTTCTGATTCTAAAACTACAAGATACCTTCCAACAGACTAGATGAATCTGGTGTTTCAGATTTTTTTTAACCACGCGGTCCTGCACAGAAGCAGCCTTCAGCCGTTAATGCTTTCCACTTCCATTTCTTCAAAGACAAAATGAATATAGATATACCTAACTGGAGAATTACTAAGCCTCTTAAGTCTCCACAGATACAGACAAGAGAATGCCATGAAAGCTAGGCCACTCATGCAGAAGAGTAGTCTGGCTGCAAGCACAGAGTCCTCACAGACTCCAGAAATTTAAGCACAAGCTGAAAGGTATTGTCCATCGAGAAGCAAGGGCAATAAAAGCAGCAAGAAGAACCCCATTTGTGAGAGCAACCTCCCCAGACCAGTGCAGCCTTCACTTGAAGGCTGCAGTAGCATTGAAGCAGACATGCAATTCCTCCAGTGGCGTTCAGGTTTTTTTGAATCCTAGAAGGAAGGAATAAGTAAGACCCACCTATGAAGACTGGATCCATGCCAAGCCTGGTAGGGATTGCAGAAGTCTCCGTTGCTCCACACTTCATGTTTTGTTTATAGACAAGTTCAGGTTTACTCCCCTAGCACCAGATCTCTGCGCACTAACGTGTTCTAATGAAGTCTCTGCCTTATTCTGCAGTGCAGCAACCATGAGGCAGAAGTTCTGCAAAGCCCCTCTTCAAAACCACATAGAAAGCAGCTACAAAGATCACACAGTTCATTAACAGAAAGGTGGCAGTAGCCATGCTCTTCCATCATTGGACCCAGTCCCGAGACCTCAGGAAGCACAGGTAGAAATACCCACAGCAAGGTAGCCACAAAACAAATTGGGCTGAAATCCCCGGTACAGGGTCAGGGCAGGACAGACCCAGCAAGCAGCAGCATTGAGGCCCAGCCACCCTCTGCACGCTAACCTGGTCGTGGATGCACATGGGCCTGGGCATGGCACAGCAGGCGCTCACCAGTGGCAACTTCCAACAGCAGCTCCTCCTCCTCCACTTGACCAGTCCATTTACAAGTTAAACATGATATAAATTTGTACTCAGTGTCTCCACAAAGAAATGTGAATTCCAGTACTGGCTCCAGTCAGACAGCTTGGAGGGCTGGGGAGGGGAAAAGGGATGTTATTCAAGCAGTTGCTTTTCAGGATGCAAGTAAGATCTCCTTATTTGCGAGGGTGCTACAAGGCTGACCTCTCAGGACCTGTTTAGCTTGGAGACACAGCACTAGACTCAAAGCAAGCCTTAAGTAACCAGCCAGACACCATCTGCTGAATTTCTCTGAACTTTATTGGCACTTTAGGAAGAACAGGGCATGGATTTTAACAACTCCTCCAAACAAGAAAAAAAATGTCTTAATATCAAGGTTCTCTCTGCAGATAAGCCTATGGACCCATGAATTACTCCACAACCTTAAAGAATTGATGTTTTATTATAATCCAGTAAAAAGACTGGTCAAAAAACCTCAACATAATTTACAGCAACAAAAAATAAAAACAAGAAAACACAAGCCAGGCAAACATTTGATAAAGTACTTCCTTCCCCCCACGAGGAGTAGTTATCCAATTAAACTGGAACATGGAGAGGAAGAACAATTCACTGTATTCTAACAAATAAAAAAACCGTGTCTACAAATCTCACTGTAATACTGAAAGCTTCTTACATTAGTTTTCTTGCAAAATATCATTTCTTTACAATACAGTATACATTTCCAAGGGAAGGAGGACCATAAACATATCCTCCATCCCGTGACTAATATTTTCTAATTGTGCATAGCTAGAAGTATTGAAATCAAATATCATTAGATACCACTGGAATATAATACTGGTTAAGAAGGCAGCAGGGCTGAAACAACTACAAAGAGTTAGGTGGACTCACTGGCACAAGCCGTTCTATTCCTATATTGGACCATTTGGAATTAGAACGATTAAAAAACCCTATAAAGAGAAGTTATGCCAGCATCATAATACATGAGCTCAGCAGTGTTGTGTGACCCAAAGCAGAAAAGGTTTACTGGTTTATTATTTGAACACATATTCCAGGCACCATACATCAACTTGTTAGGAAATTGTTAAAATGTAATAAAGGCTTTTCTCCCCACAAATGCATCAATAGTTGCCATGAACAGAGCAGAAGTGCTGAGAAGCTTTAAAGCACCAAAACAGAAGTGTAAAGGTTGTCTGTTCCCCCAGTAATGAGACTTGCGTGGAGCCAGTGCCAATAACCCTTCCGTATAGAAATAAGCAAATCGGTTCTGACAAATTTAACTGCAATCTTTCATTTGTGACTTTCAAAGTACTGAGGCATGTGTTTTTGGCCAACCAAAAGCTTATCATGTCATGTCCCCCTCAAAAGCATGCTGCGTCCAGGGGAGAGAAGGGGGCTCCCACATGACTTATTTGGATGTTTAGAAGCAACACTCTAAGCTATGCTCCTAACAGACGTTGGTTGGTATTTGTGTGGATCTCCACACAGACTTGTATTGCTTCCAAAAAATATAATACAGCACTGGTAAGGTTGTTTCCAGCAGCCCAAGGAATTCTTGGGGAAATACTGCAGTTTATTAACACTATCATGAACATTTCTTTTTGGCACAGTCCCCCTTTACCTTTCCCATAGAGCAGGGAGCTGAAAATGCTCTAGCATTCAGATGTTTTCCTTCTATCACCACTAACAGTGATACCATACAAAGAGGAAATCCACAAAACTGAGAAAGTCACAAGACTTAGGATCATGCTAGGCAAAAAAATAAATCACAGGCTAGCCTGATGACTTCCTATAGGGACAGGCTAATCCAAGGAGGGCAAAGCAAAGGAGGACTCCATTGTAGGTGGAATCCATTTTTAAGAGGCCTCTTCTGAAGGTTAACATTTCCTTCTGTGAAGGATCAAGGCAAAATCCAATTCAACCCTGAGCATACATGGCTGTTTCCTCCCCAGAAGTGGCAGGAAGGATTCTGGGTAGCTACAGCATGGATAGCTTGGAAGACAGGAAGTGATGGGTATTACAACAATTGGTACAAATGGCTCTCAGGACCAGTCTCACAACCACTAGTGTCCCATTTCCAAGTCAGAGAGCCTTCTGTTTGCAAAGCTACAAAGAGGCAAAGCATCCTTCCAGGGAAGGAAAAGCACTTGAGCCAGGGATCTGGCAGAATGCTAGTGAGGATTAAGGCAGCAATTGGACAAATATCTCAGGATCCTCTCCCCTCAAATGCTGCTTGAAGCCAGGAAGACAGATGCAGTCTTGTACATGACCCAGATACAAGAGTAGGTTTTGGTCCCCAGCTGCTGATCACCTTTTATGATTGCATCTGGTTAAACTAAAGACATCTGAGCTACAGTAAGTCTATGCACAGTCATAAGGCACCAGTGACTATGTGCTAAAAAGGCCTCTTCTGGAAAAACCTGAAATCCTGTTGACATGACTAGAAATGTACTGGTTCAGCATGGGAAAATACAGCTACAGGAATTTTTAGTCTTTTACATTTCTACCTACCCCTTTAGGTTTTCATTGGCAAACCCAAAAAGGAAGGCAGTGTTCTTTAGCTATGTCTGCCTCGCTAGTTACATTCAAATCAGACAAATGACAGCGAACAAAGCCATTTACCAGAGACAAAACTTCTGGAAAGCAGGGAAGTCAAGGCTCCAAACCACACTGCATCATGGAAATATTCCAAAGGCCTCCTCACAATTAGGAAATTCAAAGTTCCATCATTAAACAACAAAAGGTAATACCAGCAGGAACGCCACAGAATCTGTTTGGTCTGCTTATGTTTGAAGGACAAAAGCTTTGGTCTTTTAGAAAGTAAGTCCATATTCTACCTCCAACCCTTCTTCCTAAGCTCCAGCCTCCCCTTCTCAACTACATGATTCAGACCCTGTATTAAGTCAGAAATTCAGACCCTGGCTACTCAGCTTAACACTGAAGCTTGAGCAAGTTAAGAGGAAGGCACAGTGTCAAACTGTTAGCACTTTACTGTACATAATGCAGTGAAAGTATCTGCTGGCCTCCCCACCCAATGGGATAGGACAGCACACAGCCACTTCAGTAAGCAATACAAAACTAAATGCAGTGAGACTTTACCCAAAGCCAAACAATTTCAGATTTGCCCCAATACATGTTTGCTTTCCCAAGCCACCCCAGGAAGATGTAAATACTATTCTTTCTTCTGTTGCTTAACTCCAGCATTTGCCCAAAACTCGATAAATAAGACCATGGTCACCCTTCTGTAGTGGTTCCAGCGTAGCACGAATACGAGTGAATGACGGGAGAGGATGGAAGAGAGGGGAGAAGAGAGTGCAGGGCAGCAGGTGCAGGGGAGAGTTTACATGGACTCAAATTCATCAATGCGCTGCTTGGTGTTGCCCTGCCGAATCTGACGGAGGGTCTTGTACTTGTCTCGGCCCAGACGCATGTTCTCAGCATGGATCATATCATTGGCCGTCTTCTTGGTTTCATCCCGAGCATTTGCCAGCTCTGAGGAAAGAGCCTTCGGAGAAGGGGAAACAGATAGCAATGGGTTAGCACATGCCAGAGACTCAAAGCTGGACAAGGAGGTTCCTTGCTGATCCTCCTAAAGGTTCAATATCCATGGAGACAGGACACAGACAAGCCTGAATGTTTACAGTTCTGGGCAACCTGCTCTAGCTGACCCTCCTTGAGCAAGGAAGTGGGACTAGATGATCTTAAGAGGTCCCTTCCAACCTAAACAATTCTGTGATAGTTATTAATATTTTGCCCTAACATTTGAAGGTAGAAAACATCAGTCAGTAGGTCACCCTATTTATCTTTGACTAGCACAGTAAGAAAGACTGTCTCTAACATACGTCAGAAGAAGAAAGAAGCGGAGGGATCCCTAAAGACAACAGGAGCATCTTGCAGAATTTGAGCAATTACTAGCCTTCTACCACAAAATAAACTTGCTGCAGAAGGTAAAGTGCACCTCTGTCACTCTGCCTGTGCATAACTACCACAGCAGGATGCAGAACAAGCAAAGCCTGACACAAGTCAGGCAGCTAGCAGGCAGTGTAACAAAATGCTTGGAAAGAGTCAACACCAGAACACTGGGGTTCCTTATGAGAGGGTGGTGCAGCACCGCTCCCTCTATGCTGATTCCTAGTGGGTTGCTCTCAGGGTTTTGCAATGCAACCCAGTCAGACAAGACAGTTATGGAC
Organism: Fregata magnificens; assembly: GCA_013389945.1. Classification (NCBI taxonomy): domain Eukaryota; kingdom Metazoa; phylum Chordata; class Aves; order Suliformes; family Fregatidae; genus Fregata; species Fregata magnificens. The sequence continues at coordinate 360,779 of WAAD01008778.1, forward strand.
AGCTGCTTGACAGGAACTGGACCAGGTTCTCCGATTCATTGCAGCCAGGGCTATGAACAGCTGTCACATGACTGGCAAGATTCACACAAGCACACTACATCTGACATGCTGCTTTTTAGCACTGCTTGAAAATACTTCACTACTTCCAGTGAAATGGAAGTCAAATGCCAGGAGACAAGATCTACCTCTCTGCTCAATGGTTAAGCAGCTATCTGGCAAAATCATGACCGCCCCTCTTTCCCCACCCCCTTTTTTTAAATACCAGTAATACCTCCCAGGTGCAATTAATGGTGAGAAGAATAGAAGCAGCACCCAGACACACACCCTCTCCACTGCCAACTTCTTACCTTCAAGTGTTTCTGGACCCGCTCGTTCTTCTCTGCTTCAGTGGTGCGCTCCTCCTCACTGCGGTCCTTGATAGTGGCCTCTGATCGTAGCTCAGCGCTGGCTTCTGCCGCATTCTCATCCTGCTCATCATCATGCTCATTCTCAGAGTGCATGGGCTCAGTGACATGAGGGGTGCTCATGGCAGTCTTCAACTGCTCTTTGGTCTTTTCTAGGTCCTCCTGCACCATCTGTGCCTGCAGTAGGGTGTGCCACAGTGAGTTAGTCAATATAATCCTGAGTGCATGAGACTTCTTGCAGAAGCACACAGAAGCACTACTCAGTGCTTATTACAGGAAACCTTGCACCTCTTGCACACTGAAGTGTTACGTTCCAAAGCTACTCAGCCACAATCATTTGCAAGACTTTCTGCTGGCTAACGCTTCAGAGATCTGAAGAATAGTTATAATTCATGGAAAATGGGCTATAGGCCTAATGAGTCAAAATATTCCTACATGGAGTTAGAATAAGGCACTCATTCCCCCAAGAGCAGCAAAGCTGGGTATTTACAACAGCCTCAAGCTTGCAGACACTCAGTCTAGTGTGGTATCTAGCACAGTAGTTTAGGTCAGAACACAGAATGAAGAGCAACTCCACAAAAAGTACTGCCGTTCGCTCAGATTCTGCCTTACCTTCTGTTGCCACTCCTGGGCCTCGCTCTCCTTCTTCTGTCTGGCCAGCTCCAGCTGCGTGATCCTAGCTGTGAGTTCTGCCATCTCAGCAGCCTGCAAAAGAAAGGCTTTCAGTGGGGACAAAACCAAAGTACTTGCTAAATGAAGCATTTAGTCCAAGTCCTCAATAAAAACAGTATCTCTAACATCTTTTCAGTAAAGAGAAAGCCTTCCTGTAAACTTCAGTCCCACTGATATCTCCATGATGCAAGGGAAAAGGCAGCCAAAAAAGTTTTGTTGCAGTTCCCCCCGACCGCAGAGCTACAGAACTTAATTCTTTGAATCCAAACCAGGGAAAGCAGTTAGTGAGCTCTACGCTCTGTTCTCAGCATCACATGCCAAAAAAAAAAAAAAAAGGCAAAAAGCACAAGAATCCAGGTCTAGTGTACAAATACACTTGTATTTGGGTATAAGTTCATCTGCTTGAGGCTAAAAATTAAGAACCAAACAATGTGTCCTCACTATATTCACAGCCTGGTTTGCTTCAAGAGCTTAGATGTCTACCCTGTCATTATTTTCCCCACCCAATTTTCAGCTCACCCACTTACCAGCTGTTCCTGGGTCTTTTGTTGATCATGGGACGCTTTCAATAGGGCCTCCTTTGCCTCTTCTGCTTCTCTACGTTCTTTAGCCAGTTTCTCTGCTTCCTCCTGAGCTCGTTTTCTCTCCTGTTCCAGCTCCATAGCTCTGCGGGTCTGTTCTTCCAGTTCTGAAAGAATAGGGGAGCACATTTGAAGAGAGATCAAGTATCAAATGGCAGTAGAAGAGGAAGGTGCCCTTACACCTACATTCTGGATGAGGGTTTTCCTTCAGAGGGACAAGTAAAGGAGAGATGCAAGCAACTGTCCCCTTTCCTCTCCTTCACATTGTAACTGGAGCTGGAAGACTAAGAACCAGGTTTGTTCCGAGCCAACAGATTACTTGCCTGATTGATTTGTGGGGAAGTACCCACCCCAAAATGACATCCTTAAAGGCAGAGAAGTGTACAGTATTTTGCTTGGGCAACACCACACTGTAACACTAGCCAAGCAATTAGATAGTAATCACACCAGAGTACTGGCTGGTGTGACCCCTGCTACACTTTTTGACTCCCTCCTCTACAGATGTGCTGGGATAAAGCTTCCAAGCCAGCACGTGAACAACTGCAAAGTACTCTCACTGCCAGAGAGGCATCTTGGCTGCCACCCATCTCTTTAATGCAAGTCCTATTTCAGTAGCTGCATATGGAGGGCTTACATTCAGCTGCAGAAGGCTAAACCAGGGCCCCAACACCAGTTCGCACAAAATACTGGAGAGCCAAATGGCTCATAGCTTTACTGCTCGAACCCTTCTCACTCAGATTGTGCATTTAAATACTGGAACATTTCATATTACCTTGCTGAGCTTTCTTGGTTTGCTCCTCAATTTGCTTGAGTCTCTCCATTAGCTCCTCCTTCTCACGTTCAATCTTCTCCTTCTCCTTTTCTGCCAACTCTCTCTTCTTCTTCTCATTCTCCAGCAGGGCTCTGATGAGGGGGAAGTCATAATGCAATATCCAATTAACAATTACTCAGATCAGAGCGCTTCCTAGGGAAGCCATGAGCACGTAAGAGATGCGCACTACAGCACTCAGGTGATGAGTTTTACTCCAGACATGCCCCTTTATAGAAGTGCAGAAAGGAAAAGCTCTGCTGGCATTCATCTCAATGGCAAGTTCATAATAGCAATGTTAGAAGGGAAATCTCCTTATATCAAGATCCATATTACTCCCATCAAAAGATGGGCAAATCTTTAACTCTAAGAAAGTGATGGTGGGTCACATTTGTGATGAGTGCCATTTCCATCATCCCATTAGATTTACTGAAGCAGAAAGCAATCTGCTGTATTTTTGGCTCAAGCAGATTAAGGTGCTGCCAGCAATTTATGTAGCACATGATGCTATTGTGCAGTGATCGACCAAGTCTGGGTTATTCAGAACCCTACCAACCTCTCCATCTGTTTCTGATGCTTCTCTTCCCGAGCCTGTGCTTTCATCTGTTGCACCTCAATAGTATCTGGTTTACGTCTGCGCATGTAGAGCTCATGGTTCCCCATGCAAAGTGCCAAGATTCTTTTGTTAATCCGTAACCGAGGGGCATAGAATACAAAGTCCTTGGGACAAGAAAAAGGCAGCATTAGACCTGTTCTTTCAGCATAAGACCACCCCAGTGTATGCAGTACACTCCAAGACCCTAAGCCAGCTTCTCTTAGCAGCGTCTAATTCATCAGTGGTGGTAGTTAGACACCTGTCTTTCAGGAATGAATTTCAACCTGACAAATACACACAGGACAGAAGTGCCCAACTTGTTGTTACAGTGTGCTGGGTTTCATTGTAAAGCATCCCTAGCACATGGAGTACACAGCGACTTAGCTTCACTGTTTCATTACAAACACCATCAGGGGCTGGTTTACGAGGCACACTGAGACTATGACTTCTCCCACCTTTCTTCCCACTTAGTTATTTAATGCAATAGTCTGGCCAGCCACATCAACTGTAATGTTTTGTCTTATGCCAGAAAGGGTGTTAAACATTGTGTCCAACGGATAAATAACTTTGTCCTGTTAAAAAGGAGCAACAGCAGCAGGGAAATGCTTCCAAGCAGCAATGCAACAAGAATGACCAGAAGAAATCAGCTGACAGGAAATGAATAAGCCTTAAAAGATAACCAATTACATTCATCATAAAAATTTGCAAGAAAAAAACTCTCCCAGCATACCCTACAAAATGACCTGAATCTTCAGCTTCAAGTAAAGTGAAAAACTGCAAAAGACCATCCCACACACTACTAAAGCCAACAGGCTGCAAAGGAAGCATTCACAGTTAACATAGGTGCCTCAGATCCCTAATTGTATTATCAGAGAATCTCAATGGTCTTAGAGTCAGAAACCCTAAGCAAGAGCTTCTCCCTGCCGCTGACTTTGAACAGCTTAAGGTCATACTGAATAAATTTCTACCCTACCCTCCTAGCCAGAAACAAGTCCCAACTATCACCTTACTGCCACTAGACCCATTCCGTGCATACTGGCCTGAACAGATCAGGTAGCAGAGCACTGCTTAAGACGGCGTTAACATTATTGATGAAATGATTGTGTGCAATAAAAAAAATAGATCATTCAGCTAAGAAGCCAAAAGTTTAATTTTAATGTTGCTTCTTACTGGTGCTTTCTTGTCAATGGGCTTGATAACAAATTTCTTGTCATTGAATGAGATATTTCTGATCTCACTCCAAGGGAATCCAATTTTCGGTGTTAGCCTGCAGAAATGGAAAGCAAAAGGAAATAAAAAAGCCGCAAGTCATTCCAAATTCTTGACTTACAATAGAAAGCTCAAAAATTCTACCAAATCTGCCCTCATATTTCAATACTCTTATATTGACTGGAATCAAACAAAATTAGTCTTGTAAATGAGCTACAAACATAAGAAGCAGTTTTTCAATCTGGCCTTTTTTTTTTTTTTTAAATGGAAAACAGAACTGGAGAATGCATCTGTGGCAGGAAGACTAGGGATACAAGTAAAACTAGCTTGATAAGATTTTCCAATTTCTTGTATTTTTTGGTCCAAAGCAGCACATTTTATGGATCATTCTGGCAGTGTCAAAAACACAGCCAAGAATGATATAGAAATTGTAGAGTTTAGTTAAAGACTTGAATTCCAGAAAAGATTAATTTTGAATGCCTTTATACTGGAAGGGAGCTGAAGGCAGTGATGATGAGAGGGGGTTTATTACCTGTCATTCTGCTCATAAATGTTGAGTCCAAGAGCATCTACACCTAGCCAGAGTTCAGAGCCCTTCTTGTTCTTAATGCTGAAGTAGTTCACACCATACATTTCCAGATCTTGTGCAATTTTCAGGTACTCCAAGACAGCATCTTCTCTGCAGCATGCAAAAAGAAAGCAGATACTCCTTTTTGAGTCTATAAGCTATTAGAGCAAGAAGGTGTTGTCCTCCTGCACGGGCAGAGCAGCAACAAGCTGGCAAAGGTTCCAAGCATCACCCTAGTAGATAATAACAAAAACTCTGCAAACTCAGTTTTGTTTTACTAAGAACAGCCAGCTGATGTGGACTAGCAAGGGCAGAGGCATGTGAACCTAGTTGCTCTGAGCAGAATGACCTGAATGCGAACTCATCCTGAAGCAAGCCACAGATTTTCGTATGCATTCATACATTACACACTAGCACACATCCCACTACTTTGAACACAGCAGTTTCACACTGCATCAGTTACCTAATCATTCCTCGATGTTCCTCATGCCACACCTGGATCCTCTCCTCCCACTGGTCCTTGTTAAGCTTGTGCTGCTCCAGAACTCTAGAAAGAATACATGGTTTGTTTGAGACCAGCCACTGCATTTATGCACACAGTCACATCACTCTTGAATAACGCTTCATTAAATACTCCATTGACATCACAGTTCCCCCACAAAAATATTCCAGGAAATACAGTTTTATTATTACTGGTCAGTATTCAGAATTCTGACAAATGGCAAGTTGTATTCAGTTGTGCTTCTCCTTGTAGCATTACATTTTTTGGTTTTGGAGCTTCTCTCACTACTTCTGATTAGAGTTTCTTCAGTAGCAATAGGATGTTTAAGATCAAAACTCTTAATTAAATGAATACTAATCCCAATCCTCAGAGAGGCACCAAGCTATATTTTATTCTGAACATTCCAATCAAGACATCCACCCTACCCCCCCCCCCCCCNTGGGAGCAGTTTGTCACTAGCAAGGTAGCCAGACTTGTGCACATCTTTGTTGAAGTCTCCATATTTTGACTGGACAGCATAAGAAGCCAGAAGGACTGCTGTTTCTGGAGGGCAATAAATGTCATCATTCAGAATTGCCTCCTTCACTTGGAGGAAGAAAAGGCGCTGCGTAATGTCCTGGATCAGCTCTTCTGCCACATCCTCTGGGTAGAACTTGGCACGGAATTTGAAAAGCAGGGGGCTTTCTTTGCGTACATCCTGTGCTGTTACCTGGAACAGAGTTATCAGATTTTATAGCCTACATACCAAGTGAAGGGGAGCAGGTTTACGAACAGGAAGACAAGCATGCATTAGAAAAAAAAAAATCTCCTTTCTAATGCAGAAGTAAGCAGTCAGAAAAGCAAGGATTTTCAATTCCTTACTGCTAAATACTTCACCGCCTCTCCCCACAGGACTTATGACAAGCCACTAGTTATGATCAGCGCTAGGTAAGTTACTTTCCAGGTTTCTCTCCAACCAAGATGCTCACATGAGCACCACATGAGCCTGTTACCAGGAAGGGTAACAGATCTGCCTGGATAACAAACAGGACTAGATGCAGGAGGACCAGGTCACACACCATGACTCCTTGTACCTTGGGGAGGGGGTGTGTGGACTGAAGGAAGACAACACCAACTCGCTAATCTTGCGGTACTTCAGGTGTGTGGAGAGGCAAGAACAGATCCCTGACAGAAGTACAGAGACTGAATTTACCCCTGCCATCCAAGAGAAGGGAACCCAGGACAAGTGAAAGCTTGGAGCAAACATACCTTTTTGTTCAATTTCAGCCATGTTGAGAAGCCCTTGGTGTCCTGATACTGAAGTCCAAAAAACCAGACCTCTCTTAGACCAATTGTCTTGACGACCTGGAAGACAGACGATTAGCAAGAGCCCCAGCCAGACAGGCTGATCTCACTAGTGGCAGAGAACATATCAGAGGTAAGTTCAGACGAACACAAAGACAACCAGTGCCCTAGCCTTCTGCCTCCCCTGCTATGGTGCACATACATAGATGACAGGGCATCTGAGGGGTCTTAAGTGGGAGATGTATTGTATTTTTCCCCTTGCCCTCATCTCTTTAGGGCTTGTTGCTATTTATAAACAACAGCTAGGACACTGTTTTCTTCAGCTACTTACAAGCCAACGTGTATAGCCAAGATACAATGGAACAGGTCTGACAGGTGTAATAGCTGCCAGGAATCGACAACGCAGCTCCATTTTCAAGTACACCCCTCACTTATCATGCAAACGCACTACTCCTGGGCAAGCCATGAATCACCCTACTAGGTTGCGTCCTATTAGCTGTGCTATTTTAAGATTTGTATGCCACTCCACCAATAGCAATAGCTGTGGACAGGTCTTTCATGCAGCTCCATTAAGAGGTACTACAGTGGGTAAATCGATATGCTATCCCTCGTGCCATGACAAAGAGCCACCACAGAAATTAACTACACCGCTATGTAAGCTCTCTCCTTAGTCATCTCCCTAGCACACCACAGGTGCTATGTAAGTAAAAGTTACAAAGGCTTTACAGACACACTGTAACAAGAGACAAGAGCCTCACGGGGGGGCAAGACTACCACAGTATAATGCTACCGCTAGTAAAAGGGAGGAAGTTTCTTGGTAAAGCCTGTTCACCAGCACAAGGCCACAGCTTTGTGCCCTGGCAAGTCTGGGACATGCCACAGGGTGCGGCAAGTCTAGAAACTGAAGTTTCCCCACATCTCTCCTGAACCCCCAGGAGTTGTTCTCATACCAGCAAACAAGGCACTTACTTGTCACCTCCATTACTAGACAAGGAAGGGGGAGGGAGAAGACACTTGCCTTTAGCTCAACACTGTACCTAAAGTATGACACTAAGCTGCTTTTACATACCACCCACCCCTCGGGCTTGCTCACGGCCTCCCTCCTTCAGAGGGACCCAACAACTGGACAGCAGGGGATGAGCCTTGCCCTGGGAAAACCAGCTGCCTGATCACGGTGTCCCCTTTGCCAGGTGAGTTGAGGTAATTTTGTACAACCTTGTCCCATGTTTTATGATTTCTCCCTAAATGCCTACTTCCTTTTAAATTACTTCTTTGTTGAATGCTGAGGATGCACTCTGATCCCTTCTGACATGGTCTCTAGCTTTGGCAAGACGCAACACCAAGGATCCCTGCAAACACATTACGAGTTAGATTCTTTAGGGCTTGGATCAGACATTTCTTCTGGCCTTACAAAAGCAGCATTAGGGCCCTAGTTCCTTTCAGGCCCAAAAACCAAAGGGAGCTTTCAGCAGAGGCATGCTATTAGTAGCACAGAGACAAAACCTACGCAAGGTCATGTAGCCTATATACGCCATCCCACTGGAGTCCATGAAGTTATTCAGCCTGTCCTTGCTTGAATATGAACTGGAGAGCTGGCCTAAAGCCCCTGTAAACACAAGGGAATGTGGGGCAGATAAACCTTCACTTGTGCATATCATGTAGTAGGATGCACATAGCTAAGGGGACTTTCTGAGAAGAATCAGAGTTTGCTGTATGCACTGAAAGCACGTAATACAAGGAGAGGAAGAAAGGCTGTCCTAGAGCCTAAGGAAAGCTCTGTTCTCTGCAGCATTAGCATGTGAATGGGATGGAAGCTCCCCCCTCTGCTGCATGTGTCTGCTTGCCTCACTTCCATTTGTCAGCAGCTTACGCCTGGGAATTCAACAAGCTGGACTGCCAGCAAGGAACTGAAAGACATCACATTGAGGCCCTGCACAAAAGGACTTTTATTCCACAGCAGAAGCCTGCACAGCAATAGCAGTGACAACAACGGACTGGACAGAGGAAGGGGGTGACAGCACAGCACACAACATCACATCCCCAAGCTGCTACTGAATCAAGGCGAGTTGGGGGGAAGGGGGAAGACAGTCCTCCTCCCTACCTCAGTTTTAGCAGGTTATTTAGCTCCTTTTAGCAAGGGAAAAAGTGTGAAGAAGAATCAGGTTTCTACAGCTGCAAGGAGTCTGGCTGGCAGTTAGCACCTCAATTATGTTTGGGGGGGTCTACGGCATTCAGAGCCCTGATGAACCCTGAGATGTTCCAAAAAGCAAACAGTTACTGGCAGTGGCTGAGGATGGAGAAGGGCTAGCACACAAGACAGGAGAATACAGAGTACTGTTTAACACAGACCACTATACTTAAATACCTAAAGTTTACACTCTCGGCTGGAGCTTCGTGCCAGGGAGAACATTAAGTCAGTCCCTGGGTCTTATTTAGCCTGCAGTACAAGGCTTAGTCTAAAGCTGGCAACAGATTACATGCAGCCTTAAAATCCAGCTGTCCCACAGCACCTTGACCAGCCACGACAAAGCTCTTCAAGTACCATTAGCTTAAAATTCCACTTAGTAAGCAACACTGCCTCAGGGGAAAAGGTGCATTTCTGGTAACTCTCACTTCACCTTCCACAGACAGTCTAAGCACACACTAGTATAATTTTTTTTATTTATGTTCAGAGAAGAAACACAAGGTCTTCCAGGTAACCTTTTCCCTCACTTCTCCTTACTCCGTATTTTCCAGGTCTGCATGACTCCTCCTGCCCTTCCCCTCAGCAGTCACCCATCTCCCTCAGAACCCTGTTCTTGCCATTGAGTGCTGCCCCACAGCAGAAGGAGAGCCATAAGCAGCCTCTTAAATGTAGACAAAGATGATGATTGAAGATTGCCCTCATTCTCAGCCCAGGAATTACACCACCACACTGGCAAACAAGTGCAGATCCTGCATGAAAGCACTATCTACACATGGGCAAGACCAAAGCATGCAAGCAGAGGAGAACACATTCCACTCAGACCAAGTTCCTGCACCAAAGGCCAAACCACCCCAGGCTATACTGCAGCACAAATCTGTCTTGAATCTCACCTGCTGTCCTAGTTAAAGACGAAGTGGGCCCCTCTCCCTTTTTATGACAGGCACGTCAAGTACTTCTGAGAGAAAACTGCTAGCAAACCTTATTGCTGGAGGAGCTCTGAACTGGTACCACACCTGCAGTTTCATATGCCATAGTCAAAACCAACTCAGAACATGGTCTTCCAGGTACCCTAACTTAACACCCAAGATGGGCTCCACCTACAGCCATAAACATTCAAACTGTTCCCTTTCCACTTGGCTGATGGATATATTTCTAACTTTCCCTTTCAAAGTGCCAAAATGCCAAGGTCCTAAATGACAGGATCTTCTTCGAGTTTTTAAGCTTAGTAGAGTTTGCCATTCACCTCCTTGGCAAAAAACAGTCCACTTTTGGGTGGACTACTGCTTTTATAAAAGCCAGTAAGTTTCCACATGTTCCTGTGAAATTTGAGACACACTTCCATACCACTCAACCACAACCCTTCATTACACAAACAAGAGTTCTGGGGTTTGCTGGAGGAACCGGCCACTCTCCTGAGACTTGCTGCTTTCTACCATGAAACTGCCATAGGAAGTTTTTGGTTCAGTGCTTTCATCTACTGGATCAAGTGCTCCAGATTTTATGACTCCAGATTTTAAACACTACTAGGTAGGACCTTACCAAGACTAAAGGCTTCTCAGCAGTCTCCCTCCTCACAAAGCTTAGTTTACAGGCCATGAGATCAGCCACTTTCATTCCAAACACAGCTCAACTCAGCTGGAGTTACTCAAAAGTTGAGAGAGATTTGGTCAGCCTGTGTTGTAAGCTTTAGCAACCATGAAAGAAGAGACTGATGAACTGGTACGCTACAAAGCCATTAAACTCACTGCAGCAGATAAGCAAGCCAGGGCAGGGCACATGAACTCAGAATGTTAGGAGCTCTGGCTCTTAATGAAATCTGTAGGTCCCTTAAGAATTAAAAAGAAAAAATTTAAAAAAAAAAAATCACCCCCACACTCCACTACCTATTAGGCTCAATGCTGAACAACTACAGCATCAGTGACTAGGTCTAGAGTGAGCAGAGGGATGCTTATTGTCACAATTTTAACCCATAGCTGAGTGCACTTTTCTATTACAAGCTCAGTTTTGACCCCAAAAGCTCACAAAACTGAGGAAAAACCTCCTAGGAAGGTCAACCGCATGCTTTCAAAGTCTGAAGTGACAGATATTAAAGTTTTTCTAATGTCACATTTCTCCTTAACCTGTGACTTGGCTTCATGGCTCTTAATTGGACAGAGATCACCTTTAATGAGATTGGGTGCTTCTGATTACTCTGGAGTGGCATGCTGAAGCCACCATCTCCTGGACTTTGCAATGTCCAAAAGCTAGCACTAGAAGGACTGAAGTTTACACAGTCAGCTATAGGCTCAGAGAGCACTAAGCACATCACTGAGAAGCAAATCTTTTCCGAAGTTGGAGAAATAGAGTCCATTTTAGGTTGGGGAAGGAGGTCCTGACTAAACAGTTTAGTAACCACAACTCATTGTTAAAAAGATCCTGATGTAAGGCCTATCAAATGGGTAGAGATCCCCACCCATCAACTGCATTCACCACCCAACAGACCTCGTACAGCAGACAGCTAAGGCTCCTCTACCAGAGACTAGAAGGAATAAGGGGCTCTGAAGGGGAATGAAAGAACAAGGCGCCAACAGGATCCAAGGTCAGAAGTGATCAGAATCCAAGCATTTGAGAAGCTGCCTTATACAGCACATGGGGGACATGGAAGAAGGGAGTATGTTTTCATACCACAGAAGTCAAAACAGTTGAGGATTTTGTGACTGGTCTGTACACAGGCTGCCTGAGGAGCCTCTACGATGCAGTATCCACTAAACCAGGTCATTTCTGTGAAAAGCTTTCCAGCCAGCCAGCCATGGAGCACTTAGACAAGCAAGTTAGCTACCTCTCTCCCTGTCCAAGGTACAGGGTAGCCCCCCTCACCCCTGCAACAGGCCAAAATCTCACTGATTCAAGCTATAATCAATTCCCCCCCCCCCNAGTTTGAGAGGGAAAAAAAGATTGGAGGGACACAACTTCAAAGCTATCCACAGCAATAAGTAGCTAAGCAGTTTTACCAGAGAAACAGTTAATCTTTCATTAGGAGATATACAAAGCAAAGCAATGCTTTGTTTTACACACTAGTCCCCAGTCCAACTGCACTTCAGTCTGATACAGAAAAGGGTCAAAGAAGGAAAAGAAGCAGCTATCGCTGTTGCAGCGCCTGTGCCCTGCATCCCCAGGAAAGCAGTATTTCAAGGTACCTGTGAAGTAATCAGGCCTGTGGTATAAGCAGCACCCTGGCAGGCACAGCCCACCCTCAAACTCTTCTTTTACTCCATCGCTAGCCCCTGAGGAATGGGAGCAGAGCTACTGTTCTTGCTAGTGAGTCAGTAAGCGCTGGAGTTCAGCAGTTGATGCTAAGAGGGTCACCTATTATTACTATGGAACTTTAGACTGAAACTGTTCCTCCTCATAAAGCTACTACCTAGGTACAAGCTTTCCAAAAGTCTTCTCAATCATATTCAGAGTGGGTCAGAATTATGCGTGGCATAATGAATGTATTTATCTACCTTTATACACAACAGGTGGAAACACATACTGCCTAAATGTTACTGAACAAAGCCAGCAGCACACACCGAGGTGGCTGTGCAGCTAGAAACCTTGGTAATGCTTAGCAGCTTCCTTTTTGCTTAACTCAGAACTGACAGCTCAAAGTGAAAGGGCACTCTAGGGCAAAAACATGGAGGATATCTTAAAATTTTTCTGTGAAAGAATCAAAAGTCAGGTTTCACACCAGAAGGTCAATGTGCTGCAACAGCAAAACCGTAAGTTTGTTTTGTAGAGGAACTCGCCCTTCCCTCAAAAAAGCATTGATGAAAGCAGCTCTCTTTTCAGAACCAGCATCATGCAGAAAATACTAGATTAGCAATTCCAGGAGCACAACATAGTTTAAGGGAGCTATAAAATGACCAGGCATAATTTTGTTCTTACATACCGCATCATGGGACCCAAGACCACCTCAGGATAGAAACTGAGATAGAGTGAACAGATTACCAGTCAGACAGCAGCCACTGCTTAGACCCCGTCAGCAGGGAGAACAGCTCCAGACTACCCTGTTACAGGAACTAATCCACACAAACAGCTCAGCCATTTGAAACATACTGGATATATTCCAGCTGCCAATATATTCAAAGCCCCATCCCCACACCAAAGAAAGCAAGTTTAGTATTTACTGTCAGCTCACTAGAGGCTCTCATGTTTCAGTTTGGTATTCAGTTAGTTCCTTATGCAAAGATCAATAATCTGCTTGAGCATGTCCATATACAAGAAGTACTCACTTTCCTTTATGTGCAAGTCTGACTATAAAGTCTCTTTTGTAATAGAAAAGAGCCTTGAATTTTCCATCAAAGAAAAAGGGACAGTGTTGTGCATCTGCATTCAGAGATCAAGATGAAACGTTTCCCATTGTGGCAGGGGCTGAATAGCCACCTCCTTTGCTATTAGTTTCCTTAATTGTAAAGGGCCAATGATTAGATTGCAGGGCAGCAACAGAAGCTGGGATTAGGCTCCTCAACCACTCACACAGCAGTAGCCTCCAAAACTCTTATTCATGCTAGAGGTGGAAGACTTTTGACATCCCCACATTTACTGCCAACTCCATACCTTACTGCTCACAACATTCTCAAGCCCTGGCAGAGGGGTAGTCTTTCTACCACCATCACTGTGGTGGTACCACACTAACACCACCTAGCACTGTTATGCTAGGTCTTTGACTAATCATTTAGTCAAAGCCTGGACATCTACCACTGGTGAGGCTCTAGGACATTCATTTCAGTATTAGCCCTATTGGGAACCAACATCATTACCTCCACAAGGAAATCCTGTGTGCTAGTAATTCTTATTCCAGCGAGTGTGATATATGGACAGTATAAAGAGATGGTGTCCATCAGACCTTTTAGAAATATCAAATGTGTAACAGCTAGCTTCAGACACTTTTTTTTCCCCACTGCATTTGCTCTTCCAACTCCACCTACAATCCAACTTAGCTGAAGTAAACACTGCCTCATTTACATTAGCAGCTTAGAAACTTAGTTCTGCAACAGCATTTGTTTCCTCCCTTTGCAAAGTGTTTACTATGGAAAAAACAAAACAAAACTTCTGTTTAAACAGGTGCTGTGTGAAACACACTGCAGGGAGGAGAACGTGCAGCTGTCTGAGAACATGACACAAAGGAGTGAAATCAATTACTAAGACATGAAGAGTTCCCATACTGGAAACGTGAGCCGATGCTTCTCAAACGGAGGCAAGTTGCTGAAGCCCAAGTCTGCCACCACAATGTCAGTTCGCAGCAAAAGCTGCAGATGGTCTAGAACTGACATGAAAAAAATCATGTGCAGATTAAAAATGCTACTGATTTCAGCAGTATCACTTCTTAGCACCTGGTCCTTTGCTTGGATAATGTCAGAAACCAGATATTGAAAAATAATCATGGGAAGCATCCACGTGAAGAACACCCCCTCCAAAAACACAGTTCACCTTTTGATGAACTTGGGGGTATGTCACCTCAGCCTCATTGGCATATGCTCCCATGAACTAACTGTGGTGGAGTTCCATGTTGCACACATGGATTCTGGACAGAATCCAGCTCTCCCTTCTATCAGTCAAAAACTCTCAGATTTGACACCACACAGGACTAAAATATGTAGGAGCTACTATGCAGTAACACACAGACAGCCGAGAACTACACTGCAACTCGGAACTTTCCTGAAAGCCTTTCTGCTTTTCCCATTATGAAAGGATGGTCTTTTAGTAAAGCCTAGGACCTCACTCTATTCCCTCCATTTCAGGGCTGGGCTGCAAAAAGCAATATAATATCTAGTGTTGAATCACCCAGCTGAGTATGTGAGAAAGTAGTAGTTGTGGTTAAACATCAAAAAAAAATAATTTTTTAAATTAGGTTTGCTGGCCCCAAATGAAATAGCTGACTTCTATGGGTGGGTAAGCCCTTAAGTTTCTCTCTTTGTCAAGATAGGTACCATGTAGAGCTGGCCCCAGAATGCTTAGCACTACTGAACCGCACCCATATTTGACATATCTGGTCCAGCAGTTCCTTCATCTTGTCATTAATCCAAGATTCATTTTACTTTTCTTTAAGCTATGAACTTACTGTTCAGATTTTCGTCCAAGTAGCAAATCCATGGCCTGCAGGATTACAGCAGAGAAACATAGTGGAGTCTGTCAAAGTTTCAACTGCTGCAACTGATAATGTCTGTCTTCAGTTGCTCCAGCTTTCAGCTGCACATGCCTCCCTGCTTCTATTTGAACCAAAGTAGGAGGAAGTTTGCCTAGCCAGCGAACGCAGAGGACGGCTGAAGCACTCACCTGAAGACAGCCCAATACAGTACAGTACATAACTTCTCTTAGTTTCCCTCAGGGCCTGATGGGAGTATAGAGTATCACTTCACCTGCACTTAAGGGTTGCAGCAACATTTGAAACCAAGCCAAGCCTCTCCTGTTTTAGAGACCAACTACTCTTTGAAATCAATTACAGAATGCTTGCAAATAAGCCAAAGATAGCTTACTAGCTCCCTCGTAAGACTTGTGAATTATGACTGCAGATATCTACTGGTTTCCAATTGTTATTATGAGCTATAGCACCAATTCAGAGGTAAGACTAGCTCCTAACACATTCTTGGAGATTAAAAAATGCAGCAGTTTTGAAAAAAAAAGTATAATTTACTATGCTGAGTTCTCTTGAAGTTATTACACACACTATCACTTTATCTTTGAAGTCCTTCAGCAATTCTTTGCTGTTGCCCTAGTAGAATCACATCATCTGTATCAACTTTAGATCTTCTGCAGCTCCATCACGTACCTGATCAAAGAGTTGCTTCCCTGTAGTGTTGGGCTGGATGGCAAACTCCAGCTCAGCATCCATGGTGGTAACACGCACACTGATCTGAAAGACAGAAAATGCATCATTGTAAACACATGCTCTAAGTTACACTACCCAATAATGAAAACCAACATCTGCCTACAGCCAGGGACCAGCTCCCAAGCTTCCAGGAGCTTCACTGCAAAGTCATCTGCCCTGCCAGCACGGTGTTCCCAGTTTCCCTGTAGAATATAAAACTTTCCTGTTTTGCAGTGTAAGAGTTTATCCTTTCTGTTCCCACTAATACTCCCATCTATATACTGACACGTGAGAGCCAGTTACAGCTTATGAAGTTGAATTTCTAGTGTAGAACATTCTGGTGTCTTTCACAAAAGCAGAGATGTTCCAAACCTCGGTACACGCAACCAGACAGCCAACCCTTCCATTTGAAGGATAAATGTCAAGGAAGTCCCTGGAAGAATTAACAACTCTGCCTGCTACAGAAGGCTAGTCAATACTAGCGATATTGTTCCAGTCTTCATGGGTAGTTGGAGAAATTATAAGGCACAATCCCTGATATGCTCCAAGGGCTGTGGGTACGAAGCACGCAGGATGCAAGGACGATCTCATGCGCTAAGGCAAAAAGGACACATGCTGAACTAACACGTGCACTACTACGTGCAGACATATCATAAAAGCAGTAGAAGTATCTCTATATAGTTGCCTACTGCTTTCCAATTCTTTCAGGGAGGTAAAAGATCCCTAAACACTGCAAAAATGGCTTAGGTGTAATTTAATACTGCAGTCAAGGTTTCATGACAATATCAGCCTTAGATGTAATAAGATCACGAATGGTCTTCCAGAAGAAACATTATATGACACACTATCTCGACAGGAAGGTCTCACCATCACGTTTTCACATGTGAAATGAAAGTGGCAAAGGATTGCAGCAAGGGACTTTGCAGTTTCATCCCACAGAAGCAGGAAGACATCTGTACATCTTTCACCAATAGTTCTCATGAAGCAAGTTAAAGAGCAGAGGCATTTCACCTCAAAGATTAGTGTAAAACATAGCCAATTCCATTCACAACTCCTGATCATTATTGGAAAACATCATGTAGATTCTTAGGGGTAGATAGGGATACTCCTGCCTGAACGCAGATGCCCTAACTTTTGACCAGGCAAAGCAAGGCCTGCAAGTACACCAAGCTGTCTGAGACTTCATTTCTACTTGCATACCTATCAACCAAAAAAGGTAAAGATATTACACAATTTACGAACACAAGCTGCAGATATTTTAGATCAAACTGTTTTAATGCTTTTCCATCGAATCACAGGTTCAAAACTTGAAGCGGTACAGACGAGACAGTCACAGTGCAGCAAACCCCAGCATACAGGCCTCGCATTCATAGTTCTCTTTCTTGCCAACAGTCATTTACCCCACATCAACAAATGCTAATTTATTTGCTCTTCAGTGCAATCAATCCTCTTAGCACACTCCACCAGCCTTCCAGGGTGAGGAGGAATTATGCTGTGAACAGTTATAGCAAGAATAACTCAAGCTCGCCTTTAAACTGTAAGCTAACTACATGACACTGGAGACCAAAAAAAGCTAGAGTAAGCAGAGAAATATTCAAGGAACCACCCAATACTGGTATGATCACAGCCAGTTCTGATCCCTGTATTTCTACCAAGTATATGGACAGATTTCACACCTTTTTTACTCAGAAAACAGCAGCAGACTGCAAGAGAACTACAACCAGGTTGGTTTGGGGGTTTTTTTTCCATAAGCAAGAAGCATTCTGCTAGTTAAGTCTAAGTCAAGTGGCGAAAGAGTCCACTACATCCAAATACATTTTGAAGTTTCTCAAAAAGCCTACTTGAGCCTAGGCATACCACTATTTTGTACTTGATATCCTCTTGTGATGAGCCTAAAGGTTTTCTTGTTTAAAGTTTAGCTAAAAATTTAAGCATATTCTGTAAGAGGTTAAAGGTAGGCTTAGCACAGCAAAACTGAAGTCAAGAGGAGTTGCAGTTCTAATTGTTGCATGCATAAGGAATGCTATTTAGACATTATTGGAACAAAGATATCTTGACCAAGCAGACAAGGAATAAGTTGGTTTTGAAACCCTCTGAACCTTCTGACATGATGAAGTCAAACTGAGGAAAAGCCATCCCATAGAAGTAGCAAGGAAAGAGCAAACGACCTGAACTCATAAGCAATCAAGCTTTGTTTAAAATTAGCAGCTTTCAATAGCACGCAGTTGCCTTAAGTTCTCTTGCTATAACTTCCCAGAATTATTCTCCTCAGATTCGAGATGTTGACAATCAGCTAATTTCACAGTGCTTCAGTGGACCAGGAATCCAGTCACTTGCTAGAAGGGCTGAACACTCCCAAACAGCTTTGCTACTTACACTTGGAAGCAGCCTCTTCTACCAGAAGGAGTGCTAGCTTGTAAGCCTGACTTGCCCAGCACACCTACCAGTGAGAGCAAAGATGTCCGTAAGCCATATCTAAGTATAAGAGGGGTTACAGAGTAAATGAGCCATTAAGCAACAGGTTGCTTTTTGTTTGTTTTAAAGTTTTTCCTGTTCACCTAAAACACTGATGTACCAGCTACCATGAAAGAAAAATAGTCTTTTTGCTCCATTGTTTATGGATAAAACACAGTAGCTAGTCTTATCTGATACCATCTAAGTGATTGAACGCTGAAGTATCTGAACACAGAGGAAGCACCAGAAAACAGAACTGAAACATTTGTGGCAGCTCTTTGCAATGTGTGACCAAATAGCTTTTAAGCTATTCGGAGCAGATCAAACCTTAAAATTTAAAATAACGCTGCTTCAGTAAGTATCCTCACAATTCATGCACAATACTTATTTGTAAGACTCACATCTTGTTAGCACACAGTAAAATAAGGTCCATGCTGGAACCAGCAAAATTCCTTCACTATCACTCACTTAAGCTATCTGACCAGTTATCATCCTTCAATTAGTACATTCAACAGGAAGAGATACACTTTTTCCCCCTAGAAGCAGCCCCCTGTGCTCAAGATGAGTAGCAACCTAAGGTTTAGGAACGGCAAAGTCTTGAATGGGGTCTGCACTTGCAACTTCAGCCTATGCTATTTTAGAAGACAGCATCAGCTAAGATACCACAGGAAACGGGCTTGTGCTTTAGAGAACCACACCCCGGTAATGCTAGCTTCCCTGATCTGAACAAAGTTTTAACACATTCAATAGCATGCTGCTGTTAACTGTCAGCAGACTGAGCCGGGGAAAGCATGTCCTGGGCTGTACCGGTGACATTTTAACCACTAGTTTTGTAGTAATTTAATACTTGGCTGAAAAGTTAGTTTGCTGTAAAATTGAGCTTTGTTAAGCCTCACTGGTGTGGCAATAACATACAAAGAATTTTTTCCCATATGCTACCAAGCCAGGGTTTTTTTTTTTTTTGAGCCAGTTGTTGTGAACTGGAAAAACAAAGTGAGGTTTCTACCATTTCAGGTAGTGGGAGGCACCGGTCTCCATTCCCAGTTAGCAGATAAGAGGCCTGACAATACTTCAGAGCAGATGCAGCTTTACCGAGTGTTTTGTTTCATTTCAAGAGCCTGCATACTGGCACAGAAATACAAATCAGTTCTCCTAGCATGTAAAAAGGCTGAAAAACCAAGCACCAAGGGAGCTTCATTCTGAAAGATACCCAGGGGCCACCTCACCATCGGCAAGTCAGTTTCACTGATCTTAAGGTGCTCTGCCTGCAGCTCAAGCAAACTACAAGAAGAGATCTACAGACTGCTATAGTCTTTACCTGACAAGTAAGTGCCAGGCACTGCATGTTTACCTTCAAACCCCCCTCATTCATTTGAAGTCTTACTTTTAGTAAAACCACTTTACTGAGGCATTCACAGCTGAGTACTGCCCAACACAGATGTTACACAAGGGTTACACAACAAAAGTGCTATACCAGAAGAAAGCCACCATGATCCAGTCCCATCATAATTTAGACTCGCTTGCCTCCTCCCTTGAGAATTACCCTGCCAAAGCACTTTTAAACCATTTATCTAGTTTACCATCAATGCTTATTCTAAGAAAAGCTTCAAGATTCATTAGCATTAAGCTTTTATACTTTGTATTTCTAAGCCATCTAATGATGTTTTCCTTGGTTTGACGGCTGTCATAATCCATCAGCATGCTTACCATTTGGGTCGCAAACAGAATAAAGTGCTCCTCAGTAAGATAACCAACTTGGACTGCTGAGCATATACAAATCTAGCTCTGTCAGTCCAGACAGGCAAGACACACACTGCTGAGATGTAAGGAATAGGAGTAAATACAGTGAGAAAAAGACATTGCCCACCAGCGATCAGATCACGAGGTCCACAGTGGCAGCTCTCATCCAAGTACACTACACCCCTCTTCCAAAATTGTTACTAAACTTTTGTCTTAAACTTTCAACACTCAGGAGGCATTTTTAGAGGACTCACTGGATTTCACCATCAACAGATTTACCAAAAATACTATCCTAACGCAGTAATTTATACTCAAATCCTATTTAAAGCAACTCATTGAATTTTTTCATCATAGCATTTATAATGCACTCACCGCTGCATCCAGGTGCCTGCAACCCTCTAAATTTTGCTTAGATCTTAAACTAGCAGAAGTTTTACCCTAGTAGGTGGCCTCTAAATAGCCTTCTTTTGTCTTTCCATCATCATTTAATATAATGTTTTGCACACAGACAGCTAGCAACATTATATGAAAAGCTTCCAGAGGAGGCCGTCTTGCACATTACAAGAAAATTCAAGTATCCCATTTCAACAGGCAAATTTACACTCGCCAAGCTAAAAAATACTCAAGAAAAAAGCCCATATTTAACCGATTCGTTTCATAACAGCTACAGGAAAGAGCTAGAAACCTAGCAACTCTTCCTCTTCTCTATTTGAGGAATTACCATTGTTCTACCAGTCTAAGCACAGCAAAAGATTGCCACTACCAGAGCATTATTAAAGAGCTTCCTGCTGCCAAGGACAGTGTTGTGGTGAGGGCGAGACCTCCTGCACAGACAGAACCCCTTACATGGAAGGGACACTGTTCCAGCCCCCAGAGCAGCTGCAGCCAAAGAAAGCTCCCTTTGATAGGCAAAAGCTTTCACAAGCTACAGGAGACCACCACCCTCCTCCCATGGTGTTCAGCAGACTACAGGAGACAGACTTAATAGGACAGTGGTACCAGGCACCTATCTGCAACAACTTTTCAGAAATTTTAATGTTGCCCCTATACCTTCAAGTCTCACCTCCTGCCCCACTAAGATTCCCAATAAGTTTTACTAGCAGCAATGATTACCAGTTATCTTCCAGGTCTCTGAGTGAGCCCTACTAATAACCTGCTATAACTACTTCCTAAGATAAAAATTTGTAGCTGCATATGGCAGGACAGACAGGAAAGACTGATAACCATCACACTAAGTAACGGACATATTACTTGTGCTAATGCCCCAGCGCACTGAGCAGTGCAAGAAGTAGAACAGAATTCTGTTCGTCATAAGTTGAGACAGTAACAGAGTACTAGGAAATTCATGTCAGAATAATAGATAGAATCAGCACAACAGAGTATCAACCTCTACAAAACCCTGACGCTGAGCTAAAGCTTCTTTCCTCCCTGGATTTCCTGCATGCAAGGAAGCTGTTATACCCTGCTAGTCTGTAGGGTTCAAGCTTCAGATATTCATGCTTCCCAGCTTCAAGCCACCAAGTGGACTATTTCTGGAGCAAATGGCATAGGGAAGAGTCATACTTTATTGCTCATTTGACTGTTACAGAACAGAAGTAAGTTCAGTTAAAAAGAAATTCCAGGCCATTCTTTATAGACCCTCTATGCTATAGGGCACCAGTTCACCCAGCAGTTACTGCAGGTAAAGATACTGGACTAACACCGTGCATCAGTTCCAACAGCTCTGACCAGAGAAGCATACCAAATCCAGCAGGAGTTGCATGAACTCTAAACTCAAGATCTCATAAGGCACCCTAATAATCTAAAAACCTTCCCAGTTTTGGCTTTCAGCAAGATTAGCAACGGTATAGTAAGCATAACGAGAATTGTTCCCCCGTCCCTTAAAATGCATGAGTGTTTCTGGAGGACAAATGCTCCCCAGGGCTGTACTTCACTTCCCACCGCACTGGCCAGCCAACACAGGCCCCGCTGCGAGGACAGGAGTCGCACACCGACCCGCAGAGTGTACCAGGGCACCATGCAAAGCACGGCCTCGGAAGAGTGTCGGAGGTAATGCTCCCCCATCTGCAGCACCAGCAATACTCACAGACATCTGGCTCCTTCCCGAGTGCCAGCACTCTGCCGAAACAGCCCTGGGTCCTCTGTGTCAGGGTGAGGCTGGAATCAGGTCATGTGAAAGCACTTGCAATTTCTAAAGGGATTACACTTAATTAAACCAAGCCCCCTTCTAGCAGTCTTAAAGGGCCTTTTCATACCCCTAAGCTCATCAGGGAACAGAGCAGCAGCAGGCATACCCCAGGCACCAGCCACCGCCCTCTTGCACTGCAGCCCCCAGAGAGCACGCATTAACCCTCCCGACAGCTCCCTGGAGCTTCCCAGACCTCTCAACTACCCTCCTCCCTGCTCAGCTAGGGACACAGCACTCCTCACTTGACTGGAGCCACAGCGGGGGCCAGTAAGGCCAAGAAAGGCATCCCATTCCACCCCACTATGACAATTTGAATAAAGTCACCATAACATAGCAGAGGAGGAAGCATGCCCACCTTTGATGCACTCAGTACCAGTGAGCCAGAAGTACGACTTATGTGCTATAGAGTATGTGTTATAACATCACCCTTACAGGCACTGATTATGTCTTGGCTTTTAGTACCTAACTACAGCCTGTAGCAGGAATTCACCCTTCAAAGAATCCCTAATGATTTTAGTGCAGAGCCTGAAGACAGAGAGCTGATGTTACAGAAAAATTCAGTTTCTTTGCACATACATCTTTTAGTCATCTTATGCTAAGACTAAAAATGGACACAAGCAAAGATCATTATCTGAAAACATTTTACCAGGTATATAAGACACCCCATTATTGTTGTAAGAGGAAAAAAGAAAATTGCACTTTCCCCTCCCATCCCCTGTTCCCTTTGCACATTTGACAGCACAGCATCTAAGTTCATTTTGCAGAAGTAGTTGTCAGTTATTCAGTTGGGGCTATTTTTAATGTCATTTCCGACAAAGCCAGACAAATACGGAGTTGACTGTACCTTTCAGCAATACACCAGTTATAAACACATCCCAACTGTCTGCACCTGCTGTATGTTAAGACATAACACAGGACCATCAGCTACAGATTGTGGATCAAATTTCTGAAGGTACAGATACACCTAAGGATCTTGCAGCTTACTGCCTTGCTTACATGTTAAGTTACCTTATGCACCCAACCACCATTTAAAACTAGTTCAACATTACAAGCTTCAGACTACTTAACATGAACAAGACACACATGGCTGTCATTAAAGCACAAACAATGCTAACTGTAACCGACTCGGCAAGAAATGGCAGGTTTACATGAAGCTTACAGTAAAGTTTCATCCACTGTTATGCTGAATTCCACAGCTCAGTGCCATCTACTGAAGGAAATCTCAGTTTGTATCTATAATAAAACTAAATTAAAAGCCACCTGCAGAGGGAGGACAGGCTTCTCTGTAACTAAGAAAAGGAACACGGGCCTGGATACTCCAATCTCAATTAACAGGCTCAACCACTGTTTGAGTTCAGCTTGGCAGAGACAGCAAGAACCATAGCCTGGAAGCACAGAAAGAAGCTCCGCTTATTAGCTTCAGCAACAAATTCTTTTTCTGGCCTGTTCCCTTATCCCCACCACCACCCCCCTTACGGAAGGATGGAGGAGATCATACATCTAGCATGCTAGGAAACACACGTCACTGGGCTCTAGACCAAAAACATGAGGAACTGGCAGCATCCTCCAGATGCCACTGGAAAGCACATACTGCTGCTGGCTGACCTAGAGATCCCAAATGTGATCCGAGTCCTCAAGGAGAGTCCATAACCACTGGATTTATGTGCAGAGCCCTGTAGCCACATATGCAATATAGTGCCCTACTCTAAGTATACCACATGTATCAATAAGTTCACTCAAAAAAAAGAACAAACTTCCTTTGTTTAAAATCAAGTGGCAGATAGGGCTGAGCAGCGCCTCATCAATAAAATCTCATACTTAGGTCAGCATTTGAACTAAAAATGATAGAAGAGCAAATCACTTGAATTGCAGCATGATCATCTTACACAAGCAAGTTAACTGAATGATAAACTGAAGAAAAGCTGGGAGAAGGCACCACCAGCTGAGGTCCCAGAAGGACAGACAGTTCTGTTGGCTCTGGTGCCCTCTGAAGCCATGGAAGGCGTTGAGCTGTGCCCTGCTCTGCTGCGGCGCAGGCCGGTCTGCGGGCGGGGAGGAGGCAGCTGCTGCAGCGCAACTTCACTGCACAGCCCTGTTCTCACATGATCACCAGCAAGCATTGGGTTGAGTCTAACTAGATTTGTGTTCACGTGGTCGTACTCCTTCCCTGTGAAGAAGCACAGCAGCAAGCCAGCTGAGATTCAGAAATCACCGTGGAGCCACACCTTAACAAAGTCACATTAGAGCTGTGTCCCCCCCTCCACGGGTTGCTCTTAGTCCCCAGCAAGGCAGGGTGGCCTATGTGGGCAGCAAGCTGCAGCTTTCACACAGCTTCAGGAGCCAAGCTGTTGAGGACAGCAGGAGGAAAAAGCTGCGACAGGAAGCGAGCCACAGCAACAGCAGGCAAGACTGAGAAAGTTCACAGCTTTGAAGCGTCTGCTTGCAGAAACTGAACTGAGAAAGGGTGGAGGAGGGAGCGCCTGAGCTGCAGGAAGCCAGACATGCCCCGTGACACAAGCGTGCATCTGACACTTATCTCACTTCAGCAGAGACACCGAGGGGGTGTTGCCAGTGCAGAAAGCGCTCTGCACATAACTTCCAGCAAAACTCACCTTTATAGCAGTGATTTACTAACAGGGGCTGGGGGGGAAGCGGGTTACGGCACATAGGCCGTTAAAAAGCTATGCTGCAAGTTACCCACTCTTCTAGCACTTGGTGACTAACATAGAAGTTTTTAGAAGTATCTCTGCCCCATGCGGAGCTTGGAAGAGCAGAGAATTTCTGCTTTAACAAAGAGGTTCAAAATAAGCTGATTCTGCATCCACTCCAACAGTATTTTCTATCCAACTTTTTTGACGGGGTTTATAGCAGGCATGGTATCCAGTGGCTGAAAGAGCCAATCCCTACTCTTGAAAAGGGTAAGGAGAAGAGATCCACTGAGGTGGCTCTAAAAATCTGGTACAAAATATAATGCTAAAGCAGTCAGTTTCAAAAAGGAAACCAAGTGCTTTATCCTAATATAAACCCTGTCTTACTCTAGCATCAGAGCCCCAAATAAGTATTTGTTTGGCTGTTAACACAAGAGACTGTTTTGAGATTAATTTGGACTGCTCATCTCCCAGCAATAAGCAAAATAAAATTCTTCCATACAGCCAGTGGTAAACAGGAATGTTCCCATAAAAAAAAATTCAATTTCCTTGAAGACACTTGCTGCCATTGAAAAAGGTAACGCCTATAGAGCAGAGCAACACAGCAGTATTTTTTTTTTTTTTTTTTTTTTTTTTTTGCTTTTCTCGTTCTCAAGACCAAGCGTGAGAAGCCACAACTACCTTCATGTTGAAGTCACCCTTTCAACTGATCAATGCCTAGTAGTCAGAGGGGTCCGAGGACGGGGTAACCAAGCGGAGCCTGAGGGGATCCTCCTTGCAGGACATGTCCATCAGTCCAGAGATCAGTTACTCAATACCAGTCACAGAGTCTACTTCAGGCATCCTTATATAAACTAGGGCTTCTCTTTTCCTCAAGTGGTGGAGAATCAGATTTATTATCCCCAAGGACAGTCTCTAAAAAATGAGGTCGCCTTCAAACCACATTCACAGAGCTCACAGGAGGGCTTCAAAAAAGCCTATTCCTTATGCAAAGGGGCTTAGAGGCCTTCACCCCTCCCCAACTTTTCAGTTCTCATAATCAATGTTTCAAAGGTCCAGAGCTGTCGTCTTCGGCCTGTGCTAGCGAGCACACACTAGTAATGCAAGAATGGAGAGCCATGCAAAGCCAGGGCAATGCCAATGCTTCTTAATAGGTTGGGGAACTCAGTATTTTAGAACTCTGGATGCATCATTTACCCAATTTTACTAGGGATCTGATTTGAGCGGGCAACTTTTTCAGGAATAAAAGTTCTACTTTATAAGATTACTACAAAGTTATTCATTCAAAACAATTAAAAAAGAGAGACAGGGAATTCCCCTACCCCCTACACAGCACGGCTTCCGAAATCATTAATGACACGTTTCCAAGGTAAAGCTACTTGAATGTAATTCCTTCCTTTTCAACCACGCAGATAGTAAGCAGTCACATCCTACCAGTGGTGTTTCAACACCATGGCTGCTAGCAGCTTGCCACCCTGTCCAGAGGGCAAACAAGTTTCAGTTTGACAAAAGGAGTTGCAAGATGAGAGTACTAAGCCAGTAAAAGAAGCCATGGGTGGATCCCCAAATTTACAGTCAAGTCCAGATATTTCTATGCCACTTATTACACAACTTACTCACAACCTGGTGCAATGGATCAATTCCTCTATTTCTGCCATTTCCTTTCTCATAAATAGATTCCCCACGCACCTCCCTTTGCTTTCCCGTAGCTGTTCCAAGGCATTAACATTGCCATTTGCTATTTCTTTAGAGCTAATTTGAAGAGGCCCTTAGAATAACTATTTTTGTACCTGTTGTTTGCGCTACTTACAGAGAACATCCTTTATTAGTCAAAACCCAGAAGGAGATTAAAAAGTCATGGGGAAAAACGCTGACCCCCTTTCCACAACATCTGGATCAGGAGGTAAAACTCAAGCAAAATCTAGCCATATGCAGTTGCCATCATTCAATTTCTACACTCCGGGGAGCTTTGGGTTTTGTTTGGGGATTTTTGTTTTGTTTTGCTTTGTAAACACCCATTCATTTTGTGCCTGTTAGAAGGTGCTATTCTCTGGAGAAATAGCATACACCTCTTATGGCCTCTGCACCCTAACAGTAGGGTTGGCAGTTGTACTTCACATGTCTGAGCTTAACCACATCCCTAGCTAAAGCTCTTCAACGTAAAGGCAGTCAGCAGGGCAGTGGGCGTGTTTGAAATGCCAGCAGTGGTAGGGGTGACATTCCTTGCAGCTATTGCGTGCCCCTCCCAGGCAATTCTATTCACAGGTTACAAGCAAGTATTTTGTGCCCCCGCCCCTTAAACTGTACACTGCACACTAGTGTTACGACCCTCGCTTCTCCTGCAGTAACTTAACCAGCAAAACAGTTCCAACACTCCCCACCACCACTGGAAGCATTTCAGATTTTCTGAAGAGAGTCTTAGACAGCAGCTTTTCCCCCACCCCTAAAGTTGCCTTAGTCTAGTTCTTCCCTCCCAAGTTTCATTCCAAAAGCAGGTGATTTCCCAGTACCATTTACCAGCTGCAAAGACCCAGTTCAAGGGGTTAAGCAGACAAGCCTGGTAGCCATGACGCATTTCCAGACAGCCAATAAGCTTTCCAAACCTAGCATCCAGTGGATGTCTGCCAAAACTACAAGCAGCTATTTTGCTGGAATGGGCTTAAAACAAGATCAAGACAGGATGCTAACAAGACAAGTGTTAGCATCTGCACTGCATAGAGGCATCACATGTACAGTAAGTACTTGAGGTTCATGAGCTAATAGACTAAATACTTATTCTCTAAATCCACTTGCAGTTAAGAATTGTTTTAGAGGCGACTTTGAACTGAGGACAAATTAAAAACACACTATGCTCAGACGCTCTGCTTATCATTGCAAAGACCTTCCCCAGGGAAGACAGCATGAAGGTAACTGCTGTGACTGAGCTCATCCTTCCAAAGGATTCTCACGTTTGGATGAACAGGTCAGAAGGGTGCTTATCTGCTACACATGCTTCTCTGTTCTTCAACCAAGAGACACCTAGCATTCCAGCTCACTGGTAATGAGAGGGGCAGCTGAACACAGGGCTGCCTGTTTCAGACATCCAAAGCGCTGCCTGGGTGTGGCACGTCAAGTTCTTGGCCAGCTCACAGCACTCACTGAATATCTGAACAATGGCCAGACTTCTAGGAGCTAGAACACAGCCTTACTGTGGGATCTGACTGCCCAGACTATGAGCCATCCCTCCAAATTTAACTGCAGGCACAGTCAAGAGTGAGGTAAAGCTGTTTCATCATCCTGTGATTTTCAGTTTTATCATTTCCAGTGAGCTAGACAAATCCTGCAACTTCCTTTCCATACAGGGTCTCATTTAGGCTGGCCGCCTTTTCATATCTATTTAGGTAATGGTTCCCTAAAATGCAGGATTTCCCTGAAACGGCTCAGTTCTACACTTCTTTTTAATATTCAGTTTCCCCACCCACATTTGCTTCCCTCGTCACCAACCTATTTTAGGTTTTAAATAGCTCCATTGGGACTGTACATAGTTTATAAAAGACCAGCTTGTGATTGCTGAAGTACCTTTTGTTATTTTAAGCCCCATCTAGTTCAAGTACCTGAGCTTTCCTAATATAGACGAGAGTAGCTACAACACCAGGATACACAGAACCCTGTGTCCCAAAAGGCTCCCCAACGGGCGCAGAGCTGCTTGGGGAGCCGCAGAGAACAGTGCCAGGACACGCAGGGTGTGGTCCCACCACCATGGCAAACCATCCCCAACAGCCTGCACCCTCCCACTGCCTTCTTTGGGTTCGTATTAGCACTCCATGACTACGCCACAAGCAGGACCAAAGAATGAATCAGACCAAGAATAACTCATCTGTTATTTTTTCCAGCAGAACCATTTCATTGGTCCCACTCACTACACTGACACAGGGCCACTGCTACTGGCACAGACTACAGGAAGAGGGAAGGGTAAGAGGGCTTTTTGGGTACAATTGGACAAGACGCGCCAAGCTATTGAACCACTTCTTATTCCTCGCTCCCAGGCACTCCTGCTTTATCCTTTGCAGCAGCCCTGATACACAACCCCTTGGTGAGATTCATCCTTCACCAAGCCACACATGCACACGCCATTGACACAGTTTTCTGCTGGGCTAGCAGAACAGCACTGATGGACTATTGAGTTGGACTATCCGAGGCAGTGCAAGGCAGGAACACACAGATGGGGAGCAAAATTTTACAGTGGCAGCAAACCATCAAAGCTCTCAAACATGCAACCAAGTTGATCTAGTTCATTAAAGGCTGCAATTAAATGCACACTCTCTCGAGTTCACACTCATGCATCTCTCTAAATACATTGTTTTAAATTGGGCTATTTGAAAAGAATGCCTGATAAACTTCAGTTATCATTTGAGACCTAGATGCATGCATGAAGACGTTGCTAAATGCCCAGGAATCCCAGTGGTCAAGTAAGCTCTATTAATGTGTCTTCCTTTTAAATACAGGTCCATCACATACCACCCTTACAACCCACAGAATTAAGGGCAGATGATAGTTGGATGTTCTATAGATCAGGCAGACACCATGAGACCAAGCAGTCAAAACCCAGCCATAGTCAAGGATACCACTTAGGCCGTTTCAGATGCAAAAATAAGTAACATTCTACATCATGCAGCCTTTCACAGAAGGCCTAACTAAACTGAAGAAAACACAAAATGGATTTTTTTAATATAATAAACCACTTAATTACCCCTCCCACTCCAGAGTATTTCTTCTTTAATCTTTCAGGGTGTCCTCACAAAGTCTATTAAAAAAAAGTTACAGCTACCTGAACATAATTCATATCTGTTGGACTTGAGTTAAAGGCTGTAGCTGTCTCTGCAGTTTTACAGAGAAACAGAGTCACAATTTAAAGAACAGAATAAAGCCTTAGACTTCCAGTGAGTGCTACAGAGTCAAGCTATCCCCAGTTTGCTACAGGGCTGCATGTTCTGAAACAGTGCTATAAGCATTGCTAAGAAGCAACTATCAAATGCATCAGTAACATACTGCCTCAGGACTCTCGCAGCTTAACCATCTTCTGGCCTATGCTAGCTTCATGTGGAAAAGTGTTTCTAGAATACCACCTGGACATAACCAGAGACACCCTACATAGACCAACTGTACCAGCAAACAAAACAGGTAAGATAGCTGTACTCACAAGTAACTGGGCTTATATTAAGTGTTCCTTAAAAAAGGGTTTGCTTTTGATAGTTTTTAGTCATTATGCTTGACTCTTACTTTCTCCATGCCTCTGCACCCCAGAAGATGAGGTTAAGAACTTCCAGGCACCCACACAATACTTCACAAGTTCCAGTACTTTCCAAGTTATCTTTATCAAGATCTATTATCCCACTGTAACAAAGACAAGACCCTGAACAATCCAGTCTAACTTAGAAAGTGATCCAACTCTGAAACTGGCCTTGCTCTGAGCATGGGATTCGACCAGATCCCTTCTAGGGTTCTCTCTCAGCTTAACTTTTTCAGTAATTCTACAAGACCACAGAGGCTGTTGGGGAGCTACCCTGCATTAGCTTAAACATTTATAATACTCACGGCAGAAACTGACTTCTTGTATCAAGCAGGCAGGAGCTATTTCCTTACATGATTTGCCATTTGAATATTTAGATCCTTTAAACCTCCTCTACAAACAGGACTCTATGCAGCCAAACATACAGATAAGCCGAACTGTTAGTGGTCTTCCTGAAGCTGGAGGTCAAAACTGAGAAACACAACTGAGTAGTAGGAAGAGAAATAGCCAGATGCTGAGTACATCTCCTGTGTAAGTCACCATACATGCAAATAGAACTTACAAAAGCAAACAGTAAAACTTACTGGATTAACCAGAGGCACAGAGTCTGCAAAGCAATCTTCCGCAACAAGCATTCATAAGTCAACTTGAGAGCTTAACTCTTACTCAGACCTGCTATGTAGGGTTGGTTTTGGTTATGTTTTCAGTTTTTTCCCATATGCTAAGGAACAGCAGCACAGGATTTGCAGGCATTAATTCAACTTTGATCAAAGCCTGGGGCTCCTGCAACATTCCTGCAAGCAGTGACCTCACCCTCAACTGCACATCTCCAGAACACTAGGAGCACTAAGAGCAGCTAACTGCTCTTGCTCAGGCTTGTAGTGAAAACAGATGGATCCACATTAATGCATCTAATAACCCATCTTTCTCTAAGGGAATGGCAGATCAATGAATTCACTTGGTTTACAAGACAGTCTGAAATCCCTCAGATCCAAGTTATTGTCAAATCCTTTGAAACATTGACAAATCAAAGCTGACATTAGAATATTGTAAAAGCATTTCACTGGAAAGTCCTCTATGCCAAACTTTTCTGAGACCAAAGCATTTGCACATAGTCATTTGCAAAGAGATAAAGAAAAACTTGAAAGGACACAGTAATGCAGCACACAGTCCCAAGAGACAAAGGAAAGTCACATAGCATGCGCCCCCCCTCCAAACTGAGGGAACCAGCTTACTGAGAACCAAGCTACGATGCAGTGAATCTTAAATTTGAAGTACCTCATAGGAATTTGAGGGGTTCTATATGAAATGAAGAGACACCCACCAACCAGCTTTTTTTGCAGTATGAAAGACAGACACTTTCAAAGCTTAGCCATGGGAAAAGTGGCTGGTCACCTCTGACTAAGCTACATTTGGTGCTCAGTGGCAGAAGAGACTTTGCACAAAGGTGAACCAAGTACTGAGCAAGCGACAAAGCCTATATATTAAATTTGTCAGAACTGAAGCAGCAAAGGAGAACCAGTACAGCCTTCTGTCAGATTTCTACTTGATTATTTAGCACTTGGCAGAACAAACACTAAGATAGCATATTTCCTGTGTATGATGCTGAAGCAAGTATTGTTCAGGACATCTCATCTTCAGTTGCTTGCTCTGATTTTTTGTCAATTTGGAAGTTACTTAGTCCTTCTATTTGCTCTATCTTTTGATAGAGAGATTCAAGACAGACATTACAGGGATATGTTCTTACAGCTGCAGATGCTGACGTGTCCTCATTCAAAAGAGATCTCTACCCTGTTCTGTTGGGTGTGCAAAGGGATATTCAAACTGAACATAATACATTACATTGCAGCTTGCAGTCAACCTTCAATTTGAGATGTTAGTAACAAACCACAGAGCAACAGAAAGCACAAAAAAAACCCCAACAACTTGGGGGGGGGGGGGGAGCTTTAACTCGCTTCTGCATGTATGGCTGTCACCACAACACCCTAGGTATACATTGTGCCCATCAGTGCAGAAGACATTGGTGTCTATAGATTTCACATAGCCTAAAACACTTGCAGCAGCAAGTCATTAAAAGAAGAGTAAGAAAATTCTGAGTCTTCAGGAACTTACTGCTTCCCAGTTTGTCGTGGCTGAATACCGTCAGTTTGAGGTACAGTTTAGTGTTTTAAGCCAAAAAAAAAAAAAGATTATGTCAGCAGGCAGTAAACACTTTTGGATTTTTTGAAGACCAAGTTCAGGTTAACAGAGGCTCCTTCCTTGCTTTTTGGAGCACAGGACTAACACTATAGCAGCAAGGAAAGCATGTCATCTCAGTATTCCAGGAAAGAATAAGTTACAGTCCAGCTCCCGTAACAAAGGCAGCACAACAGAGCTGCAGGCTGGAGGACTAAGACACATTGCTTATTCAAGTATTTTCTTGGTTTAGTGATAAAGTGGTTTACAGTGCTGAATAAGAACGCTGTCAAAGCCCACCATCCTCTGAACGAACCATGGACTCGGAGCTTTCAGGTATTATAAGTAATACTAGCCTTTTCTGACCCCATTATTCAAGCTACTAGTAACCTTACAGTTTTTGAGGCAGCTCACAAAATGAGCAGTCATGTGTAACAGTTCATTCATACAGCAGCTTCTGGTTCTCTAGGAGATTGTGGATATTGCCTAGAACATAATCATTTTACTGCTCTCTGCTTCCTGTATTTCACCAATGCAAACAAATTCACACATTGAGCGCTCCTTGGTGAAAAATACAGATACTGCAACAAAAATCCAGTTTTCAGAAATAGAAAGGTTTCTCTACTCGACGTAAGCTCAGATCCTGATTTTTCACCGAGGTTAACTGTAGCCACAGAGCACTGAATACAGTCAGACACTGGATTCAATACATCTCAGCTGAAGTTCTCATTATCTACCCAATAAAACAAATTAAGTGAACCAGCCCACTTTTTCAAAAGTGATTTTAAGTTTCCTTCATATATAGATACACATAGGCATAAATGAAATAAACAGATGTTGGCAAAATAGTTATTGATGCTTAAGCTTTTGATCTCATCTCACAGAACACAGTTATCTTAACATTTGGTACATAACGTACAGTAGTTACTGGAAAAGCAACACCTTTCTTATGCATGCTGTGCAGTGTCTCCATTAATGAATGCTGTCAAACAAAACTTAGTGGAACACATGAATATAATGAGTAATACAATCTAGTATCATCCCTAAAGGACAACTTTGGTTAAAAAAAAAAACCCACAAACCCAACAAAAAAAGCCACGCACACACCCCAAACCGTGTCATGATTTTGCATGTTGTTATTGCTTAGACACTGAGTATCCTATTGTCTCAGCTGCACTATAAGCTACAATACAAGCGTCTTTCAACCCATCCAGCTTTCCAGGCAATTTTGCTTTCTTGACATATAGTTACTAGAAGATCTGTTTTAGTGGTCAGATATTAGCTAGATTAACCAAGCAGACGTGTAGACATGGCACTTCAGGGCCTGGTTTAGGAGGCATGGTGGTGGTGGGTTGACAGTTGGACTTGATGATCTTAAAGGTCTTTTCCAACCTTTATGACTCTATGATGCTAAGTAATGGAGCACTATCGAAAGGCATTTAAAGGACAATGCAATCATCAGGCACAGTCAACATGGGTTCACAAAGGGAAAGTCCTATCTACGAAGGATATTAGGTCACCCACCTAATGGATGAGGGGAAGGCAGTCGATGTAGTTTTTCTGTATTTTAGTAAGGCTTTGCATACTGTCCCTCACAGCATCCTTCCAGACCAGTTGTCCAACTGGGAGGTGAGCAAGTTCACCACATGTGCTGGGTGAAGAACTGGCAGGACAGCAGGGCTCAAAGGGCTGCAGTGAATGGGGCTACATCTGGCTGGCAACTGGTTCCCAGCGGTGTTCCTCAGGGTACAATCCTAGGGCCAGTTCTGTTCGATATTTTTATCAATGACCTGGATGCACAAGTTGAACGCACCATTAGCAAGTTTGCTCACGACACCAAACTGGAAGGTGGCATCGACCTTCTTGAGGGACATGAGGCCTTGCAGAAGGATCTAGATAGACTGGAGCATTGGGCAGTCAGCGGCATGAAATTTAACAAGAACAAATGCCAGATTCTGCACCTGGGATGGAGTAATGCCAGGCACAAGTCTAAATTGGGAGAGGAGTGGCTGGAGAGCAGCCCTGCAGAAAGGGATCTGGGGGTGCTGGCTGGCAGCAGGCTCAACAGGAGCCAGCAGCGTGCCCTGGCAGCCCAGAGGGCAAACTGCATCCTGGGGTGCGTCAAACAGCGCACACCCAGCCAGTCAAGAGAGGAGACTATCCCGCTCTATTTAGTGTTGCTGCAGCCTCAAGTACTGTGTGCAGTTCTGGGCCCCACAATTTGAGAAGGATATTAAGGTACTTCAATGCATCGAGAGGAGGGCAACAAAGCTGGTGAAGGGCTGGAAGGCATGTCCTCTGAGGAGCCGCTGAGGACTCTGGGTTTGTCTGGTTTGAAGAAAAGGAGGCTGAGGGGCGACCTCATTGCTCTCTGCAGCTGCCTGAGGAGGGGACGTGGAGAGGGAGGTGCGGAGCTCTCCTCCCTGGGATCCAGGGACAGGACGCCTGGAAATGGCTCAAAGCTGCGTCAGGGGAGGATCAGACCTGACATGAGGAAACATTTCTTTACCCAGAGGGTGCTCAAACGCTGGAACAGGCTTCCTGGAGAGGTGGTCGACGCCCCATGGCTGTCAGCGTTTAAGAGGCATTTGGACAATGCCCTTAACAACATGCTTTAACTTTTGGTCAGCCCTGAAGCGGTCGGGCAGTTGGACAAGACGGTCATTGTAGGTCCCTTCCAACTGAAATACTCTATTCTATAAAGTAGAGGTTGTGATGGACAGTCCTATCTATTTCTTTTAGAGCCCAACAAAAAAGATAAAACCCACTATTCATATATTGCAGGTATTGAACAGGAAGTCGTTTCATTACAGGACAAAATCCCTCAAAAGTTAAAAGCTCTTACGCATCCTAAGACAGAAAAACACTTTATCTCCTTTGAAGGAAGCTACAGAAGCCAAGTACACTAAGAGCCTTTAACTTTCCAGTTTCCAACTTTAGAAAGCTACTCTAACAACCTTGAAGTTGTACACTCAAGATACAATATGGAAGCAAGAAGAAACTCACCAAGAAAATAAAGTGAGCATATCTGAAACTGTATCGGGCCTCTAATATCCAACACGTTGGCAGATGAAAATTCTTGTTTAAAATAAGGGGAAGGTTGAGATTGGAAGTTTTCTTTTAGCTTAAGTTCAATTTAGAACATCTTCACACAACTGAAATAAATATTAAGCATATTTATTATTACCCTTTTATGAGAAATGTTGATTTGCTGACCCTTTCTTGACCAATGGTCAGCATTACTTTGCTAACCCTAAAAAAAATTTAAAAAAGAAAAAGAGTATCTAGAGCACCAGTTCTTAGTCTGTCTTCCTGCAGAGATACACCATTGGTCAACTTCTGCAAGAACCACCTCTTGCATGCAGGGAGGAAGCATTTCTAAACGCGTCTATACAAAGACTTCTATGCCATATGCCTCTTGCTGACTTGCATATGAACAGGTCAACCATTCATTCCAGTGTCTGCTTAATGGATCAGTAAGTAAACCCTTACTTTTAATACATATGTACAAACCCCTCCTTCTCTGTCATTTCTAACTGGAACTCCAAGGTTGCCAGTGAGTTGTCACACTAATAGGACTAATAGGATTGTTTTCATATAAAAGGATGTATTGGACCACAAAGTATTGTGTGGGTTTTGTATCACCACTTTATTAGGCAACTCGGTATTGCTTGAATTTGTCAGCAGTGGAACTGCCTTACTTCCTTACAGAGTGCCTTCAGAACCATTTGCTACCATTCTGCAAGTCCTATGGATTATGATCATCTTATGATGATATCAAGTTCTGGATTTTACTAGAGGGGGGGAAAAAAAAAAAAAAACCACCACCACACATGCACCCAGAACCCTCTTGTCCATCCAGCAGCCAGCCTGAAAAGACATTTAGTGTACTGAGGAAATAGATACTTTTTTTTTTTTTAATTCACTATTCCAGAATAGCAGATTCAGAGGGTGAAAAAAATTATACCTTATTGTTCTTAGAGACATTATGAACAAAAAGGCACACCTCTGGGGGGTGGGGGATGTTGAGAGCCCTGAGGCTTCACCCTAACAATTTGTCTGGCAGCTCATTTTTTGCACTGTAACAAAGCACAGAATTAATACCGGAGAGTGAAGTTCAGTACAGTTTAAAAGCTATGGCAAGGAAAGATTTAGCCCGGAATTCCATGCTTTATTAGCCTGTGTTACATAAAACCAAATACATTTATTAAATGGTGTGACTAAGTGATTGATCAGACTGCAATGGCAGATTTTTCCTGTACTTAGTCACTTCCCCACCATAATTAGGTCTCCCAATCCAGAGAGGAAAAAGGTTGAGTCATAAGGGCTTACTACGGAGAAGACGACAAATCAGTGATATACAGATGGACAAGAACGACTCACAGCTGCAGGAAGTCATCAGTTTTGCTTTAAAAAGAAAATACCTGGACAACATAGGAAGGCATACAATCGCAGAATAGCAGTTTTCCAATATGCTGCACGCAAGATTCTCTGACACCGACTTAACCCCCTCCCCGCCAAAAAAAGGGGAAAAAAAACCACCAAGGTTTTACAGTATTCACACTCCAGTACAGTGACATCTGTTCTCCTGAGCACCCTTCCTCTACGAAACAAACAAGTTGACCAATAGTGCTAGAAACTTGCAAGAGAGTATAGGACCACGCATACCATGCCATTCTTATTCACTGCTTCAGTTACCCTCTTTCTGATCTCTTCTGAGATTTCATTTTTCTCTACACAGAATCACTGCTGGCAGCGAAAGGAGTCTGTCTCTTCCCCCTCCTAGTCCATCATCTCATTCTTGCCTAATTGCATGTTTCTCTACAGAGCAGATCAGAGTCGGAGCTTTTTCATTCACTCCTCCTTTAGGGGCATCC
The DNA here is from genome assembly GCA_013389945.1 of Fregata magnificens. Classification (NCBI taxonomy): domain Eukaryota; kingdom Metazoa; phylum Chordata; class Aves; order Suliformes; family Fregatidae; genus Fregata; species Fregata magnificens. The sequence goes on from WAAD01008778.1 coordinate 397,767, forward strand.
CTGTGCCTTTGCCTGTAGCTATTCATCAACCAGCAATGGCCAAAGGGAGAGAAACCGAGCATGGCCAAACACTCCTATTTCCAAGCCTGGGAGTGGGATGAAAACCAAACATCATTCCTTCATCCAAAGTTTGTATTTTTGAATAGGCTCCTCAGAACAACTACAGCTTCAGAGATGTTGGAACAACTAGGAGAAAGCATTTTGCAGGAGTCATACCATTAAAAACATCTTCAAAGAGTGTTTTCCCCCCATTTAATACAAGTTCAACAAGCTGCTATACAAAGGCCAGGAATTTCTGACTGCCCCGGTACTCCACTGGAGGATCACACGTTCATACCAGTCAGTGAATATATCCTTTCATGGCTGCACAGGAAGGAAGCAGCACTAGATCACCTACCTATGTATCCACAGTTGCTGCAGCCATAATTGTCTCTTGTCAATAAGGCCCAAACCTCTGCAATTTCAGGTTTTAAAGCTCCAAACAGTTGCAGCTGATCCTGTGGTTTTATAACCACCAAGCCTGCCAGTGACTGTCTCTTCCTACATCCCTGCCAAGTATTTGCTGCACAATCTTTTAAACATTACAGTAAGAGTCAGCATTAGCTACTGGAGTCAGAAGGGTGGGTTTTATGCCTGCAACTTCCAAAACACTTGAATGCTCCACCTAGAAACAGCCATAGAAGTGTTACAAAGATTTGCCCAAAAGAGTAGCCTTCCATAACCTAGAGACTTCGGTCTGCTTTAGAAGTTTCAGATGGGATAAAAACAAACTCCTTTGATGCAATATTATTGGCTGTACTATGCAAATTCCTGCTGTTCTCAAACACCCCTCGGGAAAAGTAAGCAATTAACTGGCTGCTTACTAGTGCTCTTAATTTACATCAGTTAATTGCCCTGGATTATTCCTGGGCAGGGAGGGATTTCCTCTTTTCCAACAGTGTGTCTGCAACAGCAGAGAGACCCCTCGCAGGGTGATGTTGATTTCTAGTATAACCATTTAGCAGACAGACAAACAAGACAACGGGAGGGAGGGGGGACCCGAGGAGTTAGTATTGAGATCTTGGAACTCTTTTTCAAGCAGGCCCCATTGTAGTCCTCAGAACAGCGATTAAGCACAGATAACAGCTTTATTGTGCAAATTCAGGAGGCCCTCTCGCTGCACAGAAGGAGGAAAAAAAAGGAAAAAAAGAAGTCAGCCAAATAAGGTTGTTTGAGCTGCACCAAGCCAGGAAGGAGTCCAGGAGATGACGTAGCTAGAGGAAGCTTTTAGTCAGTTTCCTTTATAACCTGGAGCAGGGCCAGAGCCACCTCTTCCAGAGGAGTTTCTCTGTGAGAAGTGTCAGTCGATCAGCAAGGACATGCAGAGCCCAGCAACTCAGGAAGGGTCCTGTTCCCCCTGCACACCCAGCTTCACAAGAAGCGAAGACAGAAGGTATTTGAATAATTCGGTTTCAGTTTATCAGCTGTCTTTCATGTAGCTACCTAGGGACTTCAGGGAACTCTGTGCAGGAAGATTTCACTTCAGACCAGACATTATACATAAAACAACTGAAAGAAGTTTCCTCTAGAGGCAGCGATGCCGTTTCCTGTCAAAAAAAGGAGTCCATATTAAGACATCTTATGAACTATCCTCACAAGAAAAGCAAGAACTGTAATTAACCTTCAGGGGTGATTAATCAGACAAAGAGTCACCCCAAGGAAAGTGCTGCAATCCCTTTCAGGTCCAAAAAAGGTACTGCCTGTAAATGTTCAGGGGACAGGATATTTGCAAGAAGCGAGTGATGACCAACTCCTGATATTACGCACTCTTTTCCCCATAGGATTTTTATAGAAGCAGCAGCAGATGTGAAGCTTTCCTTGGGCTCCTTTTATTGTGTGCACCTCACCAACCTGCTTCTTGCTTATCTGCCTCAAGCAACAAATCAAGAGGTCAAAAACAAAAGAAAGGACTCAACTAACACATTTAATCTTTTAGAACCTCTGGTATGATAAGCACTTTTAGGCCTAACACTGTCATATTAAAGCTTTAGGAACTGGATCATGACTACCAACTCAGATCAGGCACTCAGAATAGTTCTTGCTCACTACAGTCTGAAGCCGCTATAACTGATGTTTTCTGCACAACACTGCCAGTTACGTGCAAGGCTTGCCGTAAGAAGGGGAAGCAAGATTTTACCACTACATAAAAACAAAGTGAACACCAGTTTATCAATGGTATTCTTTAAACTCCCTGTTTAACTTTAACATAGAAGGCCCAGAACTACCAAACAGAAGCTTTTGCTATCAGGTTTAACTGCTTCATCTGCACAAGAGGTAAAACCTTGCTATTCTTGCAGAATCTAGGAACCAAGCTGATGAACACAATACAAGCTAGGGTATAAAGGCCTTTCCTGGTCTGTAAAATCCCATGGTAGGTATAAAGCTACATTGTATACCAGTCCAGTAGTTTAGCTGGTTCCACTGTACACCCACCATGTTTTAGCAACCTGAAGTACAAAGCCATCTGAAATTCACCAACACGGGCAACACAGACTTCTGTATAAAGCACACCTTTTTACAGCAACTCCATGTATCTGATAGCATTAGAAGAAAGGTACGATGGATTGAGTTTGCCTAACAAGCTAGCACCCACATCACACCAAAGCCTGCCTAACTTTGCTCAGTGCTGCCAAGCTTCCCAAGTTACACTGAGTGAGGGAGAGGAGGAGATATAACACAGAAGGGTTGGTCCTCAGATAATACAGAACGCATCTGGAATGCTTCTAGTGTTCCTTCATAGCACAACAGGATCCAAACCCAGTGCAAAAGAAAAGTGTCCATCTATTACAAGTCATGGCTTCCATCACTGTCCACCCTTCCCCCTCAGCTTTCAAGACCTCTAGCAAATTCCACACAAAAAAAAAAAAAGGGGGATCACCCAAACAAGTGTAGCACTCTGCTTGTAGCTGCCATCTTGTTGCAGCATTTGGTAGCAAGTAGCTACACATCAAGAAACTAGTTATCCAGAGGATTGTCCCGATACCTACCCCAGTCTCTCAGTTACCTTTCTTCTAAACAGACCTATGCAGTTCCGAAGAACAAAGGGAGATATGCTTCAAGGACCTTTGGAGTCCAACTGGGCATTGGGACCATCAATTTAAGCTACAGTCAGTGTCCCTGAAGGCCCTAATCGCTATTGCTACACTGAGTTTTAGAAAGTATTAAGGGAAAAGGGAACAGCAGAAAAGACTTTTTTTTAAATCTTAAGTAGCACCATAGAGCTGAGACCTATGAATCTTACTATTCTTTTGTGCAGAAGACTTCATGCTTGTCCAAGTTGATTTTCCCTGCAATAACACTTTGCCCTAGAAACCTGGAGACTTATGTTCCGAACACTGAGAGAAACACTTAGTTCTGCTAATACAATAAGAGGAGCCAAACTTTATTATACCTTAGTTTGAAGCTTTCTGTATTCACGAGATTAGCTCCAATTAAACCCATTTCTCTACAACAGGTAAACACTATGTTACCTAAAATAGAACTGCTCAAGTCCTAGGGATAGGACAGTTGAATGCCCACCTCATAGATGACAGATGCTCACATTTCAAGTTCAGTGGCCTATCCATTCATATAGCCGCAAAGTAAATATATTCATAGGCAAAACCGTTAATGAATCCTGATACGGAAATGTTGCTTTTCCTAACAGCTAAAAATACAGTAAAGTATCAGCCCATTAAATGGGCATGACTGGTACAAAAAAAGGTCCCTCCCACTCCTTCAACTAAGATGGTTTTTGTAATACTAAAGTTCAAGTCATTAACTACGGGGCTTGGACGAGCCATCAACGTGATAGCTCATTCACTTCTATCAGGATTTGGAACCGAGTGAGACTTCCAGCTCTGCCCAGCCTGAAATGACTCAGTGTGCTAGTCAGTAAGCATGAGATCAGAGCCTACTCATGGCCAACATACAGACCTCTCACAACTGGGGGAGAGACTTTTCAGAGCTTGACAATGGCTTGCAAGAGGCATTTTAGCACTCAACTACTTCCACCCCTCTGCAATACCAAGGCAGGGGATTATATGCCCTCTTTGGTGTGTGCTTTAACTGTTCACATCTTGCAAACTTTTCAGAACAAAAAAAAAAATTTCCAAACCAGAGTTGGTTGCTTAACTGTAAGATCACTCTAGATAAAACAGTGAAGCTTTCCTGTGCAGAGCATAGCAGGATCAGCAGGCTGATCCATGATGGACTTTCTACGTAGCCTACAAGGCCTCCAGCAACCAAACCCCCCAACTGTGCAGACATTACACCTCACAACAGCAAATCATGTGCCACTAGTTCAAAGGTTACCAGAGTTAATCTTGGATTCCTATTAATAGTGCACCAAACCATAGTGCCACTTGTAGCAAATCTCATTTAACGAAAGGGCAATCTCTAGCTAGATGTGTTAACATTTAGCCTAGCTTAACGAGGAGTAGGCACTCAGAACTCAACAGGTTTTGCTGCTCAAGCCACACAGCAGCATGTTCTGTAAGCTTGGTGAGATGAATGATAAGAGCTACCAAACACTTTAGACACAAATGTTTTTCCTGCCCAGCCAGAACTGTTCCCTGGAACATTTCCTCCATCTGTCTTCTTCACAATGGATTTATTTTTGTGATGAAGCCCACATATAGCTACATCTAACTGCTCAAGTTTCACCCACATTTGACCTTGATTGAGGAAAGTCACTTGCATTTTACTGTTTTGTTAGTTAAGTAGCTATTAGCAAATCTTAAGCTAGCACACTAGTAGTCCTGTTTCTTTCACATGAAGAACTGATTACACAGTTATGCCAGCATATCCTGTTCCTGCAAACCACAGCTCAAGAAATAATGTTTAAAATATTATTTCAGTTGGGTCTGTAACTAGGGCAGGAAACCGAAGGCTGATACAGCAGAAGGCCTGCAGCTCTGTACCTCAACAGGCCCAAACGTTTGAACCGCTTTCTGCGGAATCTGTGGCGTGCAATACAGGGTGTCACAGCAAAGCACTTACATTTCTTTATCTGTTCCAGTTTTTAAAAGCTCCGAAAGCAGAACTGCTCTGTCAGAACCAGAAAGCAGCAGACTGAGAACGTGAATCTAGCCTAGGGTGTGTCTGCAGGCACAGAGGCTGCAACCAGCACCTCGTAGCGAGCACAGTCTCACAACGTTTGGATCCAGTCTGCTAGTGGGAACCCTGCCTTGTAAGCGCCTCCACAATATGTTCAGGATTTCTTGGCCAATTCACACTAAAAGAAGTCACTCATCACAACCGTAAACTCTCTGGCTAAAAGGTCTCAACTGCATTTTACACAGAAGTCCCCTAACCTGAGCTACTTCTGTTAATCTTACTTAACTTCTTGCCTGTATTTTTTGGGGGGGGAAGTAAATCTTCACTAATCATTGCAGGTGTTTGAAGAAAGGCCTTTCTAAAGCTTCAGAAAATACTGTCTCAACCTTTAAGTGGCTTGAGTTTGACATCCTTTAAGATGTTGATGTTTAAAAAAAAGTAATAATCCAGCTATTGTCTCAGAGAACTGGCATTTAAAACAGCAGGAAAAGCAGAAGTCAGTCAAACAGGCATTTAATATCTATTTTGAAGCAGTAAAATTAAATTATCTGTAAAAAAAAAATCAGGGTGGATTCCATTTCAACTTCCACTTGCACAGGGGTGGGGTTTTGTTTAGGGGTTGGGTTCCCCCCCCCCCCCTTTATGTAAACCACAGACTCTTAGCTTAAACATGAGATGTTCTTAGGCCATTTCAGATCACTCCCAGCGAGGAAACACCCAGAGCCTTCCAGCCTGCTCCTTCCTGTTTTATCAATGAAGGGCTAGGACCGATTCTTTTACTCCAACCCAGAGAAATTAAATGGAAAAAACCCATGCTCCTCATTAGTCACCGAACTCCTGCTGCGAGGAGGAGAGTCAAGTACAGACTTGACCAGGCTTTCTGAAGCACCGAGATCTCTCCAGCCAAGAAATGCTTCGAGTCAAGCTGGGACAAGGCTCCCTAGCAACTCAAGCTGACTAATTACAAGTTGTGAAAACCCCAACTTCTCCTCTTCACAGAGCACATGGGAGGCGGCCACAGAACCAACTCCCCGCCAGGCCCTGGAAAGCTTCACCCAGCGCGCCCTGCGCGGCCGGGCGCACCCCCAGACCCGGGGCGGGCGGCTCCGCTCCCCCAGACGCCTGGGGGAGGAGG